>CAKAJE020002008.1:124693-492260 GCA_916610135.2 Macropis europaea
TCTATATTATAGTTAATTTAAGAATTCAGCAAAATTCTATCACATTTGTTCAATTTACATCGCTCCTATGTCAGATAGCGTACTGGGCTAGGCGGCATCTTAAAGCGCGCGGAATGGCGAGTAAAATGCACTATTAAACTTCTATGATAGGGCAATCAGAGACACGATTAGATTATTTTATATTTGGTTAATATAAGAATTCAGCGAAATTCTATCACATTTGTTCAATTTACGTCACTCATATTTCAGATAGCGTATTGGGCTAAGCGGCATCTCAAAGCGCATGAAATGGCGAGTAAAATGCACTATTAAACTTCTAGGGTAAGGCAAACAGGGACCCGATTAGATCATTTTATATTACGGTTAATATAAGAATTCAGCGTAATTCTATCACATTTGTTAAACTTACGTTGCTCCTATTTCAGATAGCGTACCGGGCTAGGCGGCATCATAAAGCGCGTGGAAGGGCGAGTAAAATGCACTATTAAACTCCTAGGGTAGGGCGAACTGAAAGCCGATTAGATCATTTTACATTAAGGTTAATAAAAGAATACAGCGAAATTCTATCACATTTGTTCAATTTACGTCGCTCCTATTTCAGATAGCGTATTGGGCTAAGCGGCATCTCAAAGCGCATGAAATTACGAGTGAAATGCACTATTAAACTTCTAGGGTAGGGCAAACAGAAACCCGATTAGATCATTTTATAGTATGGTTAATTTAAGAATTCAGCACAAATCTATCACATTTGTTCAATTTACGTCGCTCCTATTTCAGGTAACGTACTGGGCTAAGCGGCATCTTAAAGCGCATGAAATTATGAGTGAAATGCACTATTAAACTTCTATGATAGGGCAATCAGAGACCCGATTAGATCATTTTATATTTTGGTTAATATATGAATTCAGCGTAATTCTATCACATTTGTTAAAGTTACGTCGCTCCTATTTCAGATAGCGTACCGGGCTAGGCGGCATCATAAAGCGCGTGGAAGGGCGAGTAAAATGCACTATTAAACTTCTAGGGTAGGGCGAACAGAGAACCGATTAGATCATTGTATATTATGATTAATTTAAGAATTAAACGAAATTCTATCACATTTGTTCAATTATACGTCGCTTCTATTTCAGTTAGCGTATTGGGCTAAGCGGCATCTCAAAGCGCATGAAATGGCGAGTCAAATGCACTATTAAACTTCTCGGCTAGGGCGAACAGAGAGCCGATTATATCATTGTATATTATGGTTAATTTAAGAATTCAACGAAATTCTATCTCATTTGTTCAATTTACGTCGCTCCTATTTCAGATAGCGTATTGGGCTAAGCGGCATCTCAAAGCGCATGAAATGGCAAGTAAAATGCACTATTAAACTTCTAGGGTAAAGCAAACAGAGACCCGATTAGATCATTTTATATTACGGTTAATATAAGAATACAGCGTAATTCTATCACATTTGTTCAACCTACGTCGCTCCTATTTCAGATAGCGTATTGGGCTAAGCGGCATCTCAAAGCGCATGAAATGGCGAGTCAAATGCACTATTAAACTTCTCGGCTAGGGCAAACAGAGAGCCGATTATATCATTGTATATTATAGTTAATTTAAGAATTCAGCAAAATTCTATCACATTTGTTCAATTTACGTCGCACCTATGTCAGATAGCGTACTGGGCTAGGCGGCATCTTAAAGCGCGCGGAATGGCGAGTAAAATGCACTATTAAACTTCTATGATAGGGCAATCAGAGACCCGATTAGATCATTTTATATTTTGGTTAATATAAGAATTCAGCGAAATTCTATCACATTTGTTCAATTTACGTCGCTCCTATTTCAGATAGCGTATTGGGCTAAGCGGCATCTCAAAGCGTATGAAATGGCGAATAAAATGCACTATTAAAGTTCTAGGCGATGGCGAACAGAGACCCGATTAGATCATTTTACATTATGGTTAATAAAAGAATTCAGCGAAATTCTATTACATTTGTTCAACTTACGTCGCTCCTATTTCAGATAGCGTATTGGGAGAAGCGGCATGTCAAAGCGCATGAAATGGCGAATAAAATGCACTATTAAACTTCTAGGCTAGGGCGAACAGAGACCCGATTAGATCATTTTACATTATGGTTAATAAAAGAATTCAGCAAAATTCTATCACATTTGTTCAATTTACATCGCTCCTATTTCAGATAGCGTATTGGGCTAAGCGGCACCTCAAAGCGCATGAAAGGACGAGTAAAATGCACTATTAAACTTCTAGGATAAGGCAAACAGAGACCCGATTAGATCATTTTATATTACGGTTAATATAAGAATTCAGCGTAATTCTATCACATTTGTTCAACTTACGTCGCTCCTATTTGAGATAGCGTACGGGACTAGGCGGCATCTTAAAGCGCGTGGACTGGCTAGTACAATGCACTACTAAACTTCTATGATGGGGCAATCAGAGACCCGATTAGATCATTTTATATTTTGATCAATATAAGATTTCAGGGAAATTCTATCACATTTGTTCAATTTACGTCGCTCCTATTTCAGATAGCGTATTGGGCTACGCGGCATCTCAAAGCGCATGAAATGGCGAATACAATGCACTATTAAAGTTCGAGGCTAGGGCGAACACAGACCCGATTAGATCATTTTACATTATGGTTAATAAAAGAATTCAGCGAAATTCTATCACAATTGTTAAACTTACGTCGCTCCTATTTCAGATAGCGTATTGGGCTAAGCGGCATCTCAAAGCGCATGAAATGGCAAGTAAAATGCACTATTAAACTTCTTGGGTAGGGCAAACAGAGACCCGATTAGATCATTTTATATTATGGTTAATTTAAGAATTCAGCGAAATTCTATCACATTCGTTCAATTTACGTCGCTCCTATTTCAGATAGCGTATTGGGCAAAGCGGCATCTCAAACCGCATGAAATGGCGAGTAAAATGCACTATTAAACTTCTTGGGTAGGGCAAGCAGAGACCCGATTAGATCATCTAATATTATGGTTAATTTAAGAATTCAGCAAAATTCTAACACATTTGTTCAATTTACGTCGCTCCTATTTCAGATAGCGTATTGGGCTACGCGGCATCTCAAAGCGCATGAAATGGCGAATAAAATCCACTATTAAACTTGTAGGCTAGGGCGAACAGAGACCCGATTAGATCATTTTACATTATTGTTAATAAAAGATTTCAGCGAAATTCTATCACACTTGTTCAACTTACGTCGCTCCTATTTCAGATAGCGTATTGGGCTAAGCGGCATCTCAAAGCGCATGAAATGGCGAGTAAAATGCACTATTAAACTTCTAGGGTAAGCCAAACAGGGACCCGATTAGATCATTTTATATTATAGTTAATTTAAGAATTCAGCAAAATTCTATCACATTTGTTCAATTTACGTCGCTCCTATGTCAGATAGCGTACTGGGCTAGGCGGCATCTTAAAGCGCGCGGAATGGCGAGTAAAATGCACTATTAAACTTCTATGATAGGGCAATCAGAGACCCGATTAGATCATTTTATATTTTGGTTAATATAAGAATTCAGCGAAATTCTATCACATTTGTTCAACATACGCCGCTCCTGCTTGAGATAGCGTACTGGACTAGGCGGCAACTTAAAGCGCGTGGAATGGCGAGTAAAATGCAGTACTAAACTTCTATGATAGGGCAATCGGAGACCCGATAAGATCATTTTATATTTTGTTTAATATAAGGTTTCAGGGAAATTCTATCACATTTGTTCAATTTACGTCGCTCCTATTTCAGATAGCGTATTGGGCTAAGCGGCATCTCAGAGCGCATGAAATGTCGAATAAAATGCACTATAAAACTTCTAGGCTAGGGCAAACAGAGACCCGATTAGATCATTTTACATTAAGGTTTATATAAGAATTCAGGGAAATTCTATCACATTTGTTCAATTTACGTCGCTCCTATTTCAGATAGCGTATTG
Organism: Macropis europaea; assembly: GCA_916610135.2. NCBI lineage: Eukaryota > Metazoa > Arthropoda > Insecta > Hymenoptera > Melittidae > Macropis > Macropis europaea. The sequence continues at coordinate 128,651 of CAKAJE020002008.1, forward strand.
GGCTAAGCGGCATCTCAAAGCGCATGAAATGGCGAGTAAAATGCACTATTAAACTTCTAGGGTAAGCCAAACAGGGACCCGATTAGATCATTTTATATTACGGTTAATATAAGAATACAGCGTAATTCTATCACATTTGTTCAACCTACGTCGCTCCTATTTCAGATAGCGTATTGGGCTAAGCGGAATCTCAAAGCGCACGAAATGACGAGTAAAATGCACTATTAAACTTCTAGGGTAAAGCAAACAGAGACGCGATTAGATCATTTTATATTACGGATAATATAAGAATTCAGCGTAATTCTATCACATTTGTGCAACTTACGCCGCTCCTGCTTGAGATAGCGTACTGGAGTAGGCGGCAACTTAAAGCGCGTGGAATGGCGAGTAAAATGCAGTACTAAACTTCTAGGATAGGGCAATCGGAGACCCGATTAGATCATTTTATATTTTGTTTAATATAAGATTTCAGGGAAATTCTATCACATTTGTTCAATTTACGTCCCTCCTATTTCAGATAGCGTATTGGGCTAAGCGGCAACTCAAAGCGCATGAAGTGGTGAGTAAAATGCACTATTAAACTTCTAGGGTAAGGCAAACAGGGACCCGATTAGATCATTTTATATTACGGTTAATATAAGAATGCAGCGTAATTCTATCACATTTGTTAAACTTACGTCGCTCCTATTTCAGATAGCGTACCGGGCTAGGCGGCATCATAATGCGCGTGGAAGGGCGAGTAAAATGCACTATTAAACTTCTAGGGTAGGGCGAACAGGGACCCGATTAGATCATTGTATATTATGGTTAATTTAAGAATTCAACGAAATTCTATCACATTTGTTCAATTTACGTCGCTCCTATTTCAGATAGCGTATTGTGCTAAGCGGCATCTCAAAGCGCATGAAATGTCGAGTAAAATGCACTATTAAACATCTCGGCTAGGGCGAACAGAGAGCCGATTAGATCATTTTACATTATGGTTAATAAAAGGATTCAGCGAAATTCTATCACATTTGTTCAATTTACGTCGCTCCTATTTCAGATAGCGTATTGGGCTAAGAGGAATCTCAAAGCGCATGAAATGGCGAGTAAAATGCAATATTAAACTTCTCGGCTAGGGCGAACAGAGAGCCGATTAGATCATTTTACATTATGGTTAATATAAGAATTCAGCGAAATTCTATCACATTTGTTCAATTTACGTCGCTCCTATTTCAGATAGCGTATTGGGCTAAGCGGAATCTCAAAGCGCATGAAATGGCGAGTAAAATGCACCCCTAAACTTCTATGATAGGGCAATCAGAGACCCGATTAGATCATTTTATATTTTGTTTAATATAAGATTTCAGGGAAATTCTATCACATTTGTTCAATTTACGTCGCTCCTATTTCAGATAGCGTATTGGGCTAAGCGGCATCTCAAAGCGCATGAAATGTCGAATAAAATGCACTATTAAACTTCTAGGCTAGGGCAAACAGAGACCCGATTAGATCATTTTACATTAAGGTTATTATAAGAATTCAGGGAAATTCTATCACATTTGTTCAATTTACGTCTCTCCTATTTCAGATAGCGCAGTGTGCTAAGCGGCATCTCAAAGCGCATGAAATGACGAGTGAAATGCACTATTAAACTTCTAGGGTAAGGGAAAGAGAGCCCCGATTAGATCATTTCATATTACGGTTAGTATAAGAATTCAGCAAAATTCTGTCACATTTGTTCAATTTACGTTGCTCTTATTTCAGATATCGTACTGGGCTTGGCGGAATCTTAAAGCGCATGAAATGACGAGTGAAATGCACTATTAAACTTCTAGTGTAAGGCAAACAGGGACCCGATTAGATCATTTTATAATTTGGTTAATATAAAGATTCAGCGAAATTCTATCACATTTGTTCAATTTACGTCGCTCCTATTTCAGATAGCGTATTGGGCTAAGCGGAATCTCAAAGCGCATGAAATGACGAGTAAAATGCACTATTAAACTTCTCGGGTAAAGCAAACAGAGACCCGATTAGATCATTTTATATTACGGTTAATATAAGGATACAGCGGAATTCCATCACATTTGTTCAACCTACGTCGCTCCTATTTCAGATAGCGTATTGGGCTAAGCGGCATCTCAAAGCGCATGAAATGACGAGTGAAGTGCACTATTAAACTTCTAGCGTAAGGGAAAGAGAGACCCGATTACATCATTTTACATTAAGGTTAATATAAGAATTCAGGGAAATTCTATCACATTTTTTCAATTTACGTCGCTCCTATTTCAGATAGCGTATTGGGCTAAGCGGAATCTCAAAGCGCATGAAATGACGAGTAAAATGCACTATTAAACTTCTCGGGTAAAGCAAACAGAGACCCGATTAGATCATTTTATATTACGGTTAATATAAGGATACAGCGGAATTCTATCACATTTGTTCAACCTACGTCGCTCCTATTTCAGATAGCGTATTGGGCTAAGCGGCATCTCAAAGCGCATGAAATGACGAGTGAAGTGCACTATTAAACTTCTAGCGTAAGGGAAAGAGAGACCCGATTACATCATTTTACATTAAGGTTAATATAAGAATTCAGGGAAATTCTATCACATTTTTTCAATTTACGTCGCTCCTATTTCAGATAGCGTATTGGGCTACGCGGCATCTCAAAGCGCATGAAATGGCGAATAAAGTCCACTATTAAACTTCTAGGATAGGGCGAACAGAGACCCGATTAGATCATTTTACATTATGGTTAATAAAAGAATTCAGCGAAATTCTATCACACTTGCTCAACTTACGTCGCTCCTATTTCAGATAGCGTATTGGGCTAAGCGGTATCTCAAAGCGCATGAAATGGCGAGTAAAATGCACTCTTAAACTTCTAGGGTAGGGCAAACAGAGACCCGATTAGATCATTTTATATTATAGTTAATTTAAGAATTCAGCAAAATTCTATCACATTTGTTCAATTTACGTCGCTCCTATGTCAGATAGCGTACTGGGCTAGGCGGCATCTTAAGGCGCGCGGAATAGCGAGTAAAATGCACTATTAAACGTCTATGATAGGGCAATCAGAGACCCGATTAGATCATTTTATATTTTGGTTAATATAAGAATTCAGCGAAATTCTATCACATTTGTTCAATTTACGTCCCTCCTATTTCAGATAGCGTGTTGGGCTAAGCGGCATCTTAAAGCGCGTCGAATGGTGAGTAAAGTCCACTATTAAACTTCTAGGCTAGGGCGAACAGAGACCCGATTAGATCATTTTACATGATGGTTAACAAAAGAATTCAGCGAAATAATATCACATTCGTTCAATTTACGTCGCCCCTATTTCAGATAGCGTATTGGGCAAAGCGGCATCTCAAAGCGCATGAAATGGCGAGTAAAATGCACTATTAAACTTCTAGGGTAGGGCAAGTAGAGACCCGATTAGATCATTTTATATTATGTTTAATATAAGAATTCAGCGAAATTCTATCACATTTGTTCAATTTACATCGCTCCTATTTCAGATAACGTATTGGGCTACGCGGCATCTCAAATCGCATGAAATGACGAGTGAAATGCACTATTAAACTTCTAGTGTAGGGCGAACAGAGACTCGACTAGATCATTTTACATTAATGTTAATATGAGAATTCAGCGAAATTCTATCACATTTGTTCAACTTACGTCGCTCCTATTTCAGATAGCGTACTGGGCTAGACGGCATCTTAAAGCGCGTGGAAGGGCGAGTAAAATGCACTACTAAACTTCTATGATAGGGCAATCAGGGACCCGATTAGATGATTTTATATTTTGTTTAATATAAGGTTTCAAGGAAATTCTATCACATTTGTTCAATTTACGTCGCTCCTATTTCAGATAGCGTATTGGGCTAAGCGGCATCTCAAAGCGCATGAAATGATGAGTGAAATGCCCTATTAAACTTCTATGATAGGGCAATCAGAGACAAGATTAGATCATTTTATATTTTGGTTAATATATGAATTCAGCGAAATTCTATCACATTTGTTCAACTTACGCCGCTCCTGCTTGAGATAGCGTACTGGACTAGACGGCAACTTAAAGCGCGTGGAATGGTGAGTAAAATGCAGTACTAAACTTCTATGATAGGGCAATCGGAGACCCGGTTAGATCATTTTATATTTTGTTTAATATAAGATTTCAGGGAAATTCTATCACATTTGTTCAATTTACGTCGCTCCTATTTCAGATAGCGTATTTGGCTAAGGGGCATCTCAAAGCGCATGAAATGGCGAGTAAAATGCACTATTAAACTTCTAGGGTAAGGCAAACAGGGACCCGATTAGATCATTTTATATTACGGTTAATATAAGAATTCAGCGAAATTCTATCACATTTGTTCAATTTACGTCTCTCCTATTTCAGATGGCGCAGTGTGCTAAGCGGCATCTCAAAGCGCATGAAATGACGAGTGAAATGCACTATTAAACTTCTAGGGTAAGGGAAAGAGAGTCCCGATTAGATCATTTCATATTACGGTTAGTATAAGAATTCAGCAAAATTCTGTCACATTTGTTCAATTAACGTCGCTCCTATTTCAGATAGCGTATTGGGCTAAGCGGCATCTCAAAGCGCATGAAATGACGAGTGAAATGCACTATTAATCTTCTAGGGTAAGGGAAAGAGAGTCCCGATTAGATCATTTCATATTACGGTTAGTATAAGAATTCAGCAAAATTCTGTCACATGTGTTCAATTTACGTCGCTCCTATTTCAGATAGCGTATTGGGCTACGCGGCATCTCAAAGCGCATGAAATGGCGAATAAAATGCACTATTAAACGTGTAGGCTAGGGCGAACAGAGAGCCGAGTAGATCATTTTACATTATGGTTAATAAAAGAATTCTACGAAATTCTATCACATTTGTTCAATTTACGTCGCTCCTATTTCAGGTAGCGTATTGGGCTGAGCGGCATCTCAAAGCGCATGAAATGGCTAGTAAAATGCACTATTAAACTTCTAGGGAAAGGCAAACAGAGACCCGATTAGATCATATTACATTATGGTTAATAAAAGAATTCAGCGAAATTCTATCACATTTGTTAAATTTACGTCTCTCCTATTTCAGATAGCGTATTGGGCTAAGCGGCATCTCAAAGCGCATGAAATGACCAGTGAAATGCACTATTAAACTTCTAGGGTAAAGGAAACAGAGACCCGATTAGATCATTTTATATTACGGTTAATATAAGAATTAAGCGTAATTCTATCACATTTGTTCAATTTACGTCACTCCTATTTCAGATAGCCTACTGGGCTAGCCGGCATCTTAAAGCGCGTGGAATAGCGAGTAAAATGCACTATTAGCCTTCTATGATAGGGCAATCAGAGACCCGATTAGATCATTTTATATTTTGGTTAATATAAGAATTCAGCGAAATCCTATCACATTTGTGCAATTTACGTCGCTCCTATTTCAGATAGCGTATTGGGCTAAGCGGCATCTCAAAGCGCATGAAATGGCGAATAAAATGCACTATCAAACTTCTCGGCTTGGGCGAACAGAGACCCGATTAGATCATTTTATATTTGGGTTAATATAAGAATTCAGGGAAATTCTATCACATTTGTTCAATTTACGTCGGTCCTATTTCAGATAGCGTATTGGGCTAACCGGCATCTCAAAGCGCATGAAATGGCGAGTAAAATGCACTATTAAACTTCTAGGGTAGGGCAAACAGAGACCCGATTAGATCATCTAATATTATGGTTAATTTAAGAATTCAGCAAAATTCTATCACATTTGTTCAATTTACGTCGCTCCTATTTCAGATAGCGTATTGGGCTAAGCGGCATCTCAAAGCGCATGAAATGGCGAGTAAAATGCACTATTAAACTTATAGGGTAGGGCAAACAGAGACCCGATTAGATCATTTTACATTAAGGTTAATATAAGAATTCAGGGAAATTCTATCACATTTGTTCAATTTACGTCGCTCCTACTTCCGATAGCGTGTTGGGCTAAGCGGCATCTCAAAGCGCATGAAATGGCGAGTAAAATGCACTATTACACTTCAAGGATAAGGCAAACAGAGACCCGATTAGATCATTTTATATTACGGTTAATATAAGAATTCAGCAGAATTCTATCACATTTGTTCAATTTACGTCGCTACTATTTCGGATAGCGTACTGGGCTAGGCGGCATTCTAAAGCGCGTGGAGTGGCGAGTAAAATGCACTATTAATCTTCTATGATAGGGCAATCAGAGACCCAATTAGATCATTTTATATTTTGGATAATATAAGAATGCAGCGAAATTCTATCACATTTGTTCAATTTACGTCGCTCCTATTTCAGATAGTGTATTGGGCTAGGCGGCATCTCAAAGCGCATGACATGGCGAGTAAAATGCAATACTAAACTTCTAGGATAAGGCAAACAGAGACCCGATTAGATCGTTTTATATGACGGTTAATATAAGAATGCAGCGTAATTCTATCACATTTGTTCAGCTTAAGTCGCTCCTATTTTAGATAGCGTACTGGGCTAGGCGGCATCTTAAAGCGCGTGGACTGGCTAGTACAATGCACTACTAAACTTCTATGATAGGGCAATCAGAGACCCGATTACATCATTTTATATTTTGTTCAATATAAGATTTCAGGGAAATTCTATCACATTTGTTCAATTTACGTCGCTCCTATTTCAGATAGCGTATTGGGCTACGCGGCATCTCCAAGCGCATGAAATGGCGAATAAAATGCACTATTACACTTCAAGGATAAGGCAAACAGAGACCCGATTAGATCATTTTATATTACGGTTAATATAAGAATTCAGCGTAATTCTATCACATTTGTTCAACTTACGTCGCTCCTATTTCAGATAGCGTATTGGGCTAAGCGGCATCTCAAAGCGCATGAAATGGCGAGTAAAATGCACTATTAAACTTCTAGGGTAATGCAAACAGAGACCCGATTAGATCATTCTATATTACGGTTAATATAAGAATGCAGCGTAATTCTATCACATTTGTTCAACTTACGTCGCTCCTATTTCAGATAGCGTATTGGGCCAAGCGGCATCTCAAAGCGCATGAAATGGCGAGTAAAATGCACTATTAAACTTATAGGGTAGGGCAAACAGAGACCCGATTAGATCATTTTATATTATGGTTAATTTCAGAATTCAGCGTAATTCTATGACATTTGTTCAATTTACGTCGCTCCTATTTCGGATAGCGTACTGGGCTAGGCGGCATTCTAAAGCGCGTGGAGTGGCGAGTAAAATGCACTATTAATCTTCTATGATAGGGCAATCAGAGACCCAATTAGATCATTTTATATTTTGGTTAATATAAGAATTGAGCAAAATTCTATCACATTTGTTTAATTTACGTCGCTCCTATTTCAGATAGCGTATTGGGCTAAGCGGCATCTCAAAGCGCATGACATGGCGAGTAAAATGCAATACGAAACTTCTAGGATATGGCAAACAGAGACCCGATTAGGTCGTTTTATATGACGGTTAATATAAGAATGCAGCGTAATTCTATCACATTTGTGCAACTTACGTGGCGCCTATTTTAGATAGCGTACCGGGCAGGGCGGCATCTTAAAGCGCGTGGAATGGCGAGTAAAATGCACTACTAAACTTCTATGATAGGGCAATCAGAGACCCGATTAGATCATTTTATATTTTGTTTAATATAAGATTTCAGGGAAATTCTAACACATTTGTTCAAGTTACGTCGCTCCTATTTCAGATAGCGTATTGGGCCAAGCGGCATCTCAAAGAGCATCAAATGCCGAATAAAATGCACTATTAAACTTCTAGGCTAGGGCGAACAGAGACCCGATTAGATCATTTTACATTATGGTTAATAAAAGAATTCAACGAAATTCTATCACATTTGATCAATTTACATCGCTCCTATTTCGGATAGCGTATTGGGCTAAGTGGCATCTCAAAGCGCATGAAATGACGAGTAAAATGCACTATTATAGTTCTAGGCTAGGGCGAACAGAGACCCGATTAGATCATTTTACATTATGGTTAATAAAAGAATTCAGCGAAATTCTATCACATCTGTTCAATTTGTATCGCTCCTATTTCAGATAGCGTATTGGGCTAAGCGGCATCTCAAAGCGCATGAAATGACTAGTGAAATGCAGTATTACACTTCTAGGGTGGGGCGAACAGAGACTCGATTAGATCAATTTACATTAATGTTAATATGAGAATTCAGCGAAATTCTATCACATGTGTTCAATTTACGTCGCTCATATTTCAGATAGCGTATTGGGCTAAGCGGCATCTCAAAGCGCAAGAAATGGCGAGTAAAATTCACTATTAAACTTCTAGGGTAGGGCAAACAGAGACCCGAATAGATCATTTTATATTATGGTTAATTTAAGAATTCAGCGAAATTCTGTCACATTTGTTCAATTTACGTCGTTCCTATTTCAGATAGCGTATTGGGCTACGCGGCATCTCAAAGCGCGTGGAAGGGCGAGTAAAATGCACTACTAAACTTGTATGATAGGGCAATCAGAGACCCGATTAGATCATTTTATATTTTGTTTAATATAAGATTTCAGGGAAATTCTATCACATTTGTTCAAGTTACGTCGCTCCTATTTCAGATAGCGTATTGAGATAAGCGGCATCTCAAAGCGCAAGAAATGGCGAGTAAAATGCACTATTAAACTTCTAGGGTAGGGCAAACAGAGCCCCGATTAGGTCATTTTATATTGTGCTTAATTTAAGAATTCAGCGAAACTCTATCATATTTGTTCAATTTACGTCGCTCCTATTTCAGATAGCGTATTGGGCTAAGCGGCATCTTAAAGCGCGCGGAATGGCGAGTAAAATGCACTATTAAACTTCTATGATAGGGCAATCAGAGACCCGATTAGATCATTTTATATTTTGGTTAATATAAGAATTCAGCGAAATTCTATCACATTTGTTCAATTTACGTCGCTCCTATTTCCGATAGCGTATTGGGCTGAGCGGCATCTCAAAGCGCATGAAATGGCGAGTAAAATGCACTATTAAACTTCTAGGGTAGGGCAAACAGAGACCCGATTAGATCATTTTATGTTACGTTGAATTTAAGAATTCAGCAAAATTCTATCACAATTGTTCAATTTACGTCGCTCCTATTTCAGATAGCGTACTGGGCTTGGCTGCATCTTAAAGCGCGTGGAAGGGCGAGTAAAATGCACTACTGAACTTCTATGATACGGCAATCAGAGAGCCGATTAGATCATTTTATATTTTGGTTAATATAAGGATTCAGAGAAATTCTATCACATTTGTTCAATTTACGTCGCTCCTATTTCAGATATCTAATTGGGGTAAGCGGCATCACAAAGCGCATGAAATGGCGAGTAAAATGCACTATTAAACTTCTAGGGTAGGGCAAACAGAGACCCGATTAGATCATTTTATGTTACGTTTAATTTAAGAATTCAGCAAAATTCTATCACAATTGTTCAATTTACGTCGCTCCTATTTCAGATAGCGTACTGGGCTTGGCTGCATCTTAAAGCGCGTGGAAGGGCGAGTAAAATGCACTACTAAACTTCTATGCTACGGCAATCAGAGAGCCGATTAGATCATTTTATATTTTGGTTAATATAAGGATTCAGCGAAATTCTATCACATTTGTTCAATTTACGTCGCTCATATTTCAGATAGCTAATTGGGCAAAGCGGCATCTCAAAGCGCATGAAATGGCGAGTAAAATGCACTATTAAACTTCTAGGGTAAGGCAAACAGAGACCCGATTAGATCATTTTATATTACGGTTAATATAAGAATCCAGCGTAATTCTATCACATTTGTTCAACTTCCGTCGCTCCTATTTCCGATAGCGTATTGGGCTAAGCGTCATCTCAAAGCGCATGAAATGGCGAGTAAAATGCACTATTAAACTTCTAGGGTAAGGCAAACAGAGACCCGATTAGATCATTTTATAGTACGGTTAATATAAGAATGCAGCGTAATTCTATCACATTTGTTCAATTTACGTCGCTCCTATTTCAGATAGCGTACTGGGCTCGGCGGCATCTTAAAGCGCGTGGAATGGCGAGTAAAATGCACTATTAAACTTCTATGATAGGGCAATCAGAGACCCGATTAGATCATTTTATATTTTGGTTAATATAAGAATTCGGCGAAATACTATCACATTTGTTCAATTTACGTCGCTCCTATTTCAGACCGCTAATTGGGCAAAGCGGCATCTCAAAGCGCATGAAATGGCGAGTAAAATGCACTGTTAAACTTCTAGGGTAAGGCAAACAGAGACCCGATTAGATCATTTTATATTACGGTTAATATAAGAATGCAGCGTAATTCTATCACATTTGTTCAACTTACGTCGCTCCTATTTCCGATAGCGTATTGGGCTGAGCGGCATCTCAAAGCGCATGAAATGGCGAGTAAAATGCACTATTAAACTTCTAGGGTAGGGCAAACAGAGACCCGATTAGATCATTTTATGTTACGTTGAATTTAAGAATTCAGCAAAATTCTATCACAATTGTTCAATTTACGTCGCTCCTATTTCAGATAGCGTACTGGGCTTGGCTGCATCTTAAAGCGCGTGGAAGGGCGAGTAAAATGCACTACTGAACTTCTATGATACGGCAATCAGAGAGCCGATTAGATCATTTTATATTTTGGTTAATATAAGGATTCAGAGAAATTCTATCACATTTGTTCAATTTACGTCGCTCCTATTTCAGATATCTAATTGGGGTAAGCGGCATCACAAAGCGCATGAAATGGCGAGTAAAATGCACTATTAAACTTCTAGGGTAGGGCAAACAGAGACCCGATTAGATCATTTTATGTTACGTTTAATTTAAGAATTCAGCAAAATTCTATCACAATTGTTCAATTTACGTCGCTCCTATTTCAGATAGCGTACTGGGCTTGGCTGCATCTTAAAGCGCGTGGAAGGGCGAGTAAAATGCACTACTAAACTTCTATGCTACGGCAATCAGAGAGCCGATTAGATCATTTTATATTTTGGTTAATATAAGGATTCAGCGAAATTCTATCACATTTGTTCAATTTACGTCGCTCATATTTCAGATAGCTAATTGGGCAAAGCGGCATCTCAAAGCGCATGAAATGGCGAGTAAAATGCACTATTAAACTTCTAGGGTAAGGCAAACAGAGACCCGATTAGATCATTTTATATTACGGTTAATATAAGAATCCAGCGTAATTCTATCACATTTGTTCAACTTCCGTCGCTCCTATTTCCGATAGCGTATTGGGCTAAGCGTCATCTCAAAGCGCATGAAATGGCGAGTAAAATGCACTATTAAACTTCTAGGGTAAGGCAAACAGAGACCCGATTAGATCATTTTATAGTACGGTTAATATAAGAATGCAGCGTAATTCTATCACATTTGTTCAATTTACGTCGCTCCTATTTCAGATAGCGTATTGGTCTAAGCGGCATCTCAAAGCGCATGAAATGGCGAGTAAAATGGAATATTAAACTTCTTGGGTAGGTCAAACAGAGACCCGATTAGATCATTTTATATTATGGTTAATTTAAGAATTCAGTGAAATTCTATCACATTTGTTCAATTTACGTAGCTCCTATTTCAGATAGAGTATTGGGCTAAGCGGCTTCTCAAAGCGCAAGAAATGGCGAGTAAAATTCCCTATTAAACTTCTAGGGTAGGGCAAACAGAGACCCGATTAGATCATTTTATATTATGGTTAATTTAAGAATTCAGCAAAATTCTATCACATTTGTTCAATTTACGTCGCTCCTATTTCAGATAGCGTCCTGGGCTAGGCGGCATCGTAAAGCGCGCGGAATGGCGAGTAAAATGCACTATTAAACTTCTATGATAGGGCAATCAGAAACCCGATTAGATCATTTTATATTTTGGTTAATATAAGAATTCAGCGAAATTCTATCACATTTGTTCAATTTACGTCGCTCCTATTTCAGATATCTAATTGGGCTAAGCGGCATCACAAAGCGCATGAAATGGCGAATAAAATGCACTATTAAACTTCTAGGGTAAGGCAAACAGAGACCCGATTACATCATTTTATATTACGGTTAATATAAGAATGCAGCGTAATTCTATCACATTTGTTCAACTTACGTCACTCCTATGTCAGATAGCGTACTGGGCTGGGCGGCATCTTAAAGCGCGTGGAATGGCGAGTAAAATGCACTATTAAACTTCTATGATAGGGCAATCAGAGACCCGATTAGATCATTTTATATTTTGGTTAATACAAGAATTCAACGAAATACTATCACATTTGTTCAATTTACGTCGCTCCTATTTCAGATAGCTAATTGGGCAAAGCGGCATCTCAAAGCGCCTGAAATGGCGAGTAAAATGCACTATTAAACTTCTAGGGTAAGGCAAACAGAGACCCGATTAAATCATTTTATATTACGGTTAATATAAGAATGCAGCGTAATTCTATCACATTTGTTCAACTTACGTCGCTCCTATTTCCGATAGCGTATTGGGCTAAGCGTCATCTCAAAGCGCATGAAATGGCGAGTAAAATTCACTATTAAACTTCTAGGGTAAGGCAAACAGAGACCCGGTTAGATCATTTTATAATACGGTTAATATAAGAATGCAGCGTAATTCTATCACATTTGTTCAATTTACGTCGCTGATATTTCACATAGCGTATTGGGCTGAGCGGCATCTCAAAGCGCATGAAATGGCGAGTAAAATGCACTATTAAACTTCTAGGGTAGGGCAAACAGAGATCCGATTAGATCATTTTATGTTACGTTTAATTTAAGAATTCAGCAAAATTCTATCACAATTGTTCAATTTACGTCGCTCCCATTTCAGATAGCGTACTGGGCTTGGCTGCATCTTAAAGCGCGTGGAAGGGCGAGTAAAATGCACTACTAAACTTCTATGATACGGCAATCAGAGAGCCGATTAGATCATTTTATATTTTGGTTAATATAAGGATTCAGCGAAATTCTATCACATTTGTTCAATTTACGTCGCTCCTATTTCAGATAGCTAATTGGGCAAACCGGCATCTCAAAGCGCATGAAATGGCGAGTAAAATGCACTATTAAACTTATAGGGTAGGGCAAACACGGACCCGATTAGATCATTTTACATTATGGTTAATAAAAGAATTCAGCGAAATTCTATCACATTTGTTCAATTTATATCGCTCCTATTTCAGATAGCGTATTGGGCTAAGCGGCATCTCAAAGCGCATGAAATGACGAGTAAAATGCACTACCAAACTTCTATGTTAGGGCAATCAGAGACCCGATTAGATCATTTTATATTTTGGTTAATATAAGAATTCAGCGAAATTCTGTCACATTTGTTCAATTTACGTCGCTCCTATTTCAGATAGCGTATTGGGCTAAGCGACATCTCAAAGCGCATGAAATGACGAGTGAAATGCACCATTAAACTTCTAGGGTAGGGCGAACAGAGACCCGATTAGATCATTTTACATTAATGTTAATATAAGAATTCAGGGAAATTCTATCACATTTGTTCAATTTACGTCGCTCCTATTTCAGATAGCGTATTGGTCTGAGCGGCATCTCAAAGCGCATGAAATGGCGAGTAAAATGCACTATTAAACTTATAGGGTAGGGCAAACAGAGACCCGATTAGATCATTTTACATTATGGTTAATAAAAGAATTCAGCGAAATTCTATCACATTTGTTCAATTTATATCGCTCCTATTTCAGATAGCGTATTGGGCTAAGCGGCATCTCAAAGCGCATGAAATGACGAGTAAAATGCACTACCAAACTTCTATGTTAGGGCAATCAGAGACCCGATTAGATCATTTTATATTTTGGTTAATATAAGAATTCAGCGAAATACTATCACATTTGTTCAATTTACGTCGCTCCTATTTCAGATAGCTAATTGGTCTGAGCGGCATCTCAAAGCGCATGAAATGGCGAGTAAAATGCACTATTAAACTTCTAGGGTAGGGCAAACAGAGACCCGATTAGATCATTTTATATTACGGTTAATACAAGAATTCAGCGTAATTCTATCACATTTGTTCAACTTACGTCGCTCCTATTTCTGATAGCGTACTGGGCTACGCGGCATCTTAAAGAGCGTGGAAGGGCGAGTGAAATGCACTACCAAACTTCTATGTTAGGGCAATCAGAGACCCGACTAGATCATTTTATATTTTGGTTAATATAAGAATTCAGCGAAATTCTGTCACATTTGTTCAATTTACGTCGCTCCTATTTCAGATAGCGTATTGGGCTAAGCGCCATCTCAAAGCGCATGAAATGACGAGTGAAATGCACCATTACACTTCTAGGGAAGGGCGAACAGAGACCCGATTAGATCATTTTACATTAATGTTAATATAAGAATTCAGGGAAATTCTATCACATTTGTTCAATTTACGTCGCTCCTATTTCAGATAGCGTATTGGTCTAAGCGGCATCTCAAAGCGCATGAAATGGCGAGTAAAATGGAATATTAAACTTCTTGGGTAGGGCAAACAGAGACCCGATTAGATCATTTTATATTATGGTCAATTTAAGAATTCAGTGAAATTCTATCACATTTGTTCAATTTACGTAGCTCCTATTTCAGATAGAGTATTCGGCTAAGCGGCTCCTCAAAGCGCAAGAAATGGCGAGTAAAATTCCCTATTAAACTTCTAGGGTAGGGCAAACAGAGACCCGATTAGATCATTTTATATTATGGTTAATTTAAGAATTCAGCATAATTCCATCACATTTGTTCAATTTACGTCGCTCCTATTTCAGATAGCGTACTGGGCTCGGCGGCATCTTAAAGCGCGCGGAATGGCGAGTAAAATGCACTATTAAACTTCTATGATAGGGCAATCAGAGCCCCTATTAGATCATTTTATATTTTGGTTAATATAAGAATTCAGCGAAATTCTATCACATTTGTTCAATTTACGTCGCTCCTATTTCAGATATCTAATTGGGCTAAGCGGCATCACAAAGCGCATGAAATGGCGAGTAAAATGCACTATTAAACTTCTAGGGTAAGGCAAACAGAGACCCGATTACATCATTTTATATTACGGTTAATATAAGAATGCAGCGTAATTCTATCACATTTGTTCAACTTACGTCACTCCTATTTCAGATAGCGTACTGGGCTAGGCGGCATCTTAAAGCGCGTGGAATGGCGAGTAAAATGCACTATTAAACTTCTATGATAGGGCAATCAGAGACCCGATTAGATCATTTTATATTTTGGTTAATATAAGAATTCAGCGAAATACTATCACATTTGTTCAATTTACGTCGCTCCTATTTCAGATAGCTAATTGGGCAAAGCGGCATCTCAAAGCGCATGAAATGGCGAGTAAAATGCCCTATTAAACTTCTAGGGTAAGGCAAACAGAGACCCGATTAGATCATTTTATAATACGGTTAATATAAGAATGCAGCGTAATTCTATCACATTTGTTGAATTTACGTCGCTCCTATTTCAGATAGCGTATTGGGCTGAGCGGCATCTCAAAGCGCATGAAATGACGAGAGAAATGCACTATTAAACTTCTTGGGTAGGGCAACAAGAGACCCGATTACATCATTTTATATTTTGGTTAATATAAGAATTCAGCAAAATTCTATCACATTTGTTCAACTTACGTCACTCCTATTTCTGATAGCGTACTGGGCTACGCGGCATCTTAAAGAGCGTGGAAGGGCGAGTGAAATGCACTACCAAACTTCTATGTTAGGGCAATCAGAGACCCGATTAGATCATTTTATATTTTGGTTAATATAAGAATTCAGCGAAATTCTGTCACATCTGTTCAATTTACGTCGCTCCTATTTCAGATAGCGTATTGGGCTAAGCGACATCTCAAAGCGCATGAAATGACGAGTGAAATGCACCATTAAACTTCTAGGGAAGGGCGAACAGAGACCCGATTAGATCATTTTACATTAATGTTAATATAAGAATTCAGGGAAATTCTATCACATTTGATCAATTTACGTCGCTCCTATTCCAGATAGCGTATTGGGCTATGCGGCATCTCAAAGCACATGAAATGGCGTGTAAAATGCACTATTAAACTTCTAGGGTAGGTGAAACAGAGACCCGATTAGATCATTTTATATTATGGTTAATTTAAGAATTCAGTGAAATTCTATCACACTTGTTCAATTTACGTCGCTCCTATTTCAGATAGCGTATTGGGCTAAGCGGCATTTCAAAGCGCATGAAATGGCGAGTAAAATGCCCTGTTAAACTTCTAGGATAAGGCAAACAGAGACCCGATTAGATCATTTTATATTACGGTTAATATAAGAATGCGGCGTAATTCTATCACATTTGTTCAACTTACGTCGCTCCTATTTCAGGTAGCGAACTGGGCTAGGCGGCATCTTAAAGCGCGTGGAATGGCGAGTAAAATGCACTATTAAACTTCTAGGATAAGGCAAACAGAGACCCGATTAGATCATTTTATATTACGGTTAATATAAGAATGCGGCGTAATTCTATCACATTTGTTCAATTTACGTCGCTGCTGTTCCAGATAGCTTATTGTGCTAAGCGGCATCTCAAAGCGCATGAAATGGCGAGTAAAATGCACTATTAAACTTCTAGGGTAGGGCAAGCAGCGACCCGATTACATCATCTAATATTATGGTTAATTTAAGAATTCAGCAAAATTCTATCACATTTGTTCAATTTACGTCGCTCCTATTTCAGATAGCGTATTGGGCTAAGCGGCATCTCAAAGCGCATGAAATGGCGAGTGAAATGCACTATTAAACTTCTATGATAGGGCAAACAGAGACCCGATTATATCATTTTATATTATGGTTAATTTAAGAATTCAGTGAAATTCTATCACAATTGTTCAATTTACGTCGCTCCTATTTCAGATAGCGTATTGGGCTAAGCGGCATCTCAAAGCGCATGAAATGGCGAGTGAAATGCACTATTAAACTTCTATGATAGGGCAAACAGAGACCCGATTATATCATTTTATATTATGGTTAATTTAAGAATTCAGTGAAATTCTATCACACTTGTTCAATTTACGTCGCTCCTATTTCAGATATCTAATTGGGCTAAGCGGCATCACAAAGCGCATGAAATGGCGTGTAAAATGCACTATTAAACTTCTAGGGTAAGGCAAACAGAGACCCGATTACATCATTTTATATTACGGTTAATATAAGAATGCAGCGTAATTCTATCACATTTGTTCAACTTACGTCACTCCTATTTCAGATAGCGTACTGGGCTAGGCGGCATCTTAAAGCGCGTGGAATGGCGAGTAAAATGCACTATTAAACTTCTTGGGTAGGGCAACAAGAGACCCGATTACATCATTTTATATTTTGGTTAATATAAGGATTCAGCGAAATTTTATCACATTTGTTCAATTTACGTCGCTCCTCTTTCAGATAGCTAATTGGGCAAACCGGCATCTCAAAGCTCATGAAATGGCGAGTAAAATGCACTATTAAACTTCTAGGGTAGGGCAAACAGAGACCCGATTAGATCATTTTATGTTACGTTTAATTTAAGAATTCAGCAAAATTCTATCACAATTGTTCAATTTACGTCGCTCCTATTTCAGATAGCGTACTGGGCTTGGCTGCATCTTAAAGCGCGTGGAAGGGCGAGTAAAATGCACTACTAAACTTCTATGCTATGGCAACCAGAGAGCCGATTAGATCATTTTATATTTTGTTTAATATTAGATTTCAGGGAAATTCTATCACATTTGTTCAATTTACATCGCTCCTATTTCAGGTAGCGTATTGGGATAAGGGGCATCTCAAAGTGCATGAAATGGCGAGTAAAATGCACTATTAAACTTATAGGGTAGGGCAAACAGAGACCCGATTAGATCATTTTACATTATGGTTAATAAAAGAATTCAGCGAAATTCTATCACATTTGTTCAATTTATATCGCTCCTATTTCAGATAGCGTATTGGGCTAAGCGGCATCTCAAAGCGCATGAAATGACGAGTAAAATGCACTATTAAACTTCTAGCGTGGGGCAAACAGAGACCCGATTAGATCATTTTATATTACGGTTAATATAAGAATTCAGCGTAATTCTATCACATTTGTTCAACTTACGTCGCTCCTATTTCAGATAGCGTATTGGGCTAAGCGGCATCTCAAAGCGCATGAAATGGCGAGTAAAATGCACTATTAAACTTCTAGGGTAGGGCAAACAGAGACCCGATTAGATCATTTTACATTAAGGTTAATATAAGAATTCAGGGAAATTCTATCACATTTGTTCAATTTACGTCGCTCATATTTCAGATAGCGTATTGAGATAAGCGGCATCTCAAAGTACATGAAATGGCGAGTAAAATGCACTATTAAACTTATAGGGTAGGGCAAACAGAGACCCGATTAGATCATTTTACATTATGGTTAATAAAAGAATTCAGCGAAATTCTATCACATTTGTTCAATTTATATCGCTCCTATTTCAGATAGCGTATTGGGCTGAGCGGCATCTCAGAACGCATGAAATGACGAGTAAAATGCACTACCAAACTTCTATGTTAGGGCAATCAGAGACCCGATTAGATCATTTTATATTTTGGTTAATATAAGAATTCAGCGAAATTCTGTCACATTTGTTCAATTTACGTCGCTCCTATTTCTGATAGCGTACTGGGCTACGCGGCATCTTAAAGAGCGTGGAAGGGCGAGTGAAATGCACTACCAAACTTCTATGTTAGGGCAATCAGAGAACCGATTAGATCATTTTATATTTTGGTTAATATAAGAATTCAGCGAAATTCTGTCACATCTGTTCAATTTACGTCGCTCCTATTTCAGATAGCGTATTGGGCTAAGCGACATCTCAAAGCGCATGAAATGACGAGTGAAATGCACCATTAAACTTCTAGGGAAGGGCGAACAGAGACCCGATTAGATCATTTTACATTAATGTTAATATAAGAATTCAGGGAAATTCTATCACATTTGTTCAATTTACGTCGCTCCTATTTCAGATAGCGTATTGGGCTAAGCGGCATCTCAAAGCGCATGAAATGGCGAGTGAAATGCACTATTAGAATTCTATGGTAGGGCGAACAGAGACCCGATTAGATCATTTTACATTAAGGTTAATATAAGAATTCAGGGAAATTCTATCACATTTGTTAAATTTACGTCGCTCCTATTCCAGATAGCGTATTGGGCTATGCGGCACCTTAAAGCACATGAAATGGCGAGTAAAATGCACTATTAAACTTCTATGATAGGGCAAACAGAGACCCGATTATATCATTTTATATTACGGTTAATATAAGAATGCAGCGTAATTCTATCACATTTTTTCAACTTACGTCGCTCCTATTTCAGATAGCGTATTGGGCTAAGCGGCAGCTCAAAGCGCATGAAATGGCGAGTAAAATGCAATATTAAGCTTCTAGGGTAGGGCAAACAGACACCCGATTAGATCATTTTATATTATGGTTAATTTAAGAATTCAGCAAAATTCTATCACATTTGTTCAATTTGCGTCGCTCCTATTTCAGATAGCGTATTGGGGTAAGCGGCATCTCAAAGCGCATGAAATGGCGAGTAAAATGCACTATTAAACTTCTAGGGTAGGGCAAGCAGAGACCCGATTACATCATCTAATATTATGGTTAATTTAAGAATTCAGCAAAATTCTATCACATTTGTTCAATTTACGTCGCTCCTATTTCAGATAGCGTATTGGGCTAAGCGGCATCTCAAAGCGCATGAAATGGCGAGTGAAATGCACTATTAAACTTCTATGATAGGGCAAACAGAGACCCGATTATATCATTTTATATTATGGTTAATTTAAGAATTCAGTGAAATTCTATCACACTTGTTCAATTTACGTCGCTCCTATTTCAGATAGCGTATTGGGCTAAGCGGCATCTCAAAGCGCATGAAATGGCGAGTGAAATGCACTATTAGACTTTATGGTAGGGCGAACAGAGACCCGATTAGATCATTTTACATTAAGGTTGATATAAGAATTCAGGGAAATTCTATCACATTTGATCAATTTACGTCGCTCCTATTCCAGATAGCGTATTGGGCTATGCGGCATCTCAAAGCACATGAAATGGCGTGTAAAATGCAATATTAAACTTCGAGGGTAGGTGAAACAGAGACCCGATTAGATCATTTTATATTATGGTTCATTTAAGAATTCAGCGAAATTCTAACACATTTGTTCAATTTACGTCGCTCCTATTTCAGATAGCGTATTGGGCTAAGCGGCATCTCAAAGCGCATGAAATGGCGAGTAAAATGCACTATTAAACTTCTAGGGTAGGGCAAGCAGAGACCCGATTACATCATCTAATATTATGGTTAATTTAAGAATTCAGCAAAATTCTATCACATTTGTTCAATTTACGTCGCTCCTATTTCAGATAGCGTATTGGGCTAAGCGGCATCTCAAAGCGCATGAAATGGCGAGCGAAATGCACTATTAAACTTCTATGATAGGGCAAACAGAGACCCGATTATATCATTTTATATTATGGTTAATTTAAGAATTCAGTGAAATTCTATCACACTTGTTCAATTTACGTCGCTCCTATTTCAGATAGCGTATTGGGCTAAGCGGCATCTCAAAGCGCATGAAATGGCGAGTGAAATGCACTATTAGACTTTATGGTAGGGCGAACAGAGACCCGATTAGATCATTTTACATTAAGGTTGATATAAGAATTCAGGGAAATTCTATCACATTTGATCAATTTACGTCGCTCCTATTCCAGATAGCGTATTGGGCTATGCGGCATCTCAAAGCACATGAAATGGCGTGTAAAGTGCAATATTAAACTTCGAGGGTAGGTGAAACAGAGACCCGATTAGATCATTTTATATTATGGTTCATTTAAGAATTCAGCGAAATTCTAACACATTTCTTCAATTTACGTCGCTCCTATTTCAGATAGCGTATTGGGCTAAGCGGCATCTCAAAGCGCATGAAATGGCGAGTAAAATGCACTATTAAACTTCAAGGGTAGGGCAAACAGAGACCCGATTAGATCATTTTATATTATGGTTAATTTAAGAATTCAGCAAAATTCTATCACTTTTGTTCAATTTACGTCGCTCCTATTTCAGATAGCGTACTGGGCTAGGCGTCAGCTTAAAGCGCGTGGAATGGCGAGTAAAATGCACTATTAAACTTCTATGATAGGGCACTCAGAGACCCGATTAGATCATTTTATATTTTGGTTACTATAAGAATTCAGCGAAATTCTATAACATTTATTCAATTTACGTCGCTCCTATTTCAGATAGCTTATTGAGCTAAGCGGCATCTCAAACCGCATGAAATGAGGAGTGAAATGCACTATTAAACTTCTAGGGTAGGGCGAACAGAGACCCGATTAGATCATATTACATTTTGGTTAATAAAAGAATTCAGCGAAATTCTATCACATTTGTTAAATTTACGTCGCTCCTATTTCAGATAGTGTATTGGGCTAAGCGGGATCTCAAAGCGCATGAAATGACCAGTGAAATGCACTATCAAACTTCTAGGGTAAGGGAAAGAGAGAACCGATTAGGTCATTTTATATTACGGTTAATGTAAGAATTAAGCGTAATTCTATCACATTTGTGCAATTTACGTCACTCCTATTTCAGGTAGCCTACTGGGCTAGCCGGCATATTAAAGCGCGTGGAATAGCGAGTAAAATGCACTATTAGCCTTCTATGATAGGGCAATCTGAGACCAGATTAGACCATTTTATATTTTGGTTAATATAAGAATTCAGCGAAACCCTATAACATTTGTTCAACATACGACGCTCCTGTTTTAGATAGCGTATTGGGCTAAGCGGCATCTCAAAGCGCATGAAATGGCGAATAAAATGCACTATTAAACTTCTCGGCTAGGGCGAACAGAGACCCGATTAGATCATTTTACATTATTGTTAATAAAAGAATTCAGCGAAATTCTATCACATTTGTTCAATTTAGGTCGCTCCTATTTCAGATAGCGTACTGGGCTAGGCGGCATCCTAAAGCGCGTGGAGTGGCGAGTAAAATGCAGTATTAATTTTCTATGATAGGGCAATCAGAGACCCGATTAGATCATTTTATATTTTGTATACTATCAGATTTCAGGGAATTTGTATCACATTTGTTCAATTTACGTCGCTCCTAATTCAGATAGCGTATTCGGCTAAGCGGCATCTCAAAGCGCATGAAATGGCGAATGAAATGCACTCTCAAACTTTTAGGCTAGGGCGAACAGAGACGCGATCAGATCAATTTACATTATGGTTCATAAAAGAATTCAGCGAAACTCTATCACATTTTTTCAACTTACGTCGCTCCTATTTCAGATAGCGTATTGGGCTAAGCGGCAGCTCAAAGCGCATGAAATAGCGAGTAAAATGCAATATTAAGCTTCTAGGGTAGGGCAAACAGACACCCGATTATATCATTTTATATTATGGTTAATTTAAGAATTCAGCAAAATTCTATCACATTTGTTCAATTTACGTCGCTCCTATTTCAGATAGCGTATTGGGCTAAGCGGCATCGCAAAGCGCATGAAATGGCGTGTAAAATGCACTATTAAACTTCTAGGGTAGGGCAAGCAGAGCCCCGATTACATCATCTAATATTATGGTTAATTTAAGAATTCAGCAAAATTCTATCACATTTGTTCAATTTACGTCGCTCCTATTTCAGATAGCGAATTGGGCTAAGCGGCATCTCAAAGCGCATGAAATGGCGAGTGAAATGCACTATTAAACTTCTATGATAGGGCAAACAGAGACCCGATTATATCATTTTATATTATGGTTAATTTCAGAATTCAGTGAAATTCTATCACACTTGTTCAATTTACGTCGCTCCTATTTCAGATAGCGTATTGGGCTAAGCGGCATTTCAAAGCGCATGAAATGGCGAGTAAAATGCCCTATTAAACTTCTAGGATAAGGCAAACAGAGACCCGATTAGATCATTTTATATTACGGTAAATATAAGAATGCGGCGTAATTCTATCACATTTGTTCAATTTACGTCGCTGCTATTCCAGATAGCTTATTGTGCTTAGCGGCATCTCAAAGCGCATGAAATGACGAGTGAAATGCACTATTAAACTTCTAGGGTAGGGCAAACAGAGACACGATTAGATCATTTTATATTATGGTTAATTTAAGAATTCAGCGAAATTCTATCACATTTGTTCAATTTACGTCGCTCCTATTTCAGATAGCGTACTGGGTTCGGCCGCATCTAAAAGCGCGTGGAATGGCGAGTGAAATGCACTATTAGACTTCTATGGTAGGGCGAACAGAGACCCGATTAGATCATTTTATATTATGGTTAATTTAAGAATTCAGCGTAATTCTATCACATTTGTTCAATTTACGTCGCTCCTACTTCAGATAGCGTATTGTGCTCAGCGGCATCTCAAAGCGCATGAAATGGCGAGTGAAATGCACTATTAAACTTCTAGGGTAGGACAAACAGAGACCCGATTAGATCACTTTATATTACGGTTAATATAAGAATTCAGCGTAATTCTATCACATTTGTTCAACTTACGTAGCTCCTATTTCAGATACCGTACTGGGCTAGGCGGCATCATAAAGCGCGTGGAATGGCGAGTGAAATGCACTATTAGAATTGTATGGTAGGGCGGACAGAGACCCGATTAGATCATTTTACATTAAGGTTAATATAAGAATTCAGGGAAATTCTATCACATTTGTTAAATTTACGTCGCTCCTATTCCAGATAGCGTACTGGGCTATGCGGCACCTTAAAGCACATGAAATGGCGAGTAAAATGCGCTATTAAACTTCTATGATAGGGCAAACAGAGACCCGATTATATCATTTTATATTACGGTTAATATAAGAATTCAGCGTAATTCTATCACATTTGTTCAACTTACGTCGCTCCTATTTCAGGTAGCGTACTGGGCTAGGCGGCATCTTAAAGCGCGTGGGATGGCGAGTAAAATGCACTACTAAACTTCTATGATAGGGCAATCAGAGACCCGATTAGATCATTTTATATTTTGTTTAATATAAGATTTTAGGGAAATTCTATCGCATTTGTTCAATTTACGTCGCTCCTATTTCAGATAGCGTATTGGGCTAAGCGGCATCTCAAAGCGCATGAAATGGCGAGTGAAATGCAGCATTAGACTTTATGGTAGGGCGAACAGAGACCCGATTAGATCATTTTACATTAAGGTTAATATAAGAATTCAGGGAAATTCTATCACATTTGATCAATTTACGTCGCTCCTATTCCAGATAGCGTATTGGGCTATGCGGCATCTCAAAGCACATGAAATGGCGTGTAAAATGCACTATTAAACTTCTAGGGTAGGTGAAACAGAGACCCGATTAGATCATTTTATATAATGGTTAATTTAAGAATTCAGTGAAATTCTATCACACTTGTTCAATTTACGTCGCTCCTATTTCAGATAGCGTATTGGGCTAAGCGGCATTTCAAAGCGCATGAAATGGCGAGTAAAATGCCCTGTTAAACTTCTAGGATAAGGCAAACAGAGACCCGATTAGATCATTTTATATTACGGTTAATATAAGAATGCGGCGTAATTCTATCACATTTGTTCAACTTACGTCGCTCCTATTTCAGGTAGCGAACTGGGCTAGGCGGCATCTTAAAGCGCGTGGAATGGCGAGTAAAATGCACTATTAAACTTCTAGGATAAGGCAAACAGAGACCCGATTAGATCATTTTATATTACGGTTAATATAAGAATGCGGCGTAATTCTATCACATTTGTTCAATTTACGTCGCTGCTGTTCCAGATAGCTTATTGTGCTAAGCGGCATCTCAAAGCGCATGAAATGGCGAGTAAAATGCACTATTAATCTTCTAGGGTAGGGCAAGCAGCGACCCGATTACATCATCTAATATTATGGTTAATTTAAGAATTCAGCAAAATTCTATCACATTTGTTCAATTTACGTCGCTCCTATTTCAGATAGCGTATTGGGCTAAGCGGCATCTCAAAGCGCATGAAATGGCGAGTGAAATGCACTATTAAACTTCTATGATAGGGCAAACAGAGACCCGATTATATCATTTTATATTATGGTTAATTTAAGAATTCAGTGAAATTCTATCACACTTGTTCAATTTACGTCGCTCCTATTTCAGATAGCGTATTGGGCTACGCGGCATCTCAAAGCGCATGAAATGGCGAGTGAAATGCACTATTAAACTTCTATGATAGGGCAAACAGAGACCCGATTATATCATTTTATATTATGGTTAATTTAAGAATTCAGTGAAATTCTATCACACTTGTTCAATTTACGTCGCTCCTATTTCAGATAGCGTATTGGGCTAAGCGGGATTTCAAAGCGCATGAAATGGCGAGTAAAATGCCCTATTAAACTTCTAGGATAAGGCAAACAGAGACCCGATTAGATCATTTTAGATTACGGTAAATATAAGAATGCGGCGTAATTCTATCACATTTGTTCAATTTACGTCGCTGCTATTCCAGATAGCTTATTGTGCTTAGCGGAATCTCAAAGCGCATGAAATGGCGAGTGAAATGCACTATTAGACTTTATGGTAGGGCGAACAGAGACCCGATTAGATCATTTTACATTAAGGTTAATATAAGAATTCAGGGAAATTCTATCACATTTGATCAATTTACGTCGCTCCTATTCCAGATAGCGTATTGGGCTATGGGGCATCTCAAAGCACATGAAATGGCGTGTAAAATGCACTATTAAACTTCTAGGGTAGGTGAAACAGAGACCCGATTAGATCATTTTATATTATGGTTCATTTAACAATTCAGCGAAATTCTATCACATTTGTTCAATTTACGTCGCTCCTATTTCAGATAGCGTATTGGGCTAAGCGGCATCTCAAAGCGCATGAAATGGCGAGTAAAATGCACTATTAAACTTCAAGGGTAGGGCAAACAGAGACCCGATTAGATCATTTTATATTATGGTTAATTTAAGAATTCAGCAAAATTCTATCACTTTTGTTCAATTTACGTCGCTCCTATTTCAGATAGCGTACTGGGCTAGGCGTCAGCTTAAAGCGCGTGGAATGGCGAGTAAAATGCACTATTAAACTTCTATGATAGGGCACTCAGAGACCCGATTAGATCATTTTATATTTTGGTTACTATAAGAATTCAGCGAAATTCTATCACATTTATTCAATTTACGTCGCTCCTATTTCAGATAGCTTATTGAGCTAAGCGGCATCTCAAACCGCATGAAATGAGGAGTGAAATGCACTATTAAACTTCTAGGGTAGGGCGAACAGAGACCCGATTAGATCATATTACATTATGGTTAATAAAAGAATTCAGCGAAATTCTATCACATTTGTTAAATTTACGTCGCTCCTATTTCAGATAGTGTATTGGGCTAAGCGGCATCTCAAAGCGCATGAAATGACCAGTGAAATGCACTATCAAACTTCTAGGGTAAGGGAAAGAGAGAACCGATTAGGTCATTTTATATTACGGTTAATGTAAGAATTAAGCGTAATTCTATCACATTTGTGCAATTTACGTCACTCCTATTTCAGGTAGCCTACTGGGCTAGCCGGCATATTAAAGCGCGTGGAATAGCGAGTAAAGTGCACTATTAGCCTTCTATGATAGGGCAATCAGAGACCAGATTAGACCGTTTTATATTTTGGTTAATATAAGAATTCAGCGAAACCCTATAACATTTGTTCAACATACGACGCTCCTGTTTTAGATAGCGTATTGGGCTAAGCGGCATCTCAAAGCGCATGAAATGGCGAATAAAATGCACTATTAAACTTCTCGGCTAGGGCGAACAGAGACCCGATTAGATCATTTTACATTATTGTTAATAAAAGAATTCAGCGAAATTCTATCACATTTGTTCAATTTAGGTCGCTCCTATTTCAGATAGCGTACTGGGCTAGGCGGCATCCTAAAGCGCGTGGAGTGGCGAGTAAAATGCAGTATTAATTTTCTATGATAGGGCAATCAGAGACCCGATTACATCATTTTATATTTTGTATAATATCAGATTTCAGGGAATTTGTATCACATTTGTTCAATTTACGTCGCTCCTAATTCAGATAGCGTATTCGGCTAAGCGGAATCTCAAAGCGCATGAAATGGCGAATGAAATGCACTCTTAAACTTTTAGGCTAGGGCGAACAGAGACGCGATCAGATCAATTTACATTATGGTTCATAAAAGAATTCAGCGAAACTCTATCACATTTTTTCAACTTACGTCGCTCCTATTTCAGATAGCGTATTGGGCTAAGCGGCAGCTCAAAGCGCATGAAATAGCGAGTAAAATGCAATATTAAGCTTCTAGGGTAGGGCAAACAGACACCCGATTATATCATTTTATATTATGGTTAATTTCAGAATTCAGTGAAATTCTATCACACTTGTTCAATTTACGTCGCTCCTATTTCAGATAGCGTATTGGGCTAAGCGGCATTTCAAAGCGCATGAAATGGCGAGTAAAATGCCCTATTAAACTTCTAGGATAAGGCAAACAGAGACCCGATTAGATCATTTTATATTACGGTAAATATAAGAATGCGGCGTAATTCTATCACATTTGTTCAATTTACGTCGCTGCTATTCCAGATAGCTTATTGTGCTTAGCGGCATCTCAAAGCGCATGAAATGACGAGTGAAATGCACTATTAAACTTCTAGGGTAGGGCAAACAGAGACCCGATTAGATCATTTTATATTATGGTTAATTTAAGAATTCAGCGAAATTCTATCACATTTGTTCAATTTACGTCGCTCCTATTTCAGATAGCGTACTGGGTTCGGCAGCATCTAAAAGCGCGTGGAATGGCGATTGAAATGCACTATTAGACTTCTATGGTAGGGCGAACAGAGACCCGATTAGATCATTTTATATTATGGTTAATTTAAGAATTCAGCGTAATTCTATCACATTTGTTCAATTTACGTCGCTCCTACTTCAGATAGCGTATTGTGCTCAGCGGCATCTCAAAGCGCATGAAATGGCGAGTGAAATGCACTATTAAACTTCTAGGGTAGGACAAACAGAGACTCGATTAGATCACTTTATATTACGGTTAATATAAGAATTCAGCGTAATTCTATCACATTTGTTCAACTTACGTAGCTCCTATTTCAGATACCGTACTGGGCTAGGCGGCATCATAAAGCGCGTGGAATGGCGAGTGAAATGCACTATTAGAATTGTATGGTAGGGCGAACAGAGACCCGATTAGATCATTTTACATTAAGGTTAATATAAGAATTCAGGGAAATTCTATCACATTTGTTAAACTTACGTCGCTCCTATTCCAGATAGCGCATTGGGCTATGCGGCACCTTAAAGCACATGAAATGGCGAGTAAAATGCGCTATTAAACTTCTATGATAGGGCAAACAGAGACCCGATTATATCATTTTATATTACGGTTAATATAAGAATTCAGCGTAATTCTATCACATTTGTTCAACTTACGTCGCTCCTATTTCAGGTAGCGTACTGGGCTAGGCGGCATCTTAAAGCGCGTGGGATGGCGAGTAAAATGCACTACTAAACTTCTATGATAGGGCAATCAGAGACCCGATTAGATCATTTTATATTTTGTTTAATATAAGATTTTAGGGAAATTCTATCGCATTTGTTCAATTTACGTCGCTCCTATTTCAGATAGCGTATTGGGCTAAGCGGCATCTCAAAGCGCATGAAATGGCGAGTAAAATGCACTATTAAACTTCTAGGGTAGGGCAAGCAGAGACCCGATTACATCATCTAATATTATGGTTAATTTAAGAATTCAGCAAAATTCTATCACATTTGTTCAATTTACGTCGCTCCTATTTCAGATAGCGTATTGGGCTAAGCGGCATCTCAAAGCGCATGAAATGGCGAGTGAAATGCAGTATTAGACTTTATGGTAGGGCGAACAGAGACGCGATTAGATCATTTTACATTAAGGTTAATATAAGAATTCAGGGAAATTCTATCACATTTGATCAATTTACGTCGCTCCTATTCCATATAGCGTATTGGGCTATGCGGCGTCTCAAAGCACATGAAATGGCGTGTAAAATGCACTATTAAACTTCTAGGGTAGGTGAAACAGAGACCCGATTATATCATTTTATATTACGGTTAATATAAGAATTCAGCGTAATTCTATCACATTTGTTCAACTTACGTCGCTCCTATTTCAGGTAGCGTACTGTGCTAGGCGGCATCTTAAAGCGCGTGGAATGGCGAGTAAAATGCACTATTAAACTTCTAGGATAAGGCAAACAGAGACCCGATTAGATCATTTTATATTACGGTTAATATAAGAATGCGGCGTAATTCTATCACATTTGTTCAATTTACGTCGCTGCTATTCCAGATAGCTTATTGTGCTAAGCGGCATCTCAAAGCGCATGAAATGGCGAGTGAAATGCACTATTAAACTTCTAGGGTAGGGCAAACAGAGACCCGATTAGATCATTTTATATTACGGTTAATATAAGAATTCAGCGTAATTCTATCACATTTGTTCAACTTACGTCGCTCCTATTTCAGGTAGCGTACTGTGCTAGGCGGCATCTTAAAGCGCGTGGAATGGCGAGTAAAATGCACTATTAAACTTCTATGATAGGGCAATCAGAGACCCGATTAGATCATTTTATATTTTGTTTAATATAAGATTTCAGGGAAATGCTATCGCATTTGTTCAATTTACGTCGCCCCTATTTCAGATAGCGTATTCGGCTAAGCGACATCTCAAAGCGCATGAAATGGCGAATAAAATGCACTCTTAAACTTCTAGGCTAGGGCGAACAGAGACCCGATCAGATCATTTTACATTATGGTTAATAAAAGAATTCAGCGAAATTCTATCACATTTGTTCAACTTACGTCGCTCCTATTTCAGATAGCGTATTGGGCTAAGCGGTATTTCAAAGCGCATGAAATGGCGAGTAAAATGCCCTATTAAACTTCTAGGATAAGGCAAACAGAGACCCGATTAGATCATTTTATATTACGGTAAATATAAGAATGCGGCGTAATTCTATCACATTTGTTCAATTTACGTCGCTGCTATTCCAGATAGCTTATTGTGCTAAGCGGCATCTCAAAGCGCATGAAATGGCGAGTGAAATGCACTATTAGAATTCTATGGTAGGGCGAACAGAGACCCGATCAGATCATTTTACATTCTGGTTAATAAAATAATTCAGCGAAATTCTATCACATTTGTTCAACGTACGTCGCTCCTATTTCAGATAGCGTATTGGGATAAGCGGCATCTGAAAGCGCATGAAATGACGAGTGAAATGCACTATTAAACTTCTAGGGTAGGGCAAGCAGAGACCCGATTAGATCATTTTATATTATGGTTAACTTAAGAATTCAGCAAAATTCTATCACATTCGTTCAATTTAGGTCGCTCCTATTTCAGATAGCGTACTGGGCTAGGCGGCATCTTAAAGCGCGTGGAATGCCGAGTAAAATGCACTATTAAACTTCTATGCTAGGGCAATCAGAGACCCGATTAGATCATTTTATATTTTTGTTAATATAAGAATTCAGTGAAATTCTATCACATTTGTTCAATTTACGTCGCTCCTATTTCAGATAGCGTAGTGGGCAAAGCGGCATCTCAAAGCGTATGAAGTGGCGAATAAAATGCACTATTAAAGTTCTAGGCTAGGGCGAACAGAGATCCGATTAGATCATTTTATACTATGGTTAATTTAAGAATTCAGCAAAATTCTATCACATTTGTTCAACTTATATCGCTCCTATTTCAGATAGCGTATTAGGCTAAGCGGCAACTCAAAGCGCATGAAATGACGAGTAAAATGCACTATTAAAGTTCTAGGGTAGGGCAAACAGAGACCCGATTAGATCATTTTATATTATGGTTAATTTAAGAATTGTGCGAAATTCTATCACATTTGTTCAACTTACGTCGCTCCTAATTTAGATAGCGTACTGGGCTAGGCGGTTTCTTAAAGCGCTTGGAATGGCGAGTAAAATGCACTTCTAAACTTCTATGATAGGGCAATCAGAGACCCGATTAGATCATTTTATATTTTGTTTAATATAAGATTTCAGGGAAATTCTATCCCATTTGTTTAATTTACGTCGCTCCTATTTCAGATAGCGTATTGGGCGAAGCGGCATCTCAAACCGCATGAAATGGCGACTAAAATGCAATATTAAACTTCTAGGGTAGGGCAAGCAGAGACCCGATTAGATCATTTTATATTATGGTTAATTTAAGAATTCAGCAAAATTCTATCACATTCGTACAATTTAGATTGCTCCTATTTCAGATAGCGTACTGGGATAGGCGGCATCTTAAAGCGCGTGGAATGCCGAGTAAAATCCACTATTAAACTTCTAGGCTAGGGCGAACAGAGACCAGATTAGATCATTTTACATTCTGGTTAATAAAATAATTCAGCGAAATTCTATCACATTTGTTCAACGTACGTCGCTCCTATTTCAGATAGCGTATTGGGATAAGCGGCATCTGAAAGCGCATGAAATGACGAGTGAAATGCACTATTAAACTTCTAGGGTAGGGCAAACAGAGGCCCGATTAGATCATTTTATGTTATGGTTAATTTAAGAATTCAGCGAAATTCTATCACATTTGTTCAATTTACGTCGCTCCTATTTCAGATAGCGTATTGGGCTAAGCGGCATATGAAGGCGCATGAAATGGCGACTAAAATGCGCTATTAAACTTCTAGGGTAGGGCAAACAGAGACCCGATTAAATCATTTTATATTATGGTTAATTTAAGATTTCAGGGAAATTCTATCGCATTTGTTCAATTTACGTCGCTCCTATTTCAGATAGCGTATTCGGCTAAGCGGCATCTCAAAGCGCATGAAATGGCGAATAAAATGCACTCTTAAACTTCTAGGCTAGGGCGAACAGAGACCCGATCAGATCATTTTACATTATGGTTCATAAAAGAATTCAGCGAAATTCTATCACATTTGTTCAACTTACGTCCCTCCTATTTCAGATAGCGTACTGGGCTAAGCGGCATCTCAAAGCGCATGAAATGGCGAGTAAAATGCACTATTAGATTTCTATGCTGGGCGTACAGAGACTCGATTAGATCATTTTATATTATGGTTAATTTAAGAATTGAGCGAAATTCTATCACATTTGTTCAACTTACGTCGCTCCTAATTTAGATAGCGTACTGGGCTAGGCGGTTTCTTAAAGCGCGTGTAATGGCGCGTAAAATGCACTGCTAAACTTCTATGATAGGGCAATCAGAGACCCGATTAGATCATTTTATATTTTGTTTAATATAAGATTTCAGGGAAATTCTATCACATTTGTTTAATTTACGTCGCTCCTATTTCAGATAGCGTATTGGGCGATGCGGCATCTCAAAGCGCATGAAATGGCGAGTAAAATGCACTATTAAACTTCTAGGGTAGGGCAAGCAGAGACCCGATTAGATCATTTTATATTATGGTTAACTTAAGAATTCAGCAAAATTCTATCACATTCGTTCAATTTAGGTCGCTCCTATTTCAGATAGCGTACTGGGCTAGGCGGCATCTTAAAGCGCGTGGAATGCCGAGTAAAATCCACTATTAAACTTCTAGGCTAGGGCGAACAGAGACCAGATTAGATCATTTTACATTCTGGTTAATAAAATAATTCAGCGAAATTCTATCACATTTGTTCAATTTACGTCGCTCATATTTCAGATAGCCTATTGGGCTAAGCGGCATCTCAAAGCGCATGAAATGGCGAGCAAAATGCACTATTAAACTTCTATGATAGGGCAATCAGAGACCCGATTAGATCATTTTATATTTTGTTTAATATAAGATTTCAGGGATATTGTATCACATTTGTTCAATTTACGTCGCTCCTATTTCAGATAGCGTATTCGGCTAAGCGGCATCTCAAAGCGCATGAAATGGCGAATAAAATGCAATACTAAACTTCTAGGCTAGGGCGAACAGAGACCCGATCAGATCATTTTACATTATGGTTAATAAAAGAATTCAGCGAAATTCTATTACATTTGTTCAACTTATATGGCTCCTATTTCAGATAGCGTATTAGGCTAAGCGGCATCACAAAGCGCATGAAACGACGAGTAAAATGCACTATTAAAGTTCTAGGGTAGGGCAAACAGAGACCCGATTAGATCATTTTATATTATGGTTAATTTAAGAATTGAGCGAAATTCTATCACATTTGTTCCACTTACGTCGCTCCTAATTTAGATGGCGTACTGGGCTAGGCGGCATCTTAAAGCGCGTGGAATGGCGAGTAAAATGCACTGGTAGACTTCTATGATAGGGCAATCAGAGACCCGATTAGATCATTTTATATTTTGTTTAATATAATATTTCAGGGAAATTCTATCACATTTGTTTAATTTACGTCGCTCCTATTTCAGATATCTTATTGGGCTAAGCGGCATCTCAAAGCGCATGAAATGACGAGTGAAATCCACTATTAAACTTCTAGGATAGGGCGAACGGAGACCCGATTAGATCATTTTACATTAATGTTAATATAAGAATTCAGGGAAATTCTATCACATTTGTTCAATTTACGTCGCTCCTATTTCCGATAGCGTACTGGGCTAGGCGGCATCGTAAAGCGCGTGGAATGGCGAGTAAAATGCACTACTAAACTTCTATGATAGGGCAATCAGAGACCCGATTACATCATTTTATATTTTGTATAATATCAGATTTCAGGGAATTTGTATCACATTTGTTCAATTTACGTCTCTCCTAATTCAGATAGCGTATTCGGCTAAGCGGCATCGCAAAGCGCATGAAATGGCGAATGAAATGCACTCTTAAACTTCTAGGCTAGGGCGAACGGAGACCCGATCAGATCATTTTACATTATGGTTAATAAAAGAATTCAGCGAAATTCTATCACATTTGTTCAAGTTACGTCGCTCCTATTTCAGACAGCGTATTGGGCTAGGCGGCATCTCAAAGAGCATGAAATGGCGAGTAAAATGCACTATCAGATTTCTACGGTAGGGCGAACAGAGACCCAATTAAATCATTTTATATTACGGTTAATTTATGAATTCAGCAAAATTCTATCACATTTGTTCAATTTACGTCGCTCCTATTTCAGATAGCGTACTGGGTTCGGCCGCATCTTAAAGCGCGTGGAATGGCGAGTGAAATGCACTATTAGACTTCTATGGCAGGGCGAACAGAGACCCGATTAGATCGTTTTATATTATGGTTAATTTAAGAATTCAGCGAAATTCTATCACATTTGTTCAATTTACGTCGCTCCTATTTCAGATAGCGTATTGGGCTAAGCGGCATCTCAAAGCGCATGAAATGGCGAGTAAAATGCACTATTAAACTTCTACGATAAGGCAAACAGAGACCCGATTAGATCATTTTATATTACGGTTAATATAAAAATTCAGCGTAATTCTATCACATTTGTTCAATTTACGTCGCCCCTATTTCAAATAGCGTATTGTGCTAAGCGGCATCTCAAGGCGCATGAAATGGCGAGTGAAATGCACTATTGGACTTCTATGGTAGGGCGAACAGAGACCCGGTTAGATCATTTTACGTTAAGGTTAATATAAGAATTCAGGGAAATTCTATCACATTTGTTCAATTTACGTCGCTCCTATTTCAGATAGCGTATTGGGCTAAGCGGCATCTCAAAGCGCATGAAATGTTGAATAAAATGCACTATTAAACTTCTAGGCTAGGGCGAACAGAGACCCGATTAGATCATTTTATATTTTGGTTAATATAAGAATTCAGCGAAATTCTATCACATTTGTTCAATTTACGTCGCTCCTATTACAGATAGCTTATTGTGCTTAGCGGCATCTCAAAGCGCATGAAGTGACGAGTGAAATGCACTATTAAATTTCTAGGCTAGGGCAAACAGAGACCCGATTATATCATTTTA
Organism: Macropis europaea; assembly: GCA_916610135.2. Lineage (NCBI taxonomy): Eukaryota > Metazoa > Arthropoda > Insecta > Hymenoptera > Melittidae > Macropis > Macropis europaea. The sequence continues at coordinate 163,588 of CAKAJE020002008.1, forward strand.
CATTATGGTTAATGTAAGAATTCAGCGAAATTCTATCACATTTGTTCAATTTACGTCGCTCCTATTTCAGATAGCTTATTGGGCATAGCGGCATCTCAAAGCGCATGAAGTGACGAGTGAAATGCACTGTTAAACTTCTTGGGTAGGGCAAACAGAGACCCGATTAGATCATTTTATATTATGGTTAATAAAGAATTCAGCGAAATTCTATAACATTTGTTCAACTTACGTCGCTCCTATTTCAGATAGCGTACTGGGCTAGGCGCCATCTTAAAGCGCGCGGAATGGCGAGTAAAATGCACTGCTCAACTTTTATGATAGGGCAATCAGAGACCCGATTAGCTCATTTTATATTTTGTTTAATATAAGATTTCATGGAAATTCTATCACATTTGTTCAATTTACGTCGCTCCTATTTCAGATAGCTTATTGGGCTTAGCGGCATCTCAAAGCGCATGAAGTGACGAGTGAAATGCACTATTAAACTTCTAGGGTAGGGCAAACAGAGACCCGATTAGATCATTTTATATTATGGTTAATTTAAGAATTCAGCAAAATTCTATCACATTTGTTCAACTTACGTCGCTCCTATTTCAGATAGCGTACTGTGCTAGGCGGCATCTTAAAGCTCGTGGAATGGCGAGTAAAATGCACTACTAAATTTCTATGATAGGGTAATCAGAGACCCGATTAGATCAATTTATATTTTGTTTAATATAAGATTTCAGGGATATTGTATCACATTTGTTCAATTTACGTCGCTCCTATTTCAGATAGCGTATTCGGCTAAGCGGCATCTCAAAGTGCATGAAATGGCGAATAAAATGCACTACTAAACTTCTAGGCTAGGGCGAACAGAGACCCGATCAGATCATTTTACATTATGGTTAATAAAAGAATTCAGCGAAATTCTATCACATTTGTTCAAATTACGTCGCTCCTATTTCAGATAGCGTATTGGGCTAAGCGGCATCTCAAAGTGCATGAAATGGCGAGTGAAATTCACTATTAGACTTCTATGGTAGGGCGAACAGAGACCCGATTAGATCATTTTACATTAAGGTTAATATAAGAATTCACGGAAATTCTATCACATTTGTTCAATTTACGTCGCTCCTATTTCAGATAGCGTATTGGGATAAGCGGCATTTCAAAGCGCATGAAGGGGCGAGTAAAATGCACTATTAAACTTCTAGGATAAGGCAAACAGAGACCCGACTGGATCATTTTATATTACGGTTAATATAAGAATTCAGCGTAATTCTATCACATTCGTTCATCTTACGTCGCTCCTATTTCAGATAGCGTACTGGGCTAGGCGGCATCTTAAAGCGCGTGGAATGGCGAGTAAAATGCACTGCTAAACTTCTATGATAGGGCAATCAGAGACCCGATTAGATCATTTTATATTTTGTTTAATATAAGATTTCAGGGAAATTCTATCACATTTGTTTAATTTACGTCGCTCCTATTCCAGATAGCGTATTGGGCGAAGCGGCATCTCAAAGCGCATGAAATGGCGACTAAAATGCACTATTAAACTTCTAGGGTAGGGCAAGCAGAGATCCGATTAAATCATTTTATATTATGGTTAATTTAAGAATTCAGCAAAATTCTATCCCATTTGTTCAACTTATATCGCTCCTATATCAGATAGCGTATTAGGCTAAGCGGCATCTCAAAGCGCATGAAATGACGAGTAAAATGCACTATTAAAGTTCTAGGGTAGGGCAAACAGAGACCCGATTAGATCATTTTATATTACGGTTAATATAAGAATTCAGCGTAATTCTATCACATTTGTTCAACTTACGTCGCTCCTATTTCAGGTAGCGTACTGGGCTAGGCGGCATCTTAATGCGCGTGGAATGGCGAGTAAAATGCACTATTAAACTTCTAGGATGAGGCAAACAGAGACCCGATTAGATCATTTTATATTACGGTTAATATAAGAATGCGGCGTAATTCTATCACATTTGTTCAATTTACGTCGCTGCTATTCCAGATAGCTTATTGTGCTTAGCGGCATCTCAAAGCGCATGAAATGACGAGTGAAATGCACTATTAAACTTCTAGGATAAGGCAAACAGAGACCCGATTACATCATTTTATATTACGGTTAATATAAGAATTCAGCGTAATTCTATCACATTTGTCCAACTTACGTCGCTCCTATTTCAGGTAGCGTACTGGGCTAGGCGGCATCTTAAAGCGCGTGGAATGGCGAGTAAAACGCACTATTAAACTTCTAGGATAAGGAAAACAGAGACCCGATTAGATCATTTTATATTACGGTTAATATAAGAATTCAGCGAAATTCTATCACATTTGTTCAATTTACGTCGCTCATATTTCAGATAGCGAACTGGGCTATGCGGCATCTTAAAGCGCGCGGAATGGCGAGTAAAATGCACTATTAAACTTCTATGCTAGGGCAATCAGAGACCCGATTAGATCATTTTATATTTTGGTTAATATAAGAATTCAGTGAAATTCTATCACATTTGTTCAATTTACGTCGTTCCTATTTCAGATAGCGTATTGGGCAAAGCGGCATCTAAAAGCGCATGAAATGGCGAGTATAATGCACCATTATACTTCTAGGATAAGGCAAACAGAGACCCGATTAGATCATTTTATATTACGGTTAATATAAGAATTCAGCGTAATTCTATCACATTTGTTCAACTTACGTCGTTCCTATTTCAGATAGCGTACTGGGCTAGGCGGCATCTTAAAGCGCGTGGAATGGCGTGTAAAATGCACTATTAAAATTCTATGATAGGGCAATCAGAGACCCGATTAGATCATTTTATATTATGGTTAATTAAAGAATTCAGCAAAATTCTATCACATTTGTACAATTTACGTCTCTCCTATTTCAGATAGCGTACTGGGCTAGGCGGCATCTTAAAGCGGGTTGAATGGCGAGTAGAATGCACTATTAAAATTCTATGATAGGACAATCAGAGAACCGATTAGATCATTTTATATTTTGGTTAATATAAGAATTCAGCGAAATTCTATCACATTTGTTCAATTTACGTCGCTCCTATTATAGATAGCTTATTGGGCTCGGCGGCATCTCAAATCGCATGAAATGACGAGTGAAATGCACTATTAAACTTCTAGGCTAGGGCGAACAGAGACCCGAGCAGATCATTTTACATTATGGTTAATAAAAGAATTCAGCGAAATTCTATCACATTTGTTCAACTTATATGGCTCCTATTTCAGATATCGTATTAGGCTAAGCGGCATCACAAAGCGCATGAAACGACGAGTAAAATGCACTATTCAAGTTCTAGGGTAGGGCAAACAGAGACCCGATTAGATCATTTTATATTATGGTTAGTTTAAGAATTGAGCGAAATTCTATCACATTTGTTCAACTTACGTCGCTCCTAATTTAGATGGCGTACTGGGCTAGGCGGCATCTTAAAGCGCGTGGAATGGCGAGTAAAATGCACTGCTAAACTTCTATGATAGGGCAATCAGAGACCCGATTAGATCATTTTATATTTTGTTTAATATAAGATTTCAGGGAAATTCTATCACATTTGTTTAATTTACGTCACTCCTATTTCAGATAGCGTATTGGGCGAAGCGGCATCTCAAAGCGCATGAAATGGCGACCAAAATGCACTATTAAACTTCTAGGGTAGGGCAAGCAGAGATCCGATTAAATCATTTTATATTATGGTTAATTTAAGCATTCAGCAAAACTCTATCACATTCGTTCAATTTAGGTCGCTCCTATATCAGATAGCGTACTGGGATAGGCGGCATCTTAAAGCGCGTGGCATGCCTAGTAAAATCCACTATTAAACTTCTAGGCTAGGGCGAACAGAGACCAGATTAGATCATTTTACATTCTGGTTAATAAAATAATTCAGCGAAATTCTATCACATTTGTTCAACTTTCGTCGCTGATATTTCAGATAGCGTATTGGGCTAAGCGGCATCTCAAAGCGCATGAAATGGCGAGTAAAATACACTATTAAACTTCTAGGATAAGGCAAACAGAGACCGGTTAGATCATTTTATATTACGGTTAATATAAGAATTCAGCGTAATTCTATCACATTTGTTCAATTTACGTCGCTCCTATTTCAGATAGCGTATTGTGCTAAGCGGCATCTCAAAGCGCATGAAATGGCGAGTGAAATGCACTATTAGACTTCTATGGTAGGGCGAACAGAGACCCGATTAGATCATTTTACATTAAGGTTAATATAAGAATTCAGGGAAATTCTATCACATTTGTTCAATTTACGTCGCTCCTATTTCCGATAGCGTACTGGGCTTGGCGGCATCTTAAAGCGCGTGGAATGGCGAGTAAAATGCACTACTAAACTTCTATGATAGGGCAATCAGAGACCCGATTAGATCATTTTATATTTTGTATAATATCAGATTTAAGGGAATTTGTATCACATTTGTTCAATTTACGTCGCTCCTAATTCAGACAGCGTATTCGGCTAAGCGGCATCTCAAAGCGCATGAAATGGCGAATGAAATGCACTCTTAAACTTCTAGGCTAGGGCGAACAGAGACCCGATCAGACCATTTTACATTATTGTTAATAAAAGAATTCAGCGAAATTCTATCACATTTGTTCAACTTACGTCGCTCCTATTTCAGATAGCGTATTGGGCTAGGCGGCATCTCAAAGAGCATGAAATGGCGAGTAAAATGCACTATTAGACTTCTACGGTAGTGCGAACAGAGACCCGATTAAATCATTTTATATTATGGTTAATTTATGAATTCAGCAAAATTCTATCACACTTGGTCAATTTACGTCGCTCCTATTTCAGATAGCGTACTGGCTTCGGCCGCATCTTAAAGCGCGTGGAATGGCGAGTGAAATGCACTATTAGACTTCTATGGTAGGGCGAACAGAGACCCGATTAGATCGTTTTATATTATGGTTAATTTAAGAATTCAGCGAAATTCTATCACATTTGTTCAATTTACGTCGCTCCTATTTCAGATAGCGTATTGGGCTAAGCGGCATCTCAAAGCGCATGAAATGGCGAGTAAAATGCACTATTAAACTTCTAGGATAAGGCAAACAGAGACCCGATTAGATCATTTTATATTACGGTTAATATAAGAATTCAGCGTAATTCTATCACATTTGTTCAATTTACGTCGCCCCTATTTCAAATAGCGTATTGTGCTAAGCGGCATCTCAAAGCGCATGAAATGGCGAGTGAAATGCACTATTAGACTTCTATGGTAGGGCGAACAGAGACCCGATTAGATCATTTTCCATTAAGGTTAATATAAGAATTCAGGGAAATTCTATCACATTTGTTCAATTTACGTCGCTCCTATTCCAGATAGCGTATTGGGCTATGCGGCATCTCAAAGCACATGAAATGGCGAGTAAAATGCACTATTAAACTTCTAGGGTAGGTCAAACAGAGACCCGATTAGATCATTTTATATTATGGTTAATTTAAGAATTCAGTGAAATTCTATCGCATTTGTTCAATTTACGTCGCTCCTATTTCAGATAGCGTATTCGGCTAAGCGGCATCTCAAAGCGCATGAAATGGCGAATAAAATGCACTCTTAAACTTCTAGGCTAGGGCGAACAGAGACCCGATCAGATCATTTTACATTATGGTTAATAAAAGAATTCAGCGAAATTCTATCACATTTGTTCAACTTACGTCGCTCCTATTTCAGATAGCGTATTGGGCTAAGCGGCATCTCAAAGCGCATGAAATGGCGAGTAATATGCACTATTAGATTTCTATGGTAGGGCGTACAGAGACCCGATTAGATCATTTTATATTATGGTTAATTTAAGAATTCAGCAAAATTCTATCACATTTGTTCAATTTACGTCGCTCCTATTTCAGATACCGTACTGGGATCGGCGGCATCTTAAAGCGCGTGGAATGGTGAGTGAAATGCAGTATTAGACTTCTATGGTAGGGCGAACAGAGACCTGATTAGATCTTTTATATTATGGTTAATTTAAGAATTCAGCGAAATTCTATCACATTTGTTCAATTTACGTCGCTCCTATTTCAGATAGCGTATTGGGCCAAGCGGCATCTCAAAGCGCATGAAATGGCGAGTAAAATGCACTATTAAACTTCTAGGCTAGGGAGAACAGAGACCCGATTAGATCAGTTTATATTATGGTTAATTTAAGAATTGAGCGAAATTCTATAACATTTGTTCAACTAACGTCGCTCCTAATTTAGATAGCGTACTGGGCTAGGCGGCATCTTAAAGCGCGTGGAATGGCGAGTAAAATGCACTGCTAAACTTCTATGATAGGGCAATCAGAGACCCGATTAGATCATTTTATATTTTGTTTAATATAAGATTTCAGGGAAATTCTATCACATTTGTTTAATTTACGTCGCTCCTATTCCAGATAGCGTATTGGGCGAAGCGGCATCTCAAAGCGCATGAAATGGCGACTAAAATGCACTATTAAACTTCTAGGGTAGGGCAAGCAGAGATCCGATTAGATCAGTTTATATTATGGTTAATTTAAGAATTCAGCAAAATTCTATCCCATTTGTTCAACTTATATCGCTCCTATATCAGATAGCGTATTAGGCTAAGCGGCATCGCAAAGCGCATGAAATGACGAGTGAAATGCACTATTAAACTTCTAGGATAAGGCAAACAGAGACCCGATTACATCATTTTATATTACGGTTAATATAAGAATTCAGCGTAATTCTATCACATTTGTCCAACTTACGTCGCTCCTATTTCAGGTGGCGTACTGGGCTAGGCGGCATCTTAAAGCGCGTGGAATGGCGAGTAAAATGCACTATTAAACTTCTAGGATAAGGAAAACAGAGACCCGATTACATCATTTTATATTACGGTTAATATAAGAATTCAGCGTAATTCTATCACATTTGTCCAACTTACGTCGCTCCTATTTCAGGTAGCGTACTGGGCTAGGCGGCATCTTAAAGCACGTGGAATGGCGTGTAAAATGCACTATTAAAATTCTATGATAGGGCAATCAGAGACCCGATTAGATCATTTTATATTATGGTTAATTAAAGAATTCAGCAAAATTCTATCACATTTGTACAATTTACGTCGCTCCTATTTCAGATAGCGTACTGGGCTATGCGGCATCTTAAAGCGGGTTGAATGGCGAGTAGAATGCACTATTAAAATTCTATGATAGGGCAATCAGAGACCCGATTAGATCATTTTATATTTTGGTTAATATAAGAATTCAGCGAAATTCTATCACATTTGTTCAATTTACGTCGCTCCTATTATAGATAGCGTATTGGGCTCAGCGGCATCTCAAATCGCATGAAATGACGAGTGAAATGCACTATTAAACTTCTAGGCTAGGGCGAACAGAGACCCGAGCAGATCATTTTACATTATGGTTAATAAAAGAATTCAGCGAAATTCTATCACATTTGTTCAACTTATATGGCTCCTATATCAGATATCGTATTAGGCCAAGCGGCATCACAAAGCGCATGAAACGGCGAGTAAAATGCACTATTCAAGTTCTAGGGTAGGGCAAACAGAGACCCGATTAGATCATTTTATATTATGATTAGTTTAAGAATTGAGCGAAATTCTATCACATTTGTTCAACTTACGTCGCTCCTAATTTATATGGCGTACTGGGCTAGGCGGCATCTTAAAGCGCGTGGAATGGCGAGTAAAATGCACTGCTAAACTTCTATGATAGGGCAATCAGAGACCCGATTAGATCATTTTATATTTTGTTTAATATAAGATTTCAGGGAAATTCTATCACATTTGTTTAATTTACGTCGCTCCTATTTCAGATAGCGTATTGGGCGAAGCGGCATCTCAAAGCGCATGAAGTGGCGACTAAAATGCACTATTAAACTTCTAGGGTAGGGCAAGCAGAGACCCGATTACATCATTTTATATTATGGTTAATTTAAGCATTCAGCAAAACTCTATCACATTCGTTCAATTTAGGTCGCTCCTATTTCAGATAGCGTACTGGGATAGGCGGCATCTTAAAGCGCGTGGCATGCCTAGTAAAATCCACTATTAAACTTCTAGGCTAGGGCGAACAGAGACCAGATTAGATCATTTTACATTCTGGTTAATAAAATAATTCAGCGAAATTCTATCACATTTGTTCAACTTTCGTCGCTGATATTTCAGATACCGCATTGGGCTAAGCGGCATCTCAAAGCGCATGAAGTGGCGAGTAAAATACACTATTAAACTTCTAGGATAAGGCAAACAGAGACCCGATTAGATCATTTTATATTACGGCTAATATAAGAATTCAGCGTAATTCTATCACATTTGTTCAATTTACGTCGCTCCTATTTCAGATAGCGTATTGGGCTAAGCGGCATCTCAAAGCGCATGAAATGGCGAGTGAAATGCACTATTAGACTTCTATGGTAGGGCGAACAGAGACTCGATTAGATCATTTTACATTAAGGTTAATATAAGAATTCAGGGAAATTCTATCACATTTGTTCAATTTACGTCGCTCCTATTTCCAATAGCGTACTGGGCTAGGCGGCATCTTAAAGCGCGTGGAATGGCGAGTAAAATGCACTATTAAACTTCTATGATAGGGCAATCAGAGACCCGATTAGATCATTTTATATTTTGTATAATATCAGATTTAAGGGAATTTGTATCACATTTGTTCAATTTACGTCGCTCCTAATTCAGATAGCGTATTCGGCTAAGCGGCATCTCAAAGCGCATGAAATGGCGAATGAAAGTCACTCTTAAACTTCTAGGCTAGGGCGAACAGAGACCCGATCAGATCATTTTACATTATTGTTAATAAAAGAATTCAGCGAAATTCTATCACATTTGTTCAACTTACGTCGCTCCTATTTCAGATAGCGTATTGGGCTAGGCGGCATCTCAAAGAGCATGAAATGGCGAGTAAAATGCACTATTAGACTTCTACGGTAGGGCGAACAGAGACCCAATTAAATCATATTATATTATGGTTAATTTATGAATTCAGCAAAATTCTATCACATTTGTTCAACTTACGTCGCTCCTATTTCAGGTAGCGTACTGGGCTAGGCGGCATCTTAATGCGCGTGGAATGGCGAGTAAAATGCACTATTAAACTTCTAGGATACGGCAAACAGAGACCCGATTAGATCATTTTATATTACGGTTAATATAAGAATTCAGCGAAATTCTATCACATTTGTTCAATTTACGTCGCTCATATTTCAGATAGCGAACTGGGCTATGCGGCACCTTAAAGCGCGCGGAATGGCGAGTAAAATGCACTATTAAACTTCTATGCTAGGGCAATCCGAGACCCGATTAGATCATTTTATATTTTGGTTAATATAAGAATTCAGTGAAATTCTATCACATTTGTTCAATTTACGTCGTTCCTATTTCAGATAGCGTATTGGGCAAAGCGGCATCTAAAAGCGCATGAAATGGCGAGTATAATGCACTATTATACTTCTAGGATAAGGCAAACAGAGACCCGATCAGATCATTTTATATTACGGTTAATATAAGAATTCAGCGTAATTCTATCACATTTGTTCAACTTACGTCGTTCCTATTTCAGATAGCCTACTGGGCTAGGCGGCATCTTAAAGCGCGTGGAATGGCGTGTAAAATGCACTATTAAAATTCTATGATAGGGCAATCAGAGACCCGATTAGATCATTTTATATTATGGTTAATTAAAGAATTCAGCAAAATTCTATCACATTTGTACAATTTACGTCGCTCCTATTTCAGATAGCGTACTGGGCTAGGCGGCATCTTAAAGCGGGTTGAATGGCGACTAGAATGCACTATTAAAATTCTATGATAGGGCAATCAGAGACCCGATTAGATCATTTTATATTTTGGTTAATATAAGAATTCGGCGTAATTCTATCACATTTGTTCAATTTACGTCGCAGCTATTCCAGATAGCTTATTGTGCTTAGCGGCATCTCAAAGCGCATGAAATGACGAGTGAAATGCACTATTAAACTTCTAGGATAAGGCAAACAGAGACCCGATTACATCATTTTATATTACGGTTAATATAAGAATTCAGCGTAATTCTATCACATTTGTCCAACTTACGTCGCTCCTATTTCAGGTAGCGTACTGGGCTAGGCGGCATCTTAAAGCGCGTGGAATGGCGAGTAAAACGCACTATTAAACTTCTAGGATAAGGAAAACAGAGACCCGATTAGATCATTTTATATTACGGTTAATATAAGAATTCAGCGAAATTCTATCACATTTGTTCAATTTACGTCGCTCATATTTCAGATAGCGAACTGGGCTATGCGGCATCTTAAAGCGCGCGGAATGGCGAGTAAAATGCACTATTAAACTTCTATGCTAGGGCAATCAGAGACCCGATTAGATCATTTTATATTTTGGTTAATATAAGAATTCAGTGAAATTCTATCACATTTGTTCAATTTACGTCGTTCCTATTTCAGATAGCGTATTGGGCAAAGCGGCATCTAAAAGCGCATGAAATGGCGAGTATAATGCACTATTATACTTCTAGGATAAGGCAAACAGAGACCCGATCAGATCATTTTATATTACGGTTAATATAAGAATTCAGCGTAATTCTATCACATTTGTTCAACTTACGTCGTTCCTATTTCAGATAGCGTACTGGGCTAGGCGGCATCTTAAAGCGCGTGGAATGGCGTGTAAAATGCACTATTAAAATTCTATGATAGGGCAATCAGAGACCCGATTAGATCATTTTATATTATGGTTAATTAAAGAATTCAGCAAAATTCTATCACATTTGTACAATTTACGTCGCTCCTATTTCAGATAGCGTACTGGGCTAGGCGGCATCTTAAAGCGGGTTGAATGGCGAGTAGAATGCACTATTAAAATTCTATGATAGGGCAATCAGAGACCCGATTAGATCATTTTATATTTTGGTTAATATAAGAATTCAGCGAAATTCTATCACATTTGTTCAATTTACGTCGCTCCTATTATAGATAGCTTATTGGGCTCAGCGGCATCTCAAATCGCATGAAATGACGAGTGAAATGCACTATTAAACTTCTAGGCTAGGGCGAACAGAGACCCGAGCAGATCATTTTACATTATGGTTAATAAAAGAATTCAGCGAAATTCTATCACATTTGTTCAACTTATATGGCTCCTATATCAGATATCGTATTAGGCTAAGCGGCATCACAAAGCGCATGAAACGGCGAGTAAAATGCACTATTCAAGTTCTAGGGTAGGGCAAACAGAGACCCGATTAGATCATTTTATATTATGATTAGTTTAAGAATTGAGCGAAATTCTATCACATTTGTTCAACTTACGTCGCTCCTAATTTATATGGCGTACTGGGCTAGGCGGCATCTTAAAGCGCGTGGAATGGCGAGTAAAATGCACTGCTAAACTTCTATGATAGGGCAATCAGAGACCCGATTAGATCATTTTATATTTTGTTTAATATAAGATTTCAGGGAAATTCTATCACATTTGTTTAATTTACGTCGCTCCTATTTCAGATAGCGTATTGGGCGAAGCGGCATCTCAAAGCGCATGAAGTGGCGACTAAAATGCACTATTAAACTTCTAGGGTAGGGCAAGCAGAGACCCGATTACATCATTTTATATTATGGTTAATTTAAGCATTCAGCAAAACTCTATCACATTCGTTCAATTTAGGTCGCTCCTATTTCAGATAGCGTACTGGGATAGGCGGCATCTTAAAGCGCGTGGCATGCCTAGTAAAATCCACTATTAAACTTCTAGGCTAGGGCGAACAGAGACCAGATTAGATCATTTTACATTCCGGTTAATAAAATAATTCAGCGAAATTCTATCACATTTGTTCAACTTTCGTCGCTGATATTTCAGATAGCGCATTGGGCTAAGCGGCATCTCAAAGCGCATGAAATGGCGAGTAAAATGCACTATTAAACTTCTAGGATAAGGCAAACAGAGACCCGATTAGATCATTTTATATTTTGTATAATATCAGATTTAAGGGAATTTGTATCACATTTGTTCAATTTACGTCGCTCCTAATTCAGATAGCGTATTCGGGTAAGCGGCATCTCGAAGCGCATGAGATGGCGAATGAAATGCACTCTTAAACTTCTAGGCTAGGGCGAACAGAGACCCGATCAGATCATTTTACATTATTGTTAATAAAAGAATTCAGCGAAATTCTATCACATTTGTTCAACTTACGTCGCTCCTATTTCAGATAGCGTATCGGGCTAGGCGGCATCTCAAAGAGCATGAAATGGCGAGCAAAATGCACTATTAGACTTCTACGGTAGGGCGAACAGAGACCCGATTAAATCATTTTATATTATGGTTAATTTATGAATTCAGCAAAATTCTATCACATTTGTTCAATTTACGTCGCTCCTATTTCAGATAGCGTACTGGCTTCGGCCGCATCTTAAAGCGCGTGGAATGGCGAGTGAAATGCACTATTAGACTTCTATGGTAGGGCGAACAGAGACCCGATTAGATCGTTTTATATTATGGTTAATTTAAGAATTCAGCGAAATTCTATCACATTTGTTCAATTTACGTCGCTCCTATTTCAGATAGCGTATTGGCCTAAGCGGCATCTCAAAGCGCATGAAATGGCGAGTAAAATGCACTATTAAACTTCTAGGATAAGGCAAACAGAGACCCGATTAGTTCATTTTATATTACGGTTAATATAAGAATTCAGCGTAATTCTATCACATTTGTTCAATTTACGTCGCCCCTATTTCAAATAGCGTATTGTGCTAAGCGGCATCTCAAAGCGCATGAAATGGCGAGTGAAATGCACTATTAGACTTCTATGGTAGGGCGAACAGAGACCCGATTAGATCATTTTACATTAAGGTTAATATAAGAATTCAGGGAAATTCTATCACATTTGTTCAATTTACGTCGCTCCTATTCCAGATAGCGTATTGGGCTATGCGGCATCTCAAAGCACATGAAATGGCGAGTAAAATGCACTATTAAACTCCTAGGATAAGGCAAACAGAGACCCGATTAGATCATTTTACATTAAGGTTAATATAAGAATTCAGGGAAATTCTATCACATTTGTTCGACTTACGTCGCTCCTACTTCAGGTAGCGTAGTGGGCTAGGCGGCATCTTAAAGCGCGTGGAATGGCGAGTAAAATGCACTACTAAACTTCTATGATAGGGCAATCAGAGACCCGATTAGATCATTTTATATTTTGTTTAATATACGATTTCAGGGAAATTCTATCGCATTTGTTCAATTTACGTCGCTCCTATTTCAGATAGCGTATTGGGCTAAGCGGCATCTCAAAGCTTATGAAATGGAGAATAAAATGCACTATTAAACTTCTAGGCTAGGGAGAACAGAGACCCGATTAGATCATTTTATATTATGGTTAATTTAAGAATTCAGCGAAATTCTATCACATTTGTTCAACTAACGTTGTTCCTAATTTAGATAGCGTACTGGGCTAGGCGGCATCTTAAAGCGCGTGGAATGGCGAGTAAAATGCACTGCTAAACTTCTATGATAGGGCAATCAGAGACCCGATTAGATCATTTTATATTTTGTTTAATATAAGATTTCAGGGAAATTCTATCACATTTGTTTAATTTACGTCGCTCCTATTCCAGATAGCGTATTGGGCGAAGCGGCATCTCAAAGCGCATGAAATGGCGACTAGAATGCACTATTAAACTTCTAGGGTAGGGCAAGCAGAGATCCGATTAGATCATTTTATATTATGGTTAATTTAAGAATTCAGCAAAATTCTATCCCATTTGTTCAACTTATATCGCTCCTATATCAGATAGCGTATTAGGCTAAGCGGCATCTCAAAGCGCATGAAATGACGAGTAAAATGCACTATTAAAGTTCTAGGGTAGGGCAAACAGAGACCCGATTAGATCATTTTATATTACGGTTAATATAAGAATTCAGCGTAATTCTATCACATTTGTTCAACTTACGTCGCTCCTATTTCAGGTAGCGTACTGGGCTAGGCGGCATCTTAATGCGCGTGGAATGGCGAGTAAAATGCACTATTAAACTTCTGGGATAAGGCAAACAGAGACCCGATTAGATCATTTTATATTACGGTTAATATAAGAATTCGGCGTAATTCTATCACATTTGTTCAATTTACGTCGCTGCTATTCCAGATAGCTTATTGTGCTTAGCGGCATCTCAAAGCGCATGAAATGACGAGTGAAATGCACTATTAAACTTCTAGGATAAGGAAAACAGAGACCCGATTAGATCATTTTATATTACGGTTAATATAAGAATTCAGCGAAATTCTATCACATTTGTTCAATTTACGTCGCTCATATTTCAGATAGCGAACTGGGCTATGCGGCATCTTAAAGCGCGCGGAATGGCGAGTAAAATGCACTATTAAACTTCGATGCTAGGGCAATCAGAGACCCGATTAGATCATTTCATATTTTGTTTAATATAAGAATTCAGTGAAATTCTATCACATTTGTTCAATTTACGTCGTTCCTATTTCAAATAGCGTATTGGGCAAAGCGGCATCTAAAAGCGCATGAAATGGCGAGTATAATGCACTATTATACTTCTAGGATAAGGCGAACAGAGACCCGATTAGATCATTTTATATTACGGTTAACGTAAGAATTCAGCGTAATTCTATCACATTTGTTCAACTTACGTCGTTCCTCTTTCAGATAGCGTACTGGGCTAGGCGGCATCTTAAAGCGCGTGGAATGGCGTGTAAAATGCACTATTAAAATTTTATGATAGGGCAATCAGAGACCCGATTAGATCATTTTATATTATGGTTAATTAAAGAATTCAGCAAAATTCTATCACATTTGTACAATTTACGTCGCTCCTATTTCAGATAGCGTACTGGGCTAGGCGGCATCTTAAAGCGGGTTGAATGGCGAGTAGAATGCACTATTAAAATTCCATGATAGGGCAATCAGAGACCCGATTAGATCATTTTATATTTTGGTTAATATAAGAATTCAGCGAAATTCTATCACATTTGTTCCATTTACGTCGCTCCTATTATAGATAGCTTATTGGGCTCAGCGGCATCTCAAATCGCATGAAATGACGAGTGAAATGCACTATTAAACTTCTAGGCTAGGGCGAACAGAGACCCGAGCAGATCATTTTACATTATGGTTAATAAAAGAATTCAGCGAAATTCTATCACATTTGTTCAACTTATATGGCTCCTATTTCAGATATCGTATTAGGCTAAGCGGCATCACAAAGCGCATGAAACGACGAGTAAAATGCACTATTCAAGTTCTAGGGTAGGGCAAACAGAGACCCGATTAGATCATTTTATATTATGATTAGTTTAAGAATTGAGCGAAATTCTATCACATTTGTTCAACTTACGTCGCTCCTAATTTAGATGGCGTACTGGGCTAGGCGGCATCTTAAAGCGCGTGGAATGGCGAGTAAAATGCACTGCTAAACTTCTATGATAGGGCAATCAGAGACCCGATTAGATCATTTTATATTTTGTTTAATATAAGATTTCAAGGAAATTCTATCACATTTGTTTAATTTACGTCGCTCCTATTTCAGATAGCGTATTGGGCGAAGCGGCATCTCAAAGCGCATGAAATGGCGACTAAAATGCACTATTAAACTTCTAGGGTAGGGCAAGCAGAGATCCGATTAGATCATTTTATATTATGGTTAATTTAAGAATTCAGCAAAATTCTATCACATTTGTTCAACTTATATCGCTCCTATATCAGATAGCGTATTAGGCTAAGCGGCAACTCAAAGCGCATGAAATGACGAGTAAAATGCACTATTAAAGTTCTAGGGTAGGGCAAACAGAGACCCGATTAGATCATTTTACATTAAGGTTAATATAAGAATTCAGGGAAATTCTATCACATTTGTTCAATTTACGTCGCTCCTATTCCAGATAGCGTATTGGGCTATGCGGCACCTTAAAGCACATGAAATGGCGAGTAAAATGCACTATTAAACTTCTATGATAGGGCAAACAGAGACCCGATTATATCATTTTATATTACGGTTAATATAAGAATTCAGCGTAATTCTATCACATTTGTTCAACTTACGTCGCTCCTACTTCAGGTAGCGTAGTGGGCTAGGCGGCATCTTAAAGCGCGTGGAATGGCGAGTAAAATGCACTACTAAACTTCTATGATAGGGTAATCAGAGACCCGATTAGATCATTTTATATTTTGCTTAATATACGATTTCAGGGAAATTCTATCGCATTTGTTCAATTTACGTCGCTCCTATTTCAGATAGCGTATTGGGCTAAGCGGCATCTCAAAGCTTATGAAATGGAGAATAAAATGCACTATTAAACTTCTAGGCTAGGGAGAACAGAGACCCGATTTGATCATTTTATATTATGGTTAATTTAAGAATTGAGCGAAATTCTATCACATTTGTTCAACTTACGTCGCTCCTAATTTAGATAGCGTACTGGGCTAGGCTGCATCTTAAAGCGCGTGGAATGGCGAGTAAAATGCACTGCTAAACTTCTATGATAGGGCAATCAGAGACCCGATTAGATCATTTTATATTTTGTTTAATATAAGATTTCAAGGAAATTCTATCACATTTGTTTAATTTACGTCGCTCCTATTTCAGATAGCGTATTGGGCGAAGCGGCATCTCAAAGCGCATGAAATGGCGACTAAAATGCACTATTAAACTTCTAGGGTAGGGCAAGCAGAGATCCGATTAGATCATTTGATATTATGGTTAATTTAAGAATTCAGCAAAATTCTATCACATTTGTTCAACTTATATCGCTCCTATATCAGATAGCGTATTAGGCTAAGCGGCAACTCAAAGCGCATGAAATGACGAGTAAAATGCACTATTAAAGTTCTAGGGTAGGGCAAACAGAGACCCGATTAGATCATTTTATATTACGGTTAATATAAGAATTCAGCGTAATTCTATCACATTTGTTCAACTTACGTCGCTCCTATTTCAGGTAGCGTACTGGGCTAGGCGGCATCTTAATGCGCGTGGAATGGCGAGTAAAATGCACCATTAGACTTCTATGGTAGGGCGAACAGAGACCCGATTAGATCATTTTATATTTTGGTTAATATAAGGATTCAGTGAAATTCTATCACATTTGTTCAATTTAAGTCGCTCCTATTTCAATTAGCGTACTGGGCTCAGCGGCATCTCAAAGCGCATGAAATGGCGAGCTAGATGCACTATTAAACTTCTAGGGTAGGGCAAACAGAGACCGGATTAGATCATTTTATATTTTGGTTAATATAAGAATTCAGCGAAATTCTATCACATTTGTTCAATTTACGTCGCTCCTATTTCAGGTAGCGAACTGGGCTATGCGGCATCTTAAAGCGCGCGGAATGGCGAGTAAAATGCACTATTAAACTTCTATGCTAGGGCAAGCAGAGACCCGATTAGATCATTTTATATTTTGGTTAATATAAGAATTCAGTGAAATTCTATCACATTTGTTCAACTTACGTCGCTCCTATTTCAGATAGCGTATTGGGCAAACCGGCATCTGAAAGCGTATGAAATGGCGAATAAAATGCACTATTAGAGTTCTAGGCTAGGGCGAACAGAGATCCGATTAGATCATTTTACATTATGGTTAATAAAAGAATTCAGCGAAATTCTATCACATTTGTTCAACTTATATCGCTCCTATTTCAGTTAGCGTATTAGGCTAAGCGGCATCTCAAAGCGCATGAAATGACGAGTAAAATGCACTATTAAAGTTCTAGGGTTGGGCAAACAGAGACCCGATTAGATCATTTTATATTATGGTTAATTTAAGAATTGAGCGAAATTCTATCACATTTGTTCAACTTACGTCGCTCCTAATTTAGATAGCGTACTGGGCTAGGCGGCATCTTAAAGCGCGTGGAATGGCAAGTAAAATGCACTGCTAAACATCTATGATAGGGCAATCAGAGACCCGATTAGATCATTTTATATTTTGTTTAATATAAGATTTCAGGGAAATTCTATCACATTTGTTTAATTTACGTCGCTCCTATTTCAGATAGCGTATTGGGCGAAGCGGCATCTCAAAGCGCATGAAATGGCGACTAAAATGCACTATTAAACTTCTAGGGTAGGGCAAGCAGAGACCCGATTAGATCATTTTATATTATGGTTAATTTAAGAATTCAGCAAAATTCTATCACATTCGTTCAATTTAGGTCGCTCCTATTTCAGATAGCGTTCTGGGCTAGGCGGCATCTTAAAGCGCGTGGAATGGCGAGTAAAATGCACTGCTAAACTTCTATGATAGGGCAATCAGAGACCCGATTAGATCATTTTATATTTTGTTTAATATAAGATTTCAGGGAAATTCTATCACATTTGTTCAATTTACGTCGCTCCTATTTCAGATAGCGTGTTGGGCTAAGCGGCATCTCAAAGCGCATGAAATGTGCGAGTAAAATGCAATACTAAACTTCTAGGATAAGGCAAACAGAGACCCGATTAGATCATTTTATATTTTGGTTAATATAAGAATTCAGCGAAATTCTATCACATTTGTTCAACTTACGTCGCTCCTATTTCAGGTAGCGTACTGGGCTAGGCGGCATCTTAAAGTGCGTGGAATGGCGAGTAAAATGCACTATTAAACTTCTAGGATAAGGCAAACAGAGACCCGATTAGATCATTTTATATTACGGTTAATATAAGAATTCGGCGTAATTCTATCACATTTGTAAAATTTACGTCGCTCCTATTACAGATAGCTTATTGGGCTTAGCGGCATCTCAAAGCGCATGAAATGACGAGTGAAATGCACTATTAAACTTCTAGGGTACGGCAAACAGAGACCCGATTAGATCATTTTATACTATGGTTAATTTAAGAATTCAGCAAAATTCTATCACATTTGTTCAATTTACGTCGCTCCTATTTCAAATAGCGAACTGGGCTATGCGGCATCTTAAAGCGCTCGGAATGGCGAGTAAAATGCACTATTAAACTTCTATGCTAGGGCAATCAGAGACCCGATTAGATCATTTTATATTTTGGTTAATATAAGAATTCAGTGAAATTCTATCACATTTGTTCAACTTACGTCGCTCCTATTTCAGGTAGCGTACTGGGCTAGGCGGCATCTTAATGCGCGTGGAATGGCGAGTAAAATGCACTATTAAACTTCTAGGATAAGGCAAACAGAGACCCGATTAGATCATTTTATATTACGGTTAATATAAGAATTCGGCGTAATTCTATCAAATTTGTTCAGTTTACGTCGCTGCTATTCAAGATAGCTTATTGTGCTTAGCGGCGTCTCAAAGCGCATGAAATGACGAGTGAAATGCACTATTAAACTTCTAGGATAAGGCAAACAGAGACCCGATTAGAACATTTTATATTACGGTTAATATAAGAATTCAGCGTAATTCTATCACATTTGTTCAACTTACGTCGCTCCTATTTCAGGTAGCGTACTGGGCTGGGCGGCATCTTAAAGCGCGTGGAATGGCGAGTAGAATGCACTACTAAACTTCTATGATAGGGCAATCAGAGACCCAATTAGATCATTTTATATATTGGTTAATATAAGAATTCAACGAAATTCTATCACATTTGTAAAATTTACGTCGCTCCTATTACAGATAGCTTATTGGGCTTAGCGGCATCTCAAAGCGCATGAAATGACGAGTGAAATGCACTATTAAACTTCTAGGGTACGGCAAACAGAGACCCGATTAGATCATTTTATACTATGGTTAATTTAAGAATTCAGCAAAATTCTATCACATTTGTTCAATTTACGTCGCTCCTATTTCAAATAGCGAACTGGGCTATGCGGCATCTTAAAGCGCTCGGAATGGCGAGTAAAATGCACTATTAAACTTCTATGCTAGGGCAATCAGAGACCCGATTAGATCATTTTATATTTTGGTTAATATAAGAATTCAGTGAAATTCTATCACATTTGTTCAATTTACGTCGCTCCTATTTCAGATAGCGTAGTGGGCAAAGCGGCATCTCAAAGCGTATGAAATGGCGAATAAAATGCACTATTAAAGTTCTAGGCTAGGGCGAACAGAGATCCGATTAGATCATTTTATACTATGGTTAATTTAAGAATTCAGCAAAATTCTATCACATTTGTTCAACTTATATCGCTCCTATTTCAGATAGCGTATTAGGCTAAGCGGCAACTCAAAGCGCATGAAATGACGAGTAAAATGCACTATTAAAGTTTTAGGGTAGGGCAAACAGAGACCCGATTAGATCATTTTATATTATGGTTAATTTAAGAATTGTGCGAAATTGTATCACATTTGTTCAACTTACGTCGCTCCTAATTTAGATAGCGTACTGGGCTAGGCGGTTTCTTAAAGCGCTTGGAATGGCGAGTAAAATGCACTGCTAAACTTCTATGATAGGGCAATCAGAGACCCGATTAGATCATTTTATATTTTGTTTAATATAAGATTTCAGGGAAATTCTATCACATTTGTTTAATTTACGTCGCTCCTATTTCAGATAGCGTATTGGGCGAAGCGGCATCTCAAACCGCATGAAATGGCGACTAAAATGCAATATTAAACTTCTAGGGTAGGGCAAGCAGAGACCCGATTAGATCATTTTATATTATGGTTAATTTAAGAATTCAGCAAAATTCTATCACATTCGTACAATTTAGATTGCTCCTATTTCAGATAGCGTACTGGGATAGGCGGCATCTTAAAGCGCGTGGAATGCCGAGTAAAATCCACTATTAAACTTCTAGGCTAGGGCGAACAGAGACCAGATTAGATCATTTTACATTCTGGTTAATAAAATAATTCAGCGAAATTCTATCACATTTGTTCAATTTACGTCGCTCCTATTTCAGATAGCGTATTGGGCTAAGCGGCATCTGAAGGCGCATGAAATGGCGACTAAAATGCGCTATTAAACTTCTAGGGTAGGGCAAACGGAGACCCGATTAAATCATTTTATATTATGGTTAATTTAAGATTTCAGGGAAATTCTATCGCATTTGTTCAATTTACGTCGCTCCTATTTCAGATAGCGTATTCGGCTAAGCGGCATCTCAAAGCGCATGAAATGGCGAATAAAATGCACTCTTAAACTTCTAGGCTAGGGCGAACAGAGACCCGATCAGATCATTTTACATTATGGTTCATAAAAGAATTCAGCGAAATTCTGTCACATTTGTTCAACTTACGTCGCTCCTATTTCAGATAGCGTATTGGGCTAAGCGGCATCTCAAAGCGCATGAAATGGCGAGTAAAATGCACTATTAGATTTCTATGCTGGGCGTACAGAGACCCGATTACATCATTTTATATTATGGTTAATTTAAGAATTGAGCGAAATTCTATCACATTTGTTCAACTTACGTCGCTCCTAATTTAGATAGCGTACTGGGCTAGGCGGTTTCTTAAAGCGCGTGTAATGGCGCGTAAAATGCACTGCTAAACTTCTATGATAGGGCAATCAGAGACCCGATTAGATCATTTTATATTTTGTTTAATATAAGATTTCAGGGATATTGTATCACATTTGTTCAATTTACGTCGCTCCTATTTCAGATAGCGTATTCGGCTAAGCGGCATCTCAAAGCGCATGAAATGGCGAATAAAATGCAATACTAAACTTCTAGGCTAGGGCGAACAGAGACCCGATCAGATCATTTTACATTATGGTTAATAAAAGAATTCAGCGAAATTCTATTACATTTGTTCAACTTATATGGCTCCTATTTCAGAGAGCGTATTCGGCTAAGCGGCATCTCAAAGCGCATGAAATGGCGAATAAAATGCACTATTAAACTTCTAGGCTAGGGCGAACAGAGACCCGATTAGATCATTTATATTACGATTAATTTAAGAATTGAGCGAAATTCTATCACATTTGTTCAACTTACGTCGCTCCTATTTCCGATAGCGTACTGGACTAGGCGGCATCTTAAAGCGCGTGGAATGGCGAGTAAAATGCACTACTAAACTTCTATGATAGGGCAAGCAGAGACCCGATTAGAACATTTTATATTTTGTATAATATCAGATTTCAGGGAATTTGTATCACATTTGTTCAATTTACGTCGCTCCTAATTCAGATAGCGTATTCGGCTAAGCGGCAACTCAAAGCGCATGAAATGGCGAATGAAATGCACTCTTAAACTTCTAGGCTAGGGCGAACAGAGACCCGATTAGATCATTTTACATTCTGGTTAATAAAATAATTCAGCGAAATTCTATCACATTTGTTCAACTTTCGTTGCTCCTATTTCAGATAGCGTATTGGGTTAAGCGGCATCTCAAAGCGCATGAAATGGCGAGTAAAATGCACTATTAAACTCCTAGGGTAGGGCAAACAGACACCCGATTAGATCTTTTTATATTTTATTTAATATAAGATTTCAGGGAAATTCTATCACATTTGTTCAAGCTACGTCACTCCTATTTCAGATAGCGTACTGGGCTAGGCGGCATCCTAAAGCGCGTGGAATAGCGAGTAAAATGCACTATTAAGCTTCTATGATAGGGCATTCACAGACCCGATTAGATCATTTTATATTTTGTTTAATATAAGATTTCAGGGAAATTCTATCACATTTGTTCAATTCGTGTCGCTCATATTTCAGATAGCGCATTGGGCTAAGCGGCATCTCAAAGCGCATGAAATGGCGAGGAAAATGCACTATTAAACTCCTAGGGTAGGGCAAACAGAGACCCGATTAGATCATTTTATATTATGGTTAATTTAAGATTTCAGGGAAATTCTATCGCATTTGTTCAATTTACGTCGCTCCTATTTCAGATAGCGTATTCGGCTAAGCGGCATCTCAAAGCGCATGAAATGGCGAATAAAATGCACTCTTAAACTTCTAGGCTAGGGCGAACAGAGACCCGATCAGATCATTTTACATTATGGTTCATAAAAGAATTCAGCGAAATTCTGTCACATTTGTTCAACTTACGTCGCTCCTATTTCAGATAGCGTATTGGGCTAAGCGGCATCTCAAAGCGCATGAAATGGCGAGTAAAATGCACTATTAGATTTCTATGCTGGGCGTACAGAGACCCGATTACATCATTTTATATTATGGTTAATTTAAGAATTGAGCGAAATTCTATCACATTTGTTCAACTTACGTCGCTCCTAATTTAGATAGCGTACTGGGCTAGGCGGTTTCTTAAAGCGCGTGTAATGGCGCGTAAAATGCACTGCTAAACTTCTATGATAGGGCAATCAGAGACCCGATTAGATCATTTTATATTTTGTTTAATATAAGATTTCAGGGATATTGTATCACATTTGTTCAATTTACGTCGCTCCTATTTCAGATAGCGTATTCGGCTAAGCGGCATATCAAAGCGCATGAAGTGGCGAATAAAATGCACTATTAAACTTCTAGGCTAGGGCGAACAGAGACCCGATCAGATCATTTTACATTATGGTTAATAGAAGAATTCAGCGAAATTCTATCACATTTGTTCAACTTACGTCGCTCCTATTTCAGATAGCGTATTGGGCTAAGCGGCATCACAAAGCGCATGAAATGGCGAGTGAAATGCACCATTAGACTTCTACGGTAGGGCGAACGGAGAACCGATTAGATTATTTCACATTAAGGTTAATATAAGTATTCAGCGAGATTCTATCACATTTGTTCAATTTACGTCGCTCCTATTTCAGACAGCGTACTGGGCTAGGCGGCATCTTAAAGCGTGTGGAATGGCGAGTAAAATGCACTATTAACCTTCTATGATAGGGCAATCAGAGACCAGACTAGATCATTTTATACTTTGGTTAATATAAGAATTCAGCGAAATTCTATCACATTTGTTCAATTTACGTCGCTCCTATTTCCGATAGCGTATTGGACTAGGCGGCATCTCAAAGCGCATGAAATGACGAGTGAAATGCACTATCATACTTCTAGTGTAGGGCGAACAGAGACCCGAAGAGATCATTTTACATTAAGGTGAATATAAGAATGCAGCGTAATTCTGTCACATTTGTTCAACTTACGTCGCTCCTATTTCAGATAGCGTATTGGGCTAAGCGGCATCTCAAGGCGCATGAAATGGCGAGTGAAATGCACTATTAGACTTCTATGGTAGGGCGAACAGAGACCCGGTTAGATCATTTTACATTAAGGTTAATATAAGAATTCAGGGAAATTCTATCACATTTGTTCAATTTACGTCGCTCCTATTTCAGATAGCGTATTGGGCTAAGCGGCATCTCAAAGCGCATGAAATGGCGAATAAAATGCACTATTAAACTTCTAGGCTAGGGCGAACAGAGACACGATTAGATCATTTTACATTATGGTTAATAAAAGAATTCAGCGAAATTCTATAACATTTGTTCAATTTACGTCGCTCCTATTTCAGATAGCGTACTGGGCTAGGCGCCATCTTAAAGCGCGCGGAATGGCGAGTAAAATGCACTGCTCAACTTTTATGATAGGGCAATCAGAGACCCGATTAGCTCATTTTATATTTTGTTTAATATAAGATTTCATGGAAATTCTATCACATTTGTTCAATTTACGTCGCTCCTATTTCAGATAGCTTATTGGGCTTAGCGGCATCTCAAAGCGCATGAAGTGACGAGTGAAATGCACTATTAAACTTCTAGGGTAGGGCAAACAGAGACCCGATTAGATCATTTTATATTATGGTTAATTTAAGAATTCAGCAAAATTCTATCACATTTGTTCAACTTACGTCGCTCCTATTTCAGATAGCGTACTGTGCTAGGCGGCATCTTAAAGCTCGTGGAATGGCGAGTAAAATGCACTACTAAACTTCTATGATAGGGTAATCAGAGACCCGATTAGATCATTTTATATTTTGTTTAATATAAGATTTCAGGGAAATTCTATCACATTTGTTTAATTTACGTCGCTCCTATTCCAGATAGCGTATTGGGCGAAGCGGCATCTCAAAGCGCATGAAATGGCGACTAAAATGCACTATTAAACTTCTAGGGTAGGGCGAACAGAGTCCCGATTAGATCATTTTACATTAAGGTTAATATAAGTATTCAGCGAATTTCTATCACAATCGTTCAATTTACGTCGCTCCTATTTCGGATAGCGTACTGGGCTAGGCGGCATCCTAAAGCGCGTGGAGTGGCGAGTAAAATGCACTATTAAACTTGTATGATAGGGCAATCAGAGACGCGATTAGATCATTTTATATTTTGTTTAATACAAGATTTCAGGGAAATTCTATCACATTTGTTCAATTTACGTCGGTCCTATTTCAGATACCGTATTGGGCTAAGCCGGATCTCAAAGCGCATGAAATGGCGACTAAAATGCACTATTAAACTTCTAGGGTAGGGCAAACAGAGACCCGATTAGATCATTTTATATTATGGTTAATTTAAGAATTCAGCAAAATTCTATCACATTTGTTCAACTTACGTCGCTCCTATTTCAGATAGCGTACTGTGCTAGGCGGCATCTTAAAGCTCGTGGAATGGCGAGTAAAATGCACTACTAAACTTCTATGATAGGGTAATCAGAGACCCGATTAGATCATTTTATATTTTGTTTAATATAAGATTTCAGGGAAATTCTATCACATTTGTTTAATTTACGTCGCTCCTATTCCAGATAGCGTATTGGGCGAAGCGGCATCTCAAAGCGCATGAAATGGCGACTAAAATGCACTATTAAACTTCTAGGGTAGGGCAAGCAGAGACCCGATTATATCATTTTATATTATGGTTAATTTAAGCATTCAGCAAAATTCTATCACATTCGTTCAATTTAGGTCGCTCCTATTTCAGATAGCGTACTGGGATAGGCGGCATCTTAAAGCGCGTGGAATGCCTAGTAAAATCCACTATTAAACTTCTAGGCTAGGGCGAACAGAGACCAGATTAGATCATTTTACATTCTGGTTAATAAAATAATTCAGCGAAATTCTATCACATTTGTTCAACTTTCGTCGCTGATATTTCAGATAGCGTATTGGGCTAAGCGGCATCTCAAAGCGCATGAAATGGCGAGTAAAATGCACTATTAAACTTCTAGGGTAGGACAATCAGTAACCCGATTAGATAATTTTATATTATAGTTAATTTAAGAATTCAGCGAAATTCTATCACATTTGTTCAATTTACGTCGCTCCTATTTCAGATAGCTTATTGGGCTAAGCGGCATCTCAAAGCGCATGAAATGACGAGTGAAATGCACTATTAAACTTCTAGGATAGGGCGAACGGAGACCCGATTAGATCATTTTACATTAATGTTAATATAAGAATTCAGGGAAATTCTATCACATTTGTTCAATTTACGTCGCTCCTATTTCCGATAGCGTACTGGACTAGGCGGCATCTTAAAGCGCGTGGAATGGCGAGTAAAATGCACTACTAAACTTCTATGATAGGGCAATCAGAGACCCGATTAGATCATTTTATATTTTGTATAATATCAGATTTCAGGGAATTTGTATCACATTTGTTCAATTTACGTCGCTCCTAATTCAGATAGCGTATTCGGCTAAGCGGCAACTCAAAGCGCATGAAATGGCGAATGAAATGCACTCTTAAACTTCTAGGCTAGGGCGAACAGAGACCCGATCAGATCATTTTACATTATGGTTGATAAAAGAATTCAGCGAAATTCTATCACATTTGTTCAAGTTACGTCGCTCCTATTTCAGATAGCGTATTGGGCTAGGCGGCATCTCAAAGAGCATGAAATGGCGAGTAAAATGCACTATTAGACTTCTACGGTAGGGCGAACAGAGACCCAATTAAATCATTTTATATTATGGTTAATTTATGAATTCAGCAAAATTCTATCACATTTGTTCAATTTACGTCGCTCCTATTTCAGATAGCGTACTGGGTTCGGCCGCATCTCAAAGCGCATGAAATGGCGAGTAAAATGCACTATTAAGCTTCTAGGATAAGGCAAACAGAGACCCGATTAGATCATTTTATATTACGGTTAATATAAAAATGCAGCGTAATTCTATCACATTTGTTCAATTTACGTCGCCCCTATTTCAAATAGCGTATTGTGCTAAGCGGCATCTCAAGGCGCATGAAATGGCGAGTGAAATGCACTATTAGACTTCTATGGTAGGGCGAACAGAGACCCGGTTAGATCATTTTACATTAAGGTTAATATAAGAATTCAGGGAAATTCTATCACATTTGTTCAATTTACGTCGCTCCTATTTCAGATAGCGTATTGGGCTAAGCGGCATCTCAAAGCGCATGAAATGGCGAATAAAATGCACTATTAAACTTCTAGGCTAGGGCGAACAGAGACACGATTAGATCATTTTACATTATGGTTAATAAAAGAATTCAGCGAAATTCTATAACATTTGTTCAATTTACGTCGCTCCTATTTCAGATAGCGTACTGGGCTAGGCGCCATCTTAAAGCGCGCGGAATGGCGAGTAAAATGCACTGCTAAACTTCTATGATAGGGCAATCAGAGACCCGATTAGATCATTTTATATTCTGTTTAATATAAGATTTCAGGGAAATTCTATCACATTTGTTTAATTTACGTCGCTCCTATTCCAGATAGCGTATTGGGCGAAGCGGCATCTCAAAGCGCATGAAATGGCGACTAAAATGCACTATTAAACTTCTAGGGTAGGGCAAGCAGAGATCCGATTAAATCATTTTATATTATGGTTAATTTAAGAATTCAGCAAAATTCTATCCCATTTGTTCAACTTATATCGCTCCTATATCAGATAGCGTATTAGGCTAAGCGGCATCTCAAAGCGCATGAAATGACGAGTAAAATGCACTATTAAAGTTCTAGGGTAGGGCAAACAGAGACCCGATTAGATCATTTTATATTACGGTTAATATAAGAATTCAGCGTAATTCTATCACATTTGTTCAACTTACGTCGCTCCTATTTCAGGTAGCGTACTGGGCTAGGCGGCATCTTAATGCGCGTGGAATGGCGAGTAAAATGCACTATTAAACTTCTAGGATGAGGCAAACAGAGACCCGATTAGATCATTTTATATTACGGTTAATATAAGAATGCGGCGTAATTCTATCACATTTGTTCAATTTACGTCGCTGCTATTCCAGATAGCTTATTGTGCTTAGCGGCATCTCAAAGCGCATGAAATGACGAGTGAAATGCACTATTAAACTTCTAGGATAAGGCAAACAGAGACCCGATTACATCATTTTATATTACGGTTAATATAAGAATTCAGCGTAATTCTATCACATTTGTCCAACTTACGTCGCTCCTATTTCAGGTAGCGTACTGGGCTAGGCGGCATCTTAAAGCGCGTGGAATGGCGAGTAAAACGCACTATTAAACTTCTAGGATAAGGAAAACAGAGACCCGATTAGATCATTTTATATTACGGTTAATATAAGAATTCAGCGAAATTCTATCACATTTGTTCAATTTACGTCGCTCATATTTCAGATAGCGAACTGGGCTATGCGGCATCTTAAAGCGCGCGGAATGGCGAGTAAAATGCACTATTAAACTTCTATGCTAGGGCAATCAGAGACCCGATTAGATCATTTTATATTTTGGTTAATATAAGAATTCAGTGAAATTCTATCACATTTGTTCAATTTACGTCGTTCCTATTTCAGATAGCGTATTGGGCAAAGCGGCATCTAAAAGCGCATGAAATGGCGAGTATAATGCACCATTATACTTCTAGGATAAGGCAAACAGAGACCCGATTAGATCATTTTATATTACGGTTAATATAAGAATTCAGCGTAATTCTATCACATTTGTTCAACTTACGTCGTTCCTATTTCAGATAGCGTACTGGGCTAGGCGGCATCTTAAAGCGCGTGGAATGGCGTGTAAAATGCACTATTAAAATTCTATGATAGGGCAATCAGAGACCCGATTAGATCATTTTATATTATGGTTAATTAAAGAATTCAGCAAAATTCTATCACATTTGTACAATTTACGTCTCTCCTATTTCAGATAGCGTACTGGGCTAGGCGGCATCTTAAAGCGGGTTGAATGGCGAGTAGAATGCACTATTAAAATTCTATGATAGGACAATCAGAGAACCGATTAGATCATTTTATATTTTGGTTAATATAAGAATTCAGCGAAATTCTATCACATTTGTTCAATTTACGTCGCTCCTATTATAGATAGCTTATTGGGCTCGGCGGCATCTCAAATCGCATGAAATGACGAGTGAAATGCACTATTAAACTTCTAGGCTAGGGCGAACAGAGACCCGAGCAGATCATTTTACATTATGGTTAATAAAAGAATTCAGCGAAATTCTATCACATTTGTTCAACTTATATGGCTCCTATTTCAGATATCGTATTAGGCTAAGCGGCATCACAAAGCGCATGAAACGACGAGTAAAATGCACTATTCAAGTTCTAGGGTAGGGCAAACAGAGACCCGATTAGATCATTTTATATTATGGTTAGTTTAAGAATTGAGCGAAATTCTATCACATTTGTTCAACTTACGTCGCTCCTAATTTAGATGGCGTACTGGGCTAGGCGGCATCTTAAAGCGCGTGGAATGGCGAGTAAAATGCACTGCTAAACTTCTATGATAGGGCAATCAGAGACCCGATTAGATCATTTTATATTTTGTTTAATATAAGATTTCAGGGAAATTCTATCACATTTGTTTAATTTACGTCACTCCTATTTCAGATAGCGTATTGGGCGAAGCGGCATCTCAAAGCGCATGAAATGGTGACCAAAATGCACTATTAAACTTCTAGGGTAGGGCAAGCAGAGATCCGATTAAATCATTTTATATTATGGTTAATTTAAGCATTCAGCAAAACTCTATCACATTCGTTCAATTTAGGTCGCTCCTATATCAGATAGCGTACTGGGATAGGCGGCATCTTAAAGCGCGTGGCATGCCTAGTAAAATCCACTATTAAACTTCTAGGCTAGGGCGAACAGAGACCAGATTAGATCATTTTACATTCTGGTTAATAAAATAATTCAGCGAAATTCTATCACATTTGTTCAACTTTCGTCGCTGATATTTCAGATAGCGTATTGGGCTAAGCGGCATCTCAAAGCGCATGAAATGGCGAGTAAAATACACTATTAAACTTCTAGGATAAGGCAAACAGAGACCGGTTAGATCATTTTATATTACGGTTAATATAAGAATTCAGCGTAATTCTATCACATTTGTTCAATTTACGTCGCTCCTATTTCAGATAGCGTATTGTGCTAAGCGGCATCTCAAAGCGCATGAAATGGCGAGTGAAATGCACTATTAGACTTCTATGGTAGGGCGAACAGAGACCCGATTAGATCATTTTACATTAAGGTTAATATAAGAATTCAGGGAAATTCTATCACATTTGTTCAATTTACGTCGCTCCTATTTCCGATAGCGTACTGGGCTTGGCGGCATCTTAAAGCGCGTGCAATGGCGAGTAAAATGCACTACTAAACTTCTATGATAGGGCAATCAGAGACCCGATTAGATCATTTTATATTTTGTATAATATCAGATTTAAGGGAATTTGTATCACATTTGTTCAATTTACGTCGCTCCTAATTCAGACAGCGTATTCGGCTAAGCGGCATCTCAAAGCGCATGAAATGGCGAATGAAATGCACTCTTAAACTTCTAGGCTAGGGCGAACAGAGACCCGATCAGACCATTTTACATTATTGTTAATAAAAGAATTCAGCGAAATTCTATCACATTTGTTCAACTTACGTCGCTCCTATTTCAGATAGCGTATTGGGCTAGGCGGCATCTCAAAGAGCATGAAATGGCGAGTAAAATGCACTATTAGACTTCTACGGTAGTGCGAACAGAGACCCGATTAAATCATTTTATATTATGGTTAATTTATGAATTCAGCAAAATTCTATCACACTTGGTCAATTTACGTCGCTCCTATTTCAGATAGCGTACTGGCTTCGGCCGCATCTTAAAGCGCGTGGAATGGCGAGTGAAATGCACTATTAGACTTCTATGGTAGGGCGAACAGAGACCCGATTAGATCGTTTTATATTATGGTTAATTTAAGAATTCAGCGAAATTCTATCACATTTGTTCAATTTACGTCGCTCCTATTTCAGATAGCGTATTGGGCTAAGCGGCATCTCAAAGCGCATGAAATGGCGAGTAAAATGCACTATTAAACTTCTAGGATAAGGCAAACAGAGACCCGATTAGATCATTTTATATTACGGTTAATATAAGAATTCAGCGTAATTCTATCACATTTGTTCAATTTACGTCGCCCCTATTTCAAATAGCGTATTGTGCTAAGCGGCATCTCAAAGCGCATGAAATGGCGAGTGAAATGCACTATTAGACTTCTATGGTAGGGCGAACAGAGACCCGATTAGATCATTTTCCATTAAGGTTAATATAAGAATTCAGGGAAATTCTATCACATTTGTTCAATTTACGTCGCTCCTATTCCAGATAGCGTATTGGGCTATGCGGCATCTCAAAGCACATGAAATGGCGAGTAAAATGCACTATTAAACTTCTAGGGTAGGTCAAACAGAGACCCGATTAGATCATTTTATATTATGGTTAATTTAAGAATTCAGTGAAATTCTATCGCATTTGTTCAATTTACGTCGCTCCTATTTCAGATAGCGTATTCGGCTAAGCGGCATCTCAAAGCGCATGAAATGGCGAATAAAATGCACTCTTAAACTTCTAGGCTAGGGCGAACAGAGACCCGATCAGATCATTTTACATTATGGTTAATAAAAGAATTCAGCGAAATTCTATCACATTTGTTCAACTTACGTCGCTCCTATTTCAGATAGCGTATTGGGCTAAGCGGCATCTCAAAGCGCATGAAATGGCGAGTAATATGCACTATTAGATTTCTATGGTAGGGCGTACAGAGACCCGATTAGATCATTTTATATTATGGTTAATTTAAGAATTCAGCAAAATTCTATCACATTTGTTCAATTTACGTCGCTCCTATTTCAGATACCGTACTGGGATCGGCGGCATCTTAAAGCGCGTGGAATGGTGAGTGAAATGCAGTATTAGACTTCTATGGTAGGGCGAACAGAGACCTGATTAGATCTTTTATATTATGGTTAATTTAAGAATTCAGCGAAATTCTATCACATTTGTTCAATTTACGTCGCTCCTATTTCAGATAGCGTATTGGGCTAAGCGGCATCTCAAAGCGCATGAAATGGCGAGTAAAATGCACTATTAAACTTCTAGGCTAGGGAGAACAGAGACCCGATTAGATCAGTTTATATTATGGTTAATTTAAGAATTGAGCGAAATTCTATAACATTTGTTCAACTAACGTCGCTCCTAATTTAGATAGCGTACTGGGCTAGGCGGCATCTTAAAGCGCGTGGAATGGCGAGTAAAATGCACTGCTAAACTTCTATGATAGGGCAATCAGAGACCCGATTAGATCATTTTATATTTTGTTTAATATAAGATTTCAGGGAAATTCTATCACATTTGTTTAATTTACGTCGCTCCTATTCCAGATAGCGTATTGGGCGAAGCGGCATCTCAAAGCGCATGAAATGGCGACTAAAATGCACTATTAAACTTCTAGGGTAGGGCAAGCAGAGATCCGATTAGATCAGTTTATATTATGGTTAATTTAAGAATTCAGCAAAATTCTATCCCATTTGTTCAACTTATATCGCTCCTATATCAGATAGCGTATTAGGCTAAGCGGCATCGCAAAGCGCATGAAATGACGAGTGAAATGCACTATTAAACTTCTAGGATAAGGCAAACAGAGACCCGATTACATCATTTTATATTACGGTTAATATAAGAATTCAGCGTAATTCTATCACATTTGTCCAACTTACGTCGCTCCTATTTCAGGTGGCGTACTGGGCTAGGCGGCATCTTAAAGCGCGTGGAATGGCGAGTAAAATGCACTATTAAACTTCTAGGATAAGGAAAACAGAGACCCGATTACATCACTTTATATTACGGTTAATATAAGAATTCAGCGTAATTCTATCACATTTGTCCAACTTACGTCGCTCCTATTTCAGGTAGCGTACTGGGCTAGGCGGCATCTTAAAGCACGTGGAATGGCGTGTAAAATGCACTATTAAAATTCTATGATAGGGCAATCAGAGACCCGATTAGATCATTTTATATTATGGTTAATTAAAGAATTCAGCAAAATTCTATCACATTTGTACAATTTACGTCGCTCCTATTTCAGATAGCGTACTGGGCTATGCGGCATCTTAAAGCGGGTTGAATGGCGAGTAGAATGCACTATTAAAATTCTATGATAGGGCAATCAGAGACCCGATTAGATCATTTTATATTTTGGTTAATATAAGAATTCAGCGAAATTCTATCACATTTGTTCAATTTACGTCGCTCCTATTATAGATAGCGTATTGGGCTCAGCGGCATCTCAAATCGCATGAAATGACGAGTGAAATGCACTATTAAACTTCTAGGCTAGGGCGAACAGAGACCCGAGCAGATCATTTTACATTATGGTTAATAAAAGAATTCAGCGAAATTCTATCACATTTGTTCAACTTATATGGCTCCTATATCAGATATCGTATTAGGCCAAGCGGCATCACAAAGCGCATGAAACGGCGAGTAAAATGCACTATTCAAGTTCTAGGGTAGGGCAAACAGAGACCCGATTAGATCATTTTATATTATGATTAGTTTAAGAATTGAGCGAAATTCTATCACATTTGTTCAACTTACGTCGCTCCTAATTTATATGGCGTACTGGGCTAGGCGGCATCTTAAAGCGCGTGGAATGGCGAGTAAAATGCACTGCTAAACTTCTATGATAGGGCAATCAGAGACCCGATTAGATCATTTTATATTTTGTTTAATATAAGATTTCAGGGAAATTCTATCACATTTGTTTAATTTACGTCGCTCCTATTTCAGATAGCGTATTGGGCGAAGCGGCATCTCAAAGCGCATGAAGTGGCGACTAAAATGCACTATTAAACTTCTAGGGTAGGGCAAGCAGAGACCCGATTACATCATTTTATATTATGGTTAATTTAAGCATTCAGCAAAACTCTATCACATTCGTTCAATTTAGGTCGCTCCTATTTCAGATAGCGTACTGGGATAGGCGGCATCTTAAAGCGCGTGGCATGCCTAGTAAAATCCACTATTAAACTTCTAGGCTAGGGCGAACAGAGACAAGATTAGATCATTTTACATTCTGGTTAATAAAATAATTCAGCGAAATTCTATCACATTTGTTCAACTTTCGTCGCTGATATTTCAGATACCGCATTGGGCTAAGCGGCATCTCAAAGCGCATGAAGTGGCGAGTAAAATACACTATTAAACTTCTAGGATAAGGCAAACAGAGACCCGATTAGATCATTTTATATTACGGCTAATATAAGAATTCAGCGTAATTCTATCACATTTGTTCAATTTACGTCGCTCCTATTTCAGATAGCGTATTGGGCTAAGCGGCATCTCAAAGCGCATGAAATGGCGAGTGAAATGCACTATTAGACTTCTATGGTAGGGCGAACAGAGACTCGATTAGATCATTTTACATTAAGGTTAATATAAGAATTCAGGGAAATTCTATCACATTTGTTCAATTTACGTCGCTCCTATTTCCAATAGCGTACTGGGCTAGGCGGCATCTTAAAGCGCGTGCAATGGCGAGTAAAATGCACTACTAAACTTCTATGATAGGGCAATCAGAGACCCGATTAGATCATTTTATATTTTGTATAATATCAGATTTAAGGGAATTTGTATCACATTTGTTCAATTTACGTCGCTCCTAATTCAGATAGCGTATTCGGCTAAGCGGCATCTCAAAGCGCATGAAATGGCGAATGAAAGTCACTCTTAAACTTCTAGGCTAGGGCGAACAGAGACCCGATCAGATCATTTTACATTATTGTTAATAAAAGAATTCAGCGAAATTCTATCACATTTGTTCAACTTACGTCGCTCCTATTTCAGATAGCGTATTGGGCTAGGCGGCATCTCAAAGAGCATGAAATGGCGAGTAAAATGCACTATTAGACTTCTACGGTAGGGCGAACAGAGACCCAATTAAATCATATTATATTATGGTTAATTTATGAATTCAGCAAAATTCTATCACATTTGTTCAACTTACGTCGCTCCTATTTCAGGTAGCGTACTGGGCTAGGCGGCATCTTAATGCGCGTGGAATGGCGAGTAAAATGCACTATTAAACTTCTAGGATACGGCAAACAGAGACCCGATTAGATCATTTTATATTACGGTTAATATAAGAATTCAGTGAAATTCTATCACATTTGTTCAATTTACGTCGTTCCTATTTCAGATAGCGTATTGGGCAAAGCGGCATCTAAAAGCGCATGAAATGGCGAGTATAATGCACTATTATACTTCTAGGATAAGGCAAACAGAGACCCGATCAGATCATTTTATATTACGGTTAATATAAGAATTCAGCGTAATTCTATCACATTTGTTCAACTTACGTCGTTCCTATTTCAGATAGCCTACTGGGCTAGGCGGCATCTTAAAGCGCGTGGAATGGCGTGTAAAATGCACTATTAAAATTCTATGATAGGGCAATCAGAGACCCGATTAGATCATTTTATATTATGGTTAATTAAAGAATTCAGCAAAATTCTATCACATTTGTACAATTTACGTCGCTCCTATTTCAGATAGCGTACTGGGCTAGGCGGCATCTTAAAGCGGGTTGAATGGCGACTAGAATGCACTATTAAAATTCTATGATAGGGCAATCAGAGACCCGATTAGATCATTTTATATTTTGGTTAATATAAGAATTCGGCGTAATTCTATCACATTTGTTCAATTTACGTCGCTGCTATTCCAGATAGCTTATTGTGCTTAGCGGCATCTCAAAGCGCATGAAATGACGAGTGAAATGCACTATTAAACTTCTAGGATAAGGCAAACAGAGACCCGATTACATCATTTTATATTACGGTTAATATAAGAATTCAGCGTAATTCTATCACATTTGTCCAACTTACGTCGCTCCTATTTCAGGTAGCGTACTGG
The DNA here is from genome assembly GCA_916610135.2 of Macropis europaea. Taxonomy (NCBI): domain Eukaryota; kingdom Metazoa; phylum Arthropoda; class Insecta; order Hymenoptera; family Melittidae; genus Macropis; species Macropis europaea. Next base: position 199,567 of record CAKAJE020002008.1, read on the forward strand.
GCTAGGCGGCATCTTAAAGCGCGTGGAATGGCGAGTAAAACGCACTATTAAACTTCTAGGATAAGGAAAACAGAGACCCGATTAGATCATTTTATATTACGGTTAATATAAGAATTCAGCGAAATTCTATCACATTTGTTCAATTTACGTCGCTCATATTTCAGATAGCGAACTGGGCTATGCGGCATCTTAAAGCGCGCGGAATGGCGAGTAAAATGCACTGCTAAACTTCTATGATAGGGCAATCAGAGACCCGATTAGATCATTTTATATTTTGTTTAATATAAGATTTCAGGGAAATTCTATCACATTTGTTTAATTTACGTCGCTCCTATTTCAGATAGCGTATTGGGCGAAGCGGCATCTCAAAGCGCATGAAGTGGCGACTAAAATGCACTATTAAACTTCTAGGGTAGGGCAAGCAGAGACCCGATTACATCATTTTATATTATGGTTAATTTAAGCATTCAGCAAAACTCTATCACATTCGTTCAATTTAGGTCGCTCCTATTTCAGATAGCGTACTGGGATAGGCGGCATCTTAAAGCGCGTGGCATGCCTAGTAAAATCCACTATTAAACTTCTAGGCTAGGGCGAACAGAGACCAGATTAGATCATTTTACATTCCGGTTAATAAAATAATTCAGCGAAATTCTATCACATTTGTTCAACTTTCGTCGCTGATATTTCAGATAGCGCATTGGGCTAAGCGGCATCTCAAAGCGCATGAAGTGGCGAGTAAAATACACTATTAAACTTCTAGGATAAGGCAAACAGAGACCCGATTAGATCATTTTATATTTTGTATAATATCAGATTTAAGGGAATTTGTATCACATTTGTTCAATTTACGTCGCTCCTAATTCAGATAGCGTATTCGGGTAAGCGGCATCTCGAAGCGCATGAGATGGCGAATGAAATGCACTCTTAAACTTCTAGGCTAGGGCGAACAGAGACCCGATCAGATCATTTTACATTATTGTTAATAAAAGAATTCAGCGAAATTCTATCACATTTGTTCAACTTACGTCGCTCCTATTTCAGATAGCGTATCGGGCTAGGCGGCATCTCAAAGAGCATGAAATGGCGAGCAAAATGCACTATTAGACTTCTACGGTAGGGCGAACAGAGACCCGATTAAATCATTTTATATTATGGTTAATTTATGAATTCAGCAAAATTCTATCACATTTGTTCAATTTACGTCGCCCCTATTTCAAATAGCGTATTGTGCTAAGCGGCATCTCAAAGCGCATGAAATGGCGAGTGAAATGCACTATTAGACTTCTATGGTAGGGCGAACAGAGACCCGATTAGATCATTTTACATTAAGGTTAATATAAGAATTCAGGGAAATTCTATCACATTTGTTCAATTTACGTCGCTCCTATTCCAGATAGCGTATTGGGCTATGCGGCATCTCAAAGCACATGAAATGGCGAGTAAAATGCACTATTAAACTCCTAGGATAAGGCAAACAGAGACCCGATTAGATCATTTTACATTAAGGTTAATATAAGAATTCAGGGAAATTCTATCACATTTGTTCGACTTACGTCGCTCCTACTTCAGGTAGCGTAGTGGGCTAGGCGGCATCTTAAAGCGCGTGGAATGGCGAGTAAAATGCACTACTAAACTTCTATGATAGGGCAATCAGAGACCCGATTAGATCATTTTATATTTTGTTTAATATACGATTTCAGGGAAATTCTATCGCATTTGTTCAATTTACGTCGCTCCTATTTCAGATAGCGTATTGGGCTAAGCGGCATCTCAAAGCTTATGAAATGGAGAATAAAATGCACTATTAAACTTCTAGGCTAGGGAGAACAGAGACCCGATTAGATCATTTTATATTATGGTTAATTTAAGAATTGAGCGAAATTCTATCACATTTGTTCAACTAACGTTGTTCCTAATTTAGATAGCGTACTGGGCTAGGCGGCATCTTAAAGCGCGTGGAATGGCGAGTAAAATGCACTGCTAAACTTCTATGATAGGGCAATCAGAGACCCGATTAGATCATTTTATATTTTGTTTAATATAAGATTTCAGGGAAATTCTATCACATTTGTTTAATTTACGTCGCTCCTATTCCAGATAGCGTATTGGGCGAAGCGGCATCTCAAAGCGCATGAAATGGCGACTAGAATGCACTATTAAACTTCTAGGGTAGGGCAAGCAGAGATCCGATTAGATCATTTTATATTATGGTTAATTTAAGAATTCAGCAAAATTCTATCCCATTTGTTCAACTTATATCGCTCCTATATCAGATAGCGTATTAGGCTAAGCGGCATCTCAAAGCGCATGAAATGACGAGTAAAATGCACTATTAAAGTTCTAGGGTAGGGCAAACAGAGACCCGATTAGATCATTTTATATTACGGTTAATATAAGAATTCAGCGTAATTCTATCACATTTGTTCAACTTACGTCGCTCCTATTTCAGGTAGCGTACTGGGCTAGGCGGCATCTTAATGCGCGTGGAATGGCGAGTAAAATGCACTATTAAACTTCTGGGATAAGGCAAACAGAGACCCGATTAGATCATTTTATATTACGGTTAATATAAGAATTCGGCGTAATTCTATCACATTTGTTCAATTTACGTCGCTGCTATTCCAGATAGCTTATTGTGCTTAGCGGCATCTCAAAGCGCATGAAATGACGAGTGAAATGCACTATTAAACTTCTAGGATAAGGAAAACAGAGACCCGATTAGATCATTTTATATTACGGTTAATATAAGAATTCAGCGAAATTCTATCACATTTGTTCAATTTACGTCGCTCATATTTCAGATAGCGAACTGGGCTATGCGGCATCTTAAAGCGCGCGGAATGGCGAGTAAAATGCACTATTAAACTTCGATGCTAGGGCAATCAGAGACCCGATTAGATCATTTCATATTTTGTTTAATATAAGAATTCAGTGAAATTCTATCACATTTGTTCAATTTACGTCGTTCCTATTTCAAATAGCGTATTGGGCAAAGCGGCATCTAAAAGCGCATGAAATGGCGAGTATAATGCACTATTATACTTCTAGGATAAGGCAAACAGAGACCCGATTAGATCATTTTATATTACGGTTAACGTAAGAATTCAGCGTAATTCTATCACATTTGTTCAACTTACGTCGTTCCTCTTTCAGATAGCGTACTGGGCTAGGCGGCATCTTAAAGCGCGTGGAATGGCGTGTAAAATGCACTATTAAAATTTTATGATAGGGCAATCAGAGACCCGATTAGATCATTTTATATTATGGTTAATTAAAGAATTCAGCAAAATTCTATCACATTTGTACAATTTACGTCGCTCCTATTTCAGATAGCGTACTGGGCTAGGCGGCATCTTAAAGCGGGTTGAATGGCGAGTAGAATGCACTATTAAAATTCCATGATAGGGCAATCAGAGACCCGATTAGATCATTTTATATTTTGGTTAATATAAGAATTCAGCGAAATTCTATCACATTTGTTCCATTTACGTCGCTCCTATTATAGATAGCTTATTGGGCTCAGCGGCATCTCAAATCGCATGAAATGACGAGTGAAATGCACTATTAAACTTCTAGGCTAGGGCGAACAGAGACCCGAGCAGATCATTTTACATTATGGTTAATAAAAGAATTCAGCGAAATTCTATCACATTTGTCCAACTTATATGGCTCCTATTTCAGATATCGTATTAGGCTAAGCGGCATCACAAAGCGCATGAAACGACGAGTAAAATGCACTATTCAAGTTCTAGGGTAGGGCAAACAGAGACCCGATTAGATCATTTTATATTATGATTAGTTTAAGAATTGAGCGAAATTCTATCACATTTGTTCAACTTACGTCGCTCCTAATTTAGATGGCGTACTGGGCTAGGCGGCATCTTAAAGCGCGTGGAATGGCGAGTAAAATGCACTGCTAAACTTCTATGATAGGGCAATCAGAGACCCGATTAGATCATTTTATATTTTGTTTAATATAAGATTTCAAGGAAATTCTATCACATTTGTTTAATTTACGTCGCTCCTATTTCAGATAGCGTATTGGGCGAAGCGGCATCTCAAAGCGCATGAAATGGCGACTAAAATGCACTATTAAACTTCTAGGGTAGGGCAAGCAGAGATCCGATTAGATCATTTTATATTATGGTTAATTTAAGAATTCAGCAAAATTCTATCACATTTGTTCAACTTATATCGCTCCTATATCAGATAGCGTATTAGGCTAAGCGGCAACTCAAAGCGCATGAAATGACGAGTAAAATGCACTATTAAAGTTCTAGGGTAGGGCAAACAGAGACCCGATTAGATCATTTTACATTAAGGTTAATATAAGAATTCAGGGAAATTCTATCACATTTGTTCAATTTACGTCGCTCCTATTCCAGATAGCGTATTGGGCTATGCGGCACCTTAAAGCACATGAAATGGCGAGTAAAATGCACTATTAAACTTCTATGATAGGGCAAACAGAGACCCGATTATATCATTTTATATTACGGTTAATATAAGAATTCAGCGTAATTCTATCACATTTGTTCAACTTACGTCGCTCCTACTTCAGGTAGCGTAGTGGGCTAGGCGGCATCTTAAAGCGCGTGGAATGGCGAGTAAAATGCACTACTAAACTTCTATGATAGGGCAATCAGAGACCCGATTAGATCATTTTATATTTTGCTTAATATACGATTTCAGGGAAATTCTATCGCATTTGTTCAATTTACGTCGCTCCTATTTCAGATAGCGTATTGGGCTAAGCGGCATCTCAAAGCTTATGAAATGGAGAATAAAATGCACTATTAAACTTCTAGGCTAGGGAGAACAGAGACCCGATTTGATCATTTTATATTATGGTTAATTTAAGAATTGAGCGAAATTCTATCACATTTGTTCAACTTACGTCGCTCCTAATTTAGATAGCGTACTGGGCTAGGCTGCATCTTAAAGCGCGTGGAATGGCGAGTAAAATGCACTGCTAAACTTCTATGATAGGGCAATCAGAGACCCGATTAGATCATTTTATATTTTGTTTAATATAAGATTTCAAGGAAATTCTATCACATTTGTTTAATTTACGTCGCTCCTATTTCAGATAGCGTATTGGGCGAAGCGGCATCTCAAAGCGCATGAAATGGCGACTAAAATGCACTATTAAACTTCTAGGGTAGGGCAAGCAGAGATCCGATTAGATCATTTTATATTATGGTTAATTTAAGAATTCAGCAAAATTCTATCACATTTGTTCAACTTATATCGCTCCTATATCAGATAGCGTATTAGGCTAAGCGGCAACTCAAAGCGCATGAAATGACGAGTAAAATGCACTATTAAAGTTCTAGGGTAGGGCAAACAGAGACCCGATTAGATCATTTTATATTACGGTTAATATAAGAATTCAGCGTAATTCTATCACATTTGTTCAACTTACGTCGCTCCTATTTCAGGTAGCGTACTGGGCTAGGCGGCATCTTAATGCGCGTGGAATGGCGAGTAAAATGCACCATTAGACTTCTATGGTAGGGCGAACAGAGACCCGATTAGATCATTTTATATTTTGGTTAATATAAGGATTCAGTGAAATTCTATCACATTTGTTCAATTTAAGTCGCTCCTATTTCAATTAGCGTACTGGGCTCAGCGGCATCTCAAAGCGCATGAAATGGCGAGCTAGATGCACTATTAAACTTCTAGGGTAGGGCAAACAGAGACCGGATTAGATCATTTTATATTTTGGTTAATATAAGAATTCAGCGAAATTCTATCACATTTGTTCAATTTACGTCGCTCATATTTCAGATAGCGAACTGGGCTATGCGGCATCTTAAAGCGCGCGGAATGGCGAGTAAAATGCACTATTAAACTTCTATGCTAGGGCAAGCAGAGACCCGATTAGATCATTTTATATTTTGGTTAATATAAGAATTCAGTGAAATTCTATCACATTTGTTCAACTTACGTCGCTCCTATTTCAGATAGCGTATTGGGCAAACCGGCATCTGAAAGCGTATGAAATGGCGAATAAAATGCACTATTAGAGTTCTAGGCTAGGGCGAACAGAGATCCGATTAGATCATTTTACATTATGGTTAATAAAAGAATTCAGCGAAATTCTATCACATTTGTTCAACTTATATCGCTCCTATTTCAGTTAGCGTATTAGGCTAAGCGGCATCTCAAAGCGCATGAAATGACGAGTAAAATGCACTATTAAAGTTCTAGGGTTGGGCAAACAGAGACCCGATTAGATCATTTTATATTATGGTTAATTTAAGAATTGAGCGAAATTCTATCACATTTGTTCAACTTACGTCGCTCCTAATTTAGATAGCGTACTGGGCTAGGCGGCATCTTAAAGCGCGTGGAATGGCAAGTAAAATGCACTGCTAAACATCTATGATAGGGCAATCAGAGACCCGATTAGATCATTTTATATTTTGTTTAATATAAGATTTCAGGGAAATTCTATCACATTTGTTTAATTTACGTCGCTCCTATTTCAGATAGCGTATTGGGCGAAGCGGCATCTCAAAGCGCATGAAATGGCGACTAAAATGCACTATTAAACTTCTAGGGTAGGGCAAGCAGAGACCCGATTAGATCATTTTATATTATGGTTAATTTAAGAATTCAGCAAAATTCTATCACATTCGTTCAATTTAGGTCGCTCCTATTTCAGATAGCGTTCTGGGCTAGGCGGCATCTTAAAGCGCGTGGAATGGCGAGTAAAATGCACTGCTAAACTTCTATGATAGGGCAATCAGAGACCCGATTAGATCATTTTATATTTTGTTTAATATAAGATTTCAGGGAAATTCTATCACATTTGTTCAATTTACGTCGCTCCTATTTCAGATAGCGTGTTGGGCTAAGCGGCATCTCAAAGCGCATGAAATGTGCGAGTAAAATGCAATACTAAACTTCTAGGATAAGGCAAACAGAGACCCGATTAGATCATTTTATATTTTGGTTAATATAAGAATTCAGCGAAATTCTATCACATTTGTTCAACTTACGTCGCTCCTATTTCAGGTAGCGTACTGGGCTAGGCGGCATCTTAAAGTGCGTGGAATGGCGAGTAAAATGCACTATTAAACTTCTAGGATAAGGCAAACAGAGACCCGATTAGATCATTTTATATTACGGTTAATATAAGAATTCGGCGTAATTCTATCACATTTGTAAAATTTACGTCGCTCCTATTACAGATAGCTTATTGGGCTTAGCGGCATCTCAAAGCGCATGAAATGACGAGTGAAATGCACTATTAAACTTCTAGGGTACGGCAAACAGAGACCCGATTAGATCATTTTATACTATGGTTAATTTAAGAATTCAGCAAAATTCTATCACATTTGTTCAATTTACGTCGCTCCTATTTCAAATAGCGAACTGGGCTATGCGGCATCTTAAAGCGCTCGGAATGGCGAGTAAAATGCACTATTAAACTTCTATGCTAGGGCAATCAGAGACCCGATTAGATCATTTTATATTTTGGTTAATATAAGAATTCAGTGAAATTCTATCACATTTGTTCAACTTACGTCGCTCCTATTTCAGGTAGCGTACTGGGCTAGGCGGCATCTTAATGCGCGTGGAATGGCGAGTAAAATGCACTATTAAACTTCTAGGATAAGGCAAACAGAGACCCGATTAGATCATTTTATATTACGGTTAATATAAGAATTCGGCGTAATTCTATCAAATTTGTTCAGTTTACGTCGCTGCTATTCAAGATAGCTTATTGTGCTTAGCGGCGTCTCAAAGCGCATGAAATGACGAGTGAAATGCACTATTAAACTTCTAGGATAAGGCAAACAGAGACCCGATTAGAACATTTTATATTACGGTTAATATAAGAATTCAGCGTAATTCTATCACATTTGTTCAACTTACGTCGCTCCTATTTCAGGTAGCGTACTGGGCTAGGCGGCATCTTAAAGCGCGTGGAATGGCGAGTAGAATGCACTACTAAACTTCTATGATAGGGCAATCAGAGACCCAATTAGATCATTTTATATATTGGTTAATATAAGAATTCAACGAAATTCTATCACATTTGTAAAATTTACGTCGCTCCTATTACAGATAGCTTATTGGGCTTAGCGGCATCTCAAAGCGCATGAAATGACGAGTGAAATGCACTATTAAACTTCTAGGGTACGGCAAACAGAGACCCGATTAGATCATTTTATACTATGGTTAATTTAAGAATTCAGCAAAATTCTATCACATTTGTTCAATTTACGTCGCTCCTATTTCAAATAGCGAACTGGGCTATGCGGCATCTTAAAGCGCTCGGAATGGCGAGTAAAATGCACTATTAAACTTCTATGCTAGGGCAATCAGAGACCCGATTAGATCATTTTATATTTTGGTTAATATAAGAATTCAGTGAAATTCTATCACATTTGTTCAATTTACGTCGCTCCTATTTCAGATAGCGTAGTGGGCAAAGCGGCATCTCAAAGCGTATGAAGTGGCGAATAAAATGCACTATTAAAGTTCTAGGCTAGGGCGAACAGAGATCCGATTAGATCATTTTATACTATGGTTAATTTAAGAATTCAGCAAAATTCTATCACATTTGTTCAACTTATATCGCTCCTATTTCAGATAGCGTATTAGGCTAAGCGGCAACTCAAAGCGCATGAAATGACGAGTAAAATGCACTATTAAAGTTTTAGGGTAGGGCAAACAGAGACCCGATTAGATCATTTTATATTATGGTTAATTTAAGAATTGTGCGAAATTGTATCACATTTGTTCAACTTACGTCGCTCCTAATTTAGATAGCGTACTGGGCTAGGCGGTTTCTTAAAGCGCTTGGAATGGCGAGTAAAATGCACTGCTAAACTTCTATGATAGGGCAATCAGAGACCCGATTAGATCATTTTATATTTTGTTTAATATAAGATTTCAGGGAAATTCTATCACATTTGTTTAATTTACGTCGCTCCTATTTCAGATAGCGTATTGGGCGAAGCGGCATCTCAAACCGCATGAAATGGCGACTAAAATGCAATATTAAACTTCTAGGGTAGGGCAAGCAGAGACCCGATTAGATCATTTTATATTATGGTTAATTTAAGAATTCAGCAAAATTCTATCACATTCGTACAATTTAGATTGCTCCTATTTCAGATAGCGTACTGGGATAGGCGGCATCTTAAAGCGCGTGGAATGCCGAGTAAAATCCACTATTAAACTTCTAGGCTAGGGCGAACAGAGACCAGATTAGATCATTTTACATTCTGGTTAATAAAATAATTCAGCGAAATTCTATCACATTTGTTCAATTTACGTCGCTCCTATTTCAGATAGCGTATTGGGCTAAGCGGCATCTGAAGGCGCATGAAATGGCGACTAAAATGCGCTATTAAACTTCTAGGGTAGGGCAAACAGAGACCCGATTAAATCATTTTATATTATGGTTAATTTAAGATTTCAGGGAAATTCTATCGCATTTGTTCAATTTACGTCGCTCCTATTTCAGATAGCGTATTCGGCTAAGCGGCATCTCAAAGCGCATGAAATGGCGAATAAAATGCACTCTTAAACTTCTAGGCTAGGGCGAACAGAGACCCGATCAGATCATTTTACATTATGGTTCATAAAAGAATTCAGCGAAATTCTGTCACATTTGTTCAACTTACGTCGCTCCTATTTCAGATAGCGTATTGGGCTAAGCGGCATCTCAAAGCGCATGAAATGGCGAGTAAAATGCACTATTAGATTTCTATGCTGGGCGTACAGAGACCCGATTACATCATTTTATATTATGGTTAATTTAAGAATTGAGCGAAATTCTATCACATTTGTTCAACTTACGTCGCTCCTAATTTAGATAGCGTACTGGGCTAGGCGGTTTCTTAAAGCGCGTGTAATGGCGCGTAAAATGCACTGCTAAACTTCTATGATAGGGCAATCAGAGACCCGATTAGATCATTTTATATTTTGTTTAATATAAGATTTCAGGGATATTGTATCACATTTGTTCAATTTACGTCGCTCCTATTTCAGATAGCGTATTCGGCTAAGCGGCATCTCAAAGCGCATGAAATGGCGAATAAAATGCACTATTAAACTTCTAGGCTAGGGCGAACAGAGACCCGATTAGATCATTTATATTACGATTAATTTAAGAATTGAGCGAAATTCTATCACATTTGTTCAACTTACGTCGCTCCTATTTCCGATAGCGTACTGGACTAGGCGGCATCTTAAAGCGCGTGGAATGGCGAGTAAAATGCACTACTAAACTTCTATGATAGGGCAAGCAGAGACCCGATTAGAACATTTTATATTTTGTATAATATCAGATTTCAGGGAATTTGTATCACATTTGTTCAATTTACGTCGCTCCTAATTCAGATAGCGTATTCGGCTAAGCGGCAACTCAAAGCGCATGAAATGGCGAATGAAATGCACTCTTAAACTTCTAGGCTAGGGCGAACAGAGACCCGATTAGATCATTTTACATTCTGGTTAATAAAATAATTCAGCGAAATTCTATCACATTTGTTCAACTTTCGTTGCTCCTATTTCAGATAGCGTATTGGGTTAAGCGGCATCTCAAAGCGCATGAAATGGCGAGTAAAATGCACTATTAAACTCCTAGGGTAGGGCAAACAGACACCCGATTAGATCTTTTTATATTTTATTTAATATAAGATTTCAGGGAAATTCTATCACATTTGTTCAAGCTACGTCACTCCTATTTCAGATAGCGTACTGGGCTAGGCGGCATCCTAAAGCGCGTGGAATAGCGAGTAAAATGCACTATTAAGCTTCTATGATAGGGCATTCACAGACCCGATTAGATCATTTTATATTTTGTTTAATATAAGATTTCAGGGAAATTCTATCACATTTGTTCAATTCGTGTCGCTCATATTTCAGATAGCGCATTGGGCTAAGCGGCATCTCAAAGCGCATGAAATGGCGAGGAAAATGCACTATTAAACTCCTAGGGTAGGGCAAACAGAGACCCGATTAGATCATTTTATATTATGGTTAATTTAAGAATTCAGCAACATTCTATCACGTTTGTTCAATTTACGTCGCTCCTATTGCAGATAGCGTATTGGGTTAAGCGGCACCTCAAAGCGCATGAAATTGCGAGTAAAATGCACTATTAAACTTCTAGGGTAGAGCAAACAGAGACCCGATTAGATCATTTTATATTATGGTTAATTTAAGAATTCAGCGACATTCTACCACATTTGTTCAATTTACGTCGCTAATATTTCAGATAGCGTATTGGGATAAGGGCATCTCAAAGCGCATGAAATGGCGAGTAAAATGCACTATTAAACTTCTAGGGTAAGGCAAACAGAGACCCGATTAGATCATTTTATAGTACGGTTAATATAAGAATTCAGCGTAATTCTATCACATTTCTTCAAATTACGTCGCTCCTATTTCAGATAGCGTACTGGGCTGGCCGGCATCTTAAACCGCGTGGAATGGCGAGTAAAATGCACTATTAAGCTTCTATGATAGGGCATTCACAGACCCGATTAGATCATTTTATATTTTGTTTAATATAAGTTTTCAGGGAAATAGTATCACATTTGTTCAATTTACGTCGCTCCTATTTCAGATAGCGTATTCGGCTAAGCGGCATATCAAAGCGCATGAAGTGGCGAATAAAATGCACTATTAAACTTCTAGGCTAGGGCGAACAGAGACCCGATCAGATCATTTTACATTATGGTTAATAGAAGAATTCAGCGAAATTCTATCACATTTGTTCAACTTACGTCGCTCCTATTTCAGATAGCGTATTGGGCTAAGCGGCATCACAAAGCGCATGAAATGGCGAGTGAAATGCACCATTAGACTTCTACGGTAGGGCGAACGGAGAACCGATTAGATTATTTCACATTAAGGTTAATATAAGTATTCAGCGAGATTCTATCACATTTGTTCAATTTACGTCGCTCCTATTTCAGACAGCGTACTGGGCTAGGCGGCATCTTAAAGCGTGTGGAATGGCGAGTAAAATGCACTATTAACCTTCTATGATAGGGCAATCAGAGACCAGACTAGATCATTTTACATTAAGGTTAATATAAGAATTCAGGGAAATTCTATCACATTTGTTCAATTTACGTCGCTCCTATTTCAGATAGCGTATTGGGCTAAGCGGCATCTCAAAGCGCATGAAATGGCGAATAAAATGCACTATTAAACTTCTAGGCTAGGGCGAACAGAGACACGATTAGATCATTTTACATTATGGTTAATAAAAGAATTCAGCGAAATTCTATAACATTTGTTCAATTTACGTCGCTCCTATTTCAGATAGCGTACTGGGCTAGGCGCCATCTTAAAGCGCGCGGAATGGCGAGTAAAATGCACTGCTCAACTTTTATGATAGGGCAATCAGAGACCCGATTAGCTCATTTTATATTTTGTTTAATATAAGATTTCATGGAAATTCTATCACATTTGTTCAATTTACGTCGCTCCTATTTCAGATAGCTTATTGGGCTTAGCGGCATCTCAAAGCGCATGAAGTGACGAGTGAAATGCACTATTAAACTTCTAGGGTAGGGCAAACAGAGACCCGATTAGATCATTTTATATTATGGTTAATTTAAGAATTCAGCAAAATTCTATCACATTTGTTCAACTTACGTCGCTCCTATTTCAGATAGCGTACTGTGCTAGGCGGCATCTTAAAGCTCGTGGAATGGCGAGTAAAATGCACTACTAAACTTCTATGATAGGGTAATCAGAGACCCGATTAGATCATTTTATATTTTGTTTAATATAAGATTTCAGGGAAATTCTATCACATTTGTTTAATTTACGTCGCTCCTATTCCAGATAGCGTATTGGGCGAAGCGGCATCTCAAAGCGCATGAAATGGCGACTAAAATGCACTATTAAACTTCTAGGGTAGGGCGAACAGAGTCCCGATTAGATCATTTTACATTAAGGTTAATATAAGTATTCAGCGAATTTCTATCACAATCGTTCAATTTACGTCGCTCCTATTTCGGATAGCGTACTGGGCTAGGCGGCATCCTAAAGCGCGTGGAGTGGCGAGTAAAATGCACTATTAAACTTGTATGATAGGGCAATCAGAGACGCGATTAGATCATTTTATATTTTGTTTAATACAAGATTTCAGGGAAATTCTATCACATTTGTTCAATTTACGTCGGTCCTATTTCAGATACCGTATTGGGCTAAGCCGGATCTCAAAGCGCATGAAATGGCGACTAAAATGCACTATTAAACTTCTAGGGTAGGGCAAACAGAGACCCGATTAGATCATTTTATATTATGGTTAATTTAAGAATTCAGCAAAATTCTATCACATTTGTTCAACTTACGTCGCTCCTATTTCAGATAGCGTACTGTGCTAGGCGGCATCTTAAAGCTCGTGGAATGGCGAGTAAAATGCACTACTAAACTTCTATGATAGGGTAATCAGAGACCCGATTAGATCATTTTATATTTTGTTTAATATAAGATTTCAGGGAAATTCTATCACATTTGTTTAATTTACGTCGCTCCTATTCCAGATAGCGTATTGGGCGAAGCGGCATCTCAAAGCGCATGAAATGGCGACTAAAATGCACTATTAAACTTCTAGGGTAGGGCAAGCAGAGACCCGATTATATCATTTTATATTATGGTTAATTTAAGCATTCAGCAAAATTCTATCACATTCGTTCAATTTAGGTCGCTCCTATTTCAGATAGCGTACTGGGATAGGCGGCATCTTAAAGCGCGTGGAATGCCTAGTAAAATCCACTATTAAACTTCTAGGCTAGGGCGCACAGAGACCAGATTAGATCATTTTACATTCTGGTTAATAAAATAATTCAGCGAAATTCTATCACATTTGTTCAACTTTCGTCGCTGATATTTCAGATAGCGTATTGGGCTAAGCGGCATCTCAAAGCGCATGAAATGGCGAGTAAAATGCACTATTAAACTTCTAGGGTAGGACAATCAGTAACCCGATTAGATAATTTTATATTATAGTTAATTTAAGAATTCATCGAAATTCTATCACATTTGTTCAATTTACGTCGCTCCTATTTCAGATAGCTTATTGGGCTAAGCGGCATCTCAAAGCGCATGAAATGACGAGTGAAATGCACTATTAAACTTCTAGGATAGGGCGAACGGAGACCCGATTAGATCATTTTACATTAATGTTAATATAAGAATTCAGGGAAATTCTATCACATTTGTTCAATTTACGTCGCTCCTATTTCCGATAGCGTACTGGACTAGGCGGCATCTTAAAGCGCGTGGAATGGCGAGTAAAATGCACTACTAAACTTCTATGATAGGGCAATCAGAGACCCGATTAGATCATTTTATATTTTGTATAATATCAGATTTCAGGGAATTTGTATCACATTTGTTCAATTTACGTCGCTCCTAATTCAGATAGCGTATTCGGCTAAGCGGCAACTCAAAGCGCATGAAATGGCGAATGAAATGCACTCTTAAACTTCTAGGCTAGGGCGAACAGAGACCCGATCAGATCATTTTACATTATGGTTGATAAAAGAATTCAGCGAAATTCTATCACATTTGTTCAAGTTACGTCGCTCCTATTTCAGATAGCGTATTGGGCTAGGCGGCATCTCAAAGAGCATGAAATGGCGAGTAAAATGCACTATTAGACTTCTACGGTAGGGCGAACAGAGACCCAATTAAATCATTTTATATTATGGTTAATTTATGAATTCAGCAAAATTCTATCACATTTGTTCAATTTACGTCGCTCCTATTTCAGATAGCGTACTGGGTTCGGCCGCATCGCAAAGCGCATGAAATGGCGAGTAAAATGCACTATTAAGCTTCTAGGATAAGGCAAACAGAGACCCGATTAGATCATTTTATATTACGGTTAATATAAAAATGCAGCGTAATTCTATCACATTTGTTCAATTTACGTCGCCCCTATTTCAAATAGCGTATTGTGCTAAGCGGCATCTCAAGGCGCATGAAATGGCGAGTGAAATGCACTATTAGACTTCTATGGTAGGGCGAACAGAGACCCGGTTAGATCATTTTACATTAAGGTTAATATAAGAATTCAGGGAAATTCTATCACATTTGTTCAATTTACGTCGCTCCTATTTCAGATAGCGTATTGGGCTAAGCGGCATCTCAAAGCGCATGAAATGGCGAATAAAATGCACTATTAAACTTCTAGGCTAGGGCGAACAGAGACACGATTAGATCATTTTACATTATGGTTAATAAAAGAATTCAGCGAAATTCTATAACATTTGTTCAACTTACGTCGCTCCTATTTCAGATAGCGTACTGGGCTAGGCGCCATCTTAAAGCGCGCGGAATGGCGAGTAAAATGCACTGCTCAACTTTTATGATAGGGCAATCAGAGACCCGATTAGCTCATTTTATATTTTGTTTAATATAAGATTTCATGGAAATTCTATCACATTTGTTCAATTTACGTCGCTCCTATTTCAGATAGCTTATTGGGCTTAGCGGCATCTCAAAGCGCATGAAGTGACGAGTGAAATGCACTATTAAACTTCTAGGGTAGGGCAAACAGAGACCCGATTAGATCATTTTATATTATGGTTAATTTAAGAATTCAGCAAAATTCTATCACATTTGTTCAACTTACGTCGCTCCTATTTCAGATAGCGTACTGTGCTAGGCGGCATCTTAAAGCTCGTGGAATGGCGAGTAAAATGCACTACTAAACTTCTATGATAGGGTAATCAGAGACCCGATTAGATCAATTTATATTTTGTTTAATATAAGATTTCAGGGATATTGTATCACATTTGTTCAATTTACGTCGCTCCTATTTCAGATAGCGTATTCGGCTAAGCGGCATCTCAAAGCGCATGAAATGGCGAGTGAAATTCACTATTAGACTTCTATGGTAGGGCGAACAGAGACCCGATTAGATCATTTTACATTAAGGTTAATATAAGAATTCACGGAAATTCTATCACATTTGTTCAATTTACGTCGCTCCTATTTCAGATAGCGTATTGGGATAAGCGGCATTTCAAAGCGCATGAAGGGGCGAGTAAAATGCACTATTAAACTTCTAGGATAAGGCAAACAGAGACCCGACTGGATCATTTTATATTACGGTTAATATAAGAATTCAGCGTAATTCTAGCACATTCGTTCATCTTACGTCGCTCCTATTTCAGATAGCGTACTGGGCTAGGCGGCATCTTAAAGCGCGTGGAATGGCGAGTAAAATGCACTGCTAAACTTCTATGATAGGGCAATCAGAGACCCGATTAGATCATTTTATATTTTGTTTAATATAAGATTTCAGGGAAATTCTATCACATTTGTTTAATTTACGTCGCTCCTATTCCAGATAGCGTATTGGGCGAAGCGGCATCTCAAAGCGCATGAAATGGCGACTAAAATGCACTATTAAACTTCTAGGGTAGGGCAAGCAGAGATCCGATTAAATCATTTTATATTATGGTTAATTTAAGAATTCAGCAAAATTCTATCCCATTTGTTCAACTTATATCGCTCCTATATCAGATAGCGTATTAGGCTAAGCGGCATCTCAAAGCGCATGAAATGACGAGTAAAATGCACTATTAAAGTTCTAGGGTAGGGCAAACAGAGACCCGATTAGATCATTTTATATTACGGTTAATATAAGAATTCAGCGTAATTCTATCACATTTGTTCAACTTACGTCGCTCCTATTTCAGGTAGCGTACTGGGCTAGGCGGCATCTTAATGCGCGTGGAATGGCGAGTAAAATGCACTATTAAACTTCTAGGATAAGGCAAACAGAGACCTGATTAGATCATTTTATATTACGGTTAATATAAGAATGCGGCGTAATTCTATCACATTTGTTCAATTTACGTCGCTGCTATTCCAGATAGCTTATTGTGCTTAGCGGCATCTCAAAGCGCATGAAATGACGAGTGAAATGCACTATTAAACTTCTAGGATAAGGCAAACAGAGACCCGATTACATCATTTTATATTACGGTTAATATAAGAATTCAGCGTAATTCTATCACATTTGTCCAACTTACGTCGCTCCTATTTCAGGTAGCGTACTGGGCTAGGCGGCATCTTAAAGCGCGTGGAATGGCGTGTAAAATGCACTATTAAAATTCTATGGTAGGGCAATCAGAGACCCGATTAGATCATTTTATATTATGGTTAATTAAAGAATTCAGCAAAATTCTATCACATTTGTACAATTTACGTCTCTCCTATTTCAGATAGCGTACTGGGCTAGGCGGCATCTTAAAGCGGGTTGAATGGCGAGTAGAATGCACTATTAAAATTCTATGATAGGGCAATCAGAGAACCGATTAGATCATTTTATATTTTGGTTAATATAAGAATTCAGCGAAATTCTATCACATTTGTTCAATTTACGTCGCTCCTATTATAGATAGCTTATTGGGCTCAGCGGCATCTCAAATCGCATGAAATGACGAGTGAAATGCACTAGTAAACTTCTAGGCCAGGGCGAACAGAGACCCGAGCAGATCATTTTACATTATGGTTAATAAAAGAATTCAGCGAAATTCTATCACATTTGTTCAACTTATATGGCTCCCATTTCAGATATCGTATTAGGCTAAGCGGCATCACAAAGCGCATGAAACGACGAGTAAAATGCACTATTCAAGTTCTAGGGTAGGGCAAACAGAGACCCGATTAGATCATTTTATATTATGGTTAGTTTAAGAATTGAGCGAAATTCTATCACATTTGTTCAACTTACGTCGCTCCTAATTTAGATGGCGTACTGGGCTAGGCGGCATCTTAAAGCGCGTGGAATGGCGAGTAAAATGCACTGCTAAACTTCTATGATAGGGCAATCAGAGACCCGATTAGATCATTTTATATTTTGTTTAATATAAGATTTCAGGGAAATTCTATCACATTTGTTTAATTTACGTCACTCCTATTTCAGATAGCGTATTGGGCGAAGCGGCATCTCAAAGCGCATGAAATGGCGACCAAAATGCACTATTAAACTTCTACGGTAGGGCAAGCAGAGACCCGATTACATCATTTTATATTATGGTTAATTTAAGCATTCAGCAAAACTCTATCACATTCGTTCAATTTAGGTCGCTCCTATATCAGATAGCGTACTGGGATAGGCGGCATCTTAAAGCGCGTGGCATGCCTAGTAAAATCCACTATTAAACTTCTAGGCTAGGGCGAACAGAGACCAGATTAGATCATTTTACATTCTGGTTAATAAAATAATTCAGCGAAATTCTATCACATTTGTTCAACTTTCGTCGCTGATATTTCAGATAGCGTATTGGGCTAAGCGGCATCTCAAAGCGCATGAAATGGCGAGTAAAATACACTATTAAACTTCTAGGATAAGGCAAACAGAGACCGGTTAGATCATTTTATATTACGGTTAATATAAGAATTCAGCGTAATTCTATCACATTTGTTCAATTTACGTCGCTCCTATTTCAGATAGCGTATTGTGCTAAGCGGCATCTCAAAGCGCATGAAATGGCGAGTGAAATGCACTATTAGACTTCTATGGTAGGGCGAACAGAGACCCGATTAGATCATTTTACATTAAGGTTAATATAAGAATTCAGGGAAATTCTATCACATTTGTTCAATTTACGTCGCTCCTATTTCCGATAGCGTACTGGGCTTGGCGGCATCTTAAAGCGCGTGCAATGGCGAGTAAAATGCACTACTAAACTTCTATGATAGGGCAATCAGAGACCCGATTAGATCATTTTATATTTTGTATAATATCAGATTTAAGGGAATTTGTATCACATTTGTTCAATTTACGTCGCTCCTAATTCAGACAGCGTATTCGGCTAAGCGGCATCTCAAAGCGCATGAAATGGCGAATGAAATGCACTCTTAAACTTCTAGGCTAGGGCGAACAGAGACCCGATCAGACCATTTTACATTATTGTTAATAAAAGAATTCAGCGAAATTCTATCACATTTGTTCAACTTACGTCGCTCCTATTTCAGATAGCGTATTGGGCTAGGCGGCATCTGAAAGAGCATGAAATGGCGAGTAAAATGCACTATTAGACTTCTACGGTAGTGCGAACAGAGACCCGATTAAATCATTTTATATTATGGTTAATTTATGAATTCAGCAAAATTCTATCACACTTGGTCAATTTACGTCGCTCCTATTTCAGATAGCGTACTGGCTTCGGCCGCATCTTAAAGCGCGTGGAATGGCGAGTGAAATGCACTATTAGACTTCTATGGTAGGGCGAACAGAGACCCGATTAGATCGTTTTATATTATGGTTAATTTAAGAATTCAGCGAAATTCTATCACATTTGTTCAATTTACGTCGCTCCTATTTCAGATAGCGTATTGGGCTAAGCGGCATCTCAAAGCGCATGAAATGGCGAGTAAAATGCACTATTAAACTTCTAGGATAAGGCAAACAGAGACCCGATTAGATCATTTTATATTACGGTTAATATAAGAATTCAGCGTAATTCTATCACATTTGTTCAATTTACGTCGCCCCTATTTCAAATAGCGTATTGTGCTAAGCGGCATCTCAAAGCGCATGAAATGGCGAGTGAAATGCACTATTAGACTTCTATGGTAGGGCGAACAGAGACCCGATTAGATCATTTTCCATTAAGGTTAATATAAGAATTCAGGGAAATTCTATCACATTTGTTCAATTTACGGCGCTCCTATTTCAGATAGCGTATTCGGCTAAGCGGCATCTCAAAGCGCATGAAATGGCGAATAAAATGCACTCTTAAACTTCTAGGCTAGGGCGAACAGAGACCCGATTAGATCATTTTATATTATGGTTAATTTAAGAATTCAGTGAAATTCTATCACATTTGTTCAATTTACGTCGCTCCTATTTCAGATACCGTACTGGGATCGGCGGCATCTTAAAGCGCGTGGAATGGTGAGTGAAATGCAGTATTAGACTTCTATGGTAGGGCGAACAGAGACCCGATTAGATCTTTTATATTATGGTTAACTTAAGAATTCAGCGAAATTCTATCACATTTGTTCAATTTACGTCGCTCCTATTTCAGATAGCGTATTGGGCCAAGCGGCATCTCAAAGCGCATGAAATGGCGAGTAAAATGCACTATTAAACTTCTAGGCTAGGGAGAACAGAGACCCGATTAGATCAGTTTATATTATGGTTAATTTAAGAATTGAGCGAAATTCTATAACATTTGTTCAACTAACGTCGCTCCTAATTTAGATAGCGTACTGGGCTAGGCGGCATCTTAAAGCGCGTGGAATGGCGAGTAAAATGCACTGCTAAACTTCTATGATAGGGCAATCAGAGACCCGATTAGATCATTTTATATTTTGTTTAATATAAGATTTCAGGGAAATTCTATCACATTTGTTTAATTTACGTCGCTCCTATTCCAGATAGCGTATTGGGCGAAGCGGCATCTCAAAGCGCATGAAATGGCGACTAAAATGCACTATTAAACTTCTAGGGTAGGGCAAGCAGAGATCCGATTAGATCAGTTTATATTATGGTTAATTTAAGAATTCAGCAAAATTCTATCCCATTTGTTCAACTTATATCGCTCCTATATCAGATAGCGTATTAGGCTAAGCGGCATCTCAAAGCGCATGAAATGACGAGTGAAATGCACTATTAAACTTCTAGGATAAGGCAAACAGAGACCCGATTACATCATTTTATATTACGGTTAATATAAGAATTCAGCGTAATTCTATCACATTTGTCCAACTTACGTCGCTCCTATTTCAGGTGGCGTACTGGGCTAGGCGGCATCTTAAAGCGCGTGGAATGGCGAGTAAAACGCACTATTAAACTTCTAGGATAAGGAAAACAGAGACCCGATTACATCATTTTATATTACGGTTAATATAAGAATTCAGCGTAATTATATCACATTTGTCCAACTTACGTCGCTCCTATTTCAGGTAGCGTACTGGGATAGGCGGCATCTTAAAGCGCGTGGAATGGCGTGTAAAATGCACTATTAAAATTCTATGATAGGGCAATCAGAGACCCGATTAGATCATTTTATATTATGGTTAATTAAAGAATTCAGCAAAATTCTATCACATTTGTACAATTTACGTCGCTCCTATTTCAGATAGCGTACTGGGCTAGGCGGCATCTTAAAGCGGGTTGAATGGCGAGTAGAATGCACTATTAAAATTCTATGATAGGGCAATCAGAGACCCGATTAGATCATTTTATATTTTGGTTAATATAAGAATTCAGCGAAATTCTATCACATTTGTTCAATTTACGTCGCTCCTATTATAGATAGCGTATTGGGCTCAGCGGCATCTCAAATCGCATGAAATGACGAGTGAAATGCACTATTAAACTTCTAGGCTAGGGCGAACAGAGACCCGAGCAGATCATTTTACATTATGGTTAATAAAAGAATTCAGCGAAATTCTATCACATTTGTTCAACTTATATGGCTCCTATATCAGATATCGTATTAGGCCAAGCGGCATCACAAAGCGCATGAAACGGCGAGTAAAATGCACTATTCAAGTTCTAGGGTAGGGCAAACAGAGACCCGATTAGATCATTTTATATTATGATTAGTTTAAGAATTGAGCGAAATTCTATCACATTTGTTCAACTTACGTCGCTCCTAATTTATATGGCGTACTGGGCTAGGCGGCATCTTAAAGCGCGTGGAATGGCGAGTAAAATGCACTGCTAAACTTCTATGATAGGGCAATCAGAGACCCGATTAGATCATTTTATATTTTGTTTAATATAAGATTTCAGGGAAATTCTATCACATTTGTTTAATTTACGTCGCTCCTATTTCAGATAGCGTATTGGGCGAAGCGGCATCTCAAAGCGCATGAAGTGGCGACTAAAATGCACTATTAAACTTCTAGGGTAGGGCAAGCAGAGACCCGATTACATCATTTTATATTATGGTTAATTTAAGCATTCAGCAAAACTCTATCACATTCGTTCAATTTAGGTCGCTCCTATTTCAGGTAGCGTACTGGGATAGGCGGCATCTTAAAGCGCGTGGCATGCCTAGTAAAATCCACTATTAAACTTCTAGGCTAGGGCGAACAGAGACCAGATTAGATCATTTTACATTCTGGTTAATAAAATAATTCAGCGAAATTCTATCACATTTGTTCAACTTTCGTCGCTGATATTTCAGATAGCGCATTGGGCTAAGCGGCATCTCAAAGCGCATGAAGTGGCGAGTAAAATACACTATTAAACTTCTAGGATAAGGCAAACAGAGACCCGATTAGATCATTTTATATTACGGCTAATATAAGAATTCAGCGTAATTCTATCACATTTGTTCAATTTACGTCGCTCCTATTTCAGATAGCGTATTGTGCTAAGCGGCATCTCAAAGCGCATGAAATGGCGAGTGAAATGCACTATTAGACTTCTATGGTAGGGCGAACAGAGACTCGATTAGATCATTTTACATTAAGGTTAATATAAGAATTCAGGGAAATTCTATCACATTTGTTCAATTTACGTCGCTCCTATTTCCAATAGCGTACTGGGCTAGGCGGCATCTTAAAGCGCGTGCAATGGCGAGTAAAATGCACTACTAAACTTCTATGATAGGGCAATCAGAGACCCGATTAGATCATTTTATATTTTGTATAATATCAGATTTAAGGGAATTTGTATCACATTTGTTCAATTTACGTCGCTCCTAATTCAGATAGCGTATTCGGCTAAGCGGCATCTCAAAGCGCATGAAATGGCGAATGAAATGCACTCTTAAACTTCTAGGCTAGGGCGAACAGAGACCCGATCAGATCATTTTACATTATTGTTAATAAAAGAATTCAGCGAAATTCTATCACATTTGTTCAACTTACGTCGCTCCTATTTCAGATAGCGTATTGGGCTAGGCGGCATCTCAAAGAGCATGAAATGGCGAGTAAAATGCACTATTAGACTTCTACGGTAGGGCGAACAGAGACCCGATTAAATCATTTTATATTATGGTTAATTTATGAATTCAGCAAAATTCTATCACATTTGTTCAACTTACGTCGCTCCTATTTCAGATAGCGTACTGGCTTCGGCCGCATCTTAAAGCGCGTGGAATGGCGAGTGAAATGCACTATTAGACTTCTATGGTAGGGCGAACAGAGACCCGATTAGATCATTTTATATTACGGTTAATATAAGAATTCAGCGTAATTCTATCACATTTGTTCAACTTACGTCGCTCCTATTTCAGGTAGCGTACTGGGCTAGGCGGCATCTTAATGCGCGTGGAATGGCGAGTAAAATGCACTATTAAACTTCTAGGATACGGCAAACAGAGACCCGATTAGATCATTTTATATTACGGTTAATATAAGAATTCGGCGTAATTCTATCACATTTGTTCAATTTACGTCGCTGCTATTCCAGATAGCTTATTGTGCTTAGCGGCATCTCAAAGCGCATGAAATGACGAGTGAAATGCACTATTAAACTTCTAGGATAAGGCAAACAGAGACCCGATTACATCATTTTATATTACGGTTAATATAAGAATTCAGCGTAATTCTATCACATTTGTCCAACTTACGTCGCTCCTATTTCAGGTAGCGTACTGGGCTAGGCGGCATCTTAAAGCGCGTGGAATGGCGAGTAAAACGCACTATTAAACTTCTAGGATAAGGAAAACAGAGACCCGATTAGATCATTTTATATTACGGTTAATATAAGAATTCAGCGAAATTCTATCACATTTGTTCAATTTACGTCGCTCATATTTCAGATAGCGAACTGGGCTATGCGGCATCTTAAAGCGCGCGGAATGGCGAGTAAAATGCACTATTAAACTTCTATGCTAGGGCAATCAGAGACCCGATTAGATCATTTTATATTTTGGTTAATATAAGAATTCAGTGAAATTCTATCACATTTGTTCAATTTACGTCGTTCCTATTTCAGATAGCGTATTGGGCAAAGCGGCATCTAAAAGCGCATGAAATGGCGAGTATAATGCACTATTATACTTCTAGGATAAGGCAAACAGAGACCCGATTAGATCATTTTATATTACGGTTAATATAAGAATTCAGCGTAATTCTATCACATTTGTTCAACTTACGTCGTTCCTATTTCAGATAGCGTACTGGGCTAGGCGGCATCTTAAAGCGCGTGGAATGGCGTGTAAAATGCACTATTAAAATTCTATGATAGGGCAATCAGAGACCCGATTAGATCATTTTATATTATGGTTAATTAAAGAATTCAGCAAAATTCTATCACATTTGTACAATTTACGTCGCTCCTATTTCAGATAGCGTACTGGGCTAGGCGGCATCTTAAAGCGGGTTGAATGGCGAGTAGAATGCACTATTAAAATTCTATGATAGGGCAATCAGAGACCCGATTAGATCACTTTATATTTTGGTTAATATAAGAATTCAGCGAAATTCTATCACATTTGTTCAATTTACGTCGCTCCTATTATAGATAGCTTACTGGGCTCAGCGGCATCTCAAATCGCATGAAATGACGAGTGAAATGCACTATTAAACTTCTAGGCTAGGGCGAACAGAGACCCGAGCAGATCATTTTACATTATGGTTAATAAAAGAATTCAGCGAAATTCTATCACATTTGTTCAACTTATATGGCTCCTATATCAGATATCGTATTAGGCTAAGCGGCATCACAAAGCGCATGAAACGGCGAGTAAAATGCACTATTCAAGTTCTAGGGTAGGGCAAACAGAGACCCGATTAGATCATTTTATATTATGATTAGTTTAAGAATTGAGCGAAATTCTATCACATTTGTTCAACTTACGTCGCTCCTAATTTATATGGCGTACTGGGCTAGGCGGCATCTTAAAGCGCGTGGAATGGCGAGTAAAATGCACTGCTAAACTTCTATGATAGGGCAATCAGAGACCCGATTAGATCATTTTATATTTTGTTTAATATAAGATTTCAGGGAAATTCTATCACATTTGTTTAATTTACGTCGCTCCTATTTCAGATAGCGTATTGGGCGAAGCGGCATCTCAAAGCGCATGAAGTGGCGACTAAAATGCACTATTAAACTTCTAGGGTAGGGCAAGCAGAGACCCGATTACATCATTTTATATTATGGTTAATTTAAGCATTCAGCAAAACTCTATCACATTCGTTCAATTTAGGTCGCTCCTATTTCAGATAGCGTACTGGGATAGGCGGCATCTTAAAGCGCGTGGCATGCCTAGTAAAATCCACTATTAAACTTCTAGGCTAGGGCGAACAGAGACCAGATTAGATCATTTTACATTCCGGTTAATAAAATAATTCAGCGAAATTCTATCACATTTGTTCAACTTTCGTCGCTGATATTTCAGATAGCGCATTGGGCTAAGCGGCATCTCAAAGCGCATGAAGTGGCGAGTAAAATACACTATTAAACTTCTAGGATAAGGCAAACAGAGACCCGATTAGATCATTTTATATTACGGCTAATATAAGAATTCAGCGTAATTCTATCACATTTGTTCAATTTACGTCGCTCCTATTTCAGATAGCGTATTGTGCTAAGCGGCATCTCAAAGCGCATGAAATGGCGAGTGAAATGCACTATTAGACTTCTATGGTAGGGCGAACAGAGACCCGATTAGATCATTTTACATTAAGGTTAATATAAGAATTCAGGGAAATTCTATCACATTTCTTCAATTTACGTCGCTCCTATTTCCGATAGCGTACTGGGCTAGGCGGCATCTTAAAGCGCGTGCAATGGCGAGTAAAATGCACTACTAAACTTCTATGATAGGGCAATCAGAGACCCGATTAGATCATTTTATATTTTGTATAATATCAGATTTAAGGGAATTTGTATCACATTTGTTCAATTTACGTCGCTCCTAATTCAGATAGCGTATTCGGCTAAGCGGCATCTCAAAGCGCATGAAATGGCGAATGAAATGCACTCTTAAACTTCTAGGCTAGGGCGAACAGAGACCCGATCAGATCATTTTACATTATTGTTAATAAAAGAATTCAGCGAAATTCTATCACATTTGTTCAACTTACGTCGCTCCTATTTCAGATAGCGTATCGGGCTAGGCGGCATCTCAAAGAGCATGAAATGGCGAGCAAAATGCACTATTAGACTTCTACGGTAGGGCGAACAGAGACCCGATTAAATCATTTTATATTATGGTTAATTTATGAATTCAGCAAAATTCTATCACATTTGTTCAATTTACGTCGCTCCTATTTCAGATAGCGTACTGGCTTCGGCCGCATCTTAAAGCGCGTGGAATGGCGAGTGAAATGCACTATTAGACTTCTATGGTAGGGCGAACAGAGACCCGATTAGATCGTTTTATATTATGGTTAATTTAAGAATTCAGCGAAATTCTATCACATTTGTTCAATTTACGTCGCTCCTATTTCAGATAGCGTATTGGGCTAAGCGGCATCTCAAAGCGCATGAAATGGCGAGTAAAATGCACTATTAAACTTCTAGGATAAGGCAAACAGAGACCCGATTAGTTCATTTTATATTACGGTTAATATAAGAATTCAGCGTAATTCTATCACATTTGTTCAATTTACGTCGCCCCTATTTCAAATAGCGTATTGTGCTAAGCGGCATCTCAAAGCGCATGAAATGGCGAGTGAAATGCACTATTAGACTTCTATGGTAGGGCGAACAGAGACCCGATTAGATCATTTTACATTAAGGTTAATATAAGAATTCAGGGAAATTCTATCACATTTGTTCAATTTACGTCGCTCCTATTCCAGATAGCGTATTGGGCTATGCGGCATCTCAAAGCACATGAAATGGCGAGTAAAATGCACTATTAAACTCCTAGGATAAGGCAAACAGAGACCCGATTAGATCATTTTACATTAAGGTTAATATAAGAATTCAGGGAAATTCTATCACATTTGTTCGACTTACGTCGCTCCTACTTCAGGTAGCGTAGTGGGCTAGGCGGCATCTTAAAGCGCGTGGAATGGCGAGTAAAATGCACTACTAAACTTCTATGATAGGGCAATCAGAGACCCGATTAGATCATTTTATATTTTGTTTAATATACGATTTCAGGGAAATTCTATCGCATTTGTTCAATTTACGTCGCTCCTATTTCAGATAGCGTATTGGGCTAAGCGGCATCTCAAAGCTTATGAAATGGAGAATAAAATGCACTATTAAACTTCTAGGCTAGGGAGAACAGAGACCCGCTTAGATCATTTTATATTATGGTTAATTTAAGAATTGAGCGAAATTCTATCACATTTGTTCAACTAACGTTGTTCCTAATTTAGATAGCGTACTGGGCTAGGCGGCATCTTAAAGCGCGTGGAATGGCGAGTAAAATGCACTGCTAAACTTCTATGATAGGGCAATCAGAGACCCGATTAGATCATTTTATATTTTGTTTAATATAAGATTTCAGGGAAATTCTATCACATTTGTTTAATTTACGTCGCTCCTATTCCAGATAGCGTATTGGGCGAAGCGGCATCTCAAAGCGCATGAAATGGCGACTAGAATGCACTATTAAACTTCTAGGGTAGGGCAAGCAGAGATCCGATTAGATCATTTTATATTATGGTTAATTTAAGAATTCAGCAAAATTCTATCGCATTTGTTCAACTTATATCGCTCCTATATCAGATAGCGTATTAGGCTAAGCGGCATCTCAAAGCGCATGAAATGACGAGTAAAATGCACTATTAAAGTTCTAGGGTAGGGCAAACAGAGACCCGATTAGATCATTTTATATTACGGTTAATATAAGAATTCAGCGTAATTCTATCACATTTGTTCAACTTACGTCGCTCCTATTTCAGGTAGCGTACTGGGCTAGGCGGCATCTTAATGCGCGTGGAATGGCGAGTAAAATGCACCATTAAACTTCTGGGATAAGGCAAACAGAGACCCGATTAGATCATTTTATATTACGGTTAATATAAGAATTCGGCGTAATTCTATCACATTTGTTCAATTTACGTCGCTGCTATTCCAGATAGCTTATTGTGCTTACTGGCATCTCAAAGCGCATGAAATGACGAGTGAAATGCACTATTAAACTTCTAGGATAAGGCAAACAGAGACCCGATTACATCATTTTATATTACGGTTAATATAAGAATACAGCGTAATTCTATCACATTTGTCGAACTTACGTCGCTCCTATTTCAGGTAGCGTACTGGGCTAGGCGGCATCTTAAAGCGCGTGGAATGGCGAGTAAAACGCACTATTAAACTTCTAGGATAAGGAAAACAGAGACCCGATTAGATCATTTTATATTACGGTTAATATAAGAATTCAGCGAAATTCTATCACATTTGTTCAATTTACGTCGCTCATATTTCAGATAGCGAACTGGGCTATGCGGCATCTTAAAGCGCGCGGAATGGCGAGTAAAATGCACTATTAAACTTCGATGCTAGGGCAATCAGAGACCCGATTAGATCATTTTATATTTTGTTTAATATAAGAATTCAGTGAAATTCTATCACATTTGTTCAATTTACGTCGTTCCTATTTCAAATAGCGTATTGGGCAAAGCGGCATCTAAAAGCGCATGAAATGGCGAGTATAATGCACTATTATACTTCTAGGATAAGGCAAACAGAGACCCGATTAGATCATTTTATATTACGGTTAATGTAAGAATTCAGCGTAATTCTATCACATTTGTTCAACTTACGTCGTTCCTATTTCAGATAGCGTACTGGGCTACGCGGCATCTTAAAGCGCGTGGAATGGCGTGTAAAATGCAGTATTAAAATTTTATGATAGGGCAATCAGAGACCCGATTAGATCATTTTATATTATGGTTAATTAAAGAATTCAGCAAAATTCTATCACATTTGTACAATTTACGTCGCTCCTATTTCAGATAGCGTACTGGGCTAGGCGGCATCTTAAAGCGGGTTGAATGGCGAGTAGAATGCACTATTAAAATTCTATGATAGGGCAATCAGAGACCCGATTAGATCATTTTATATTTTGGTTAATATAAGAATTCAGCGAAATTCTATCACATTTGTTCAATTTACGTCGCTCCTATTATAGATAGCTTATTGGGCTCAGCGGCATCTCAAATCGCATGAAATGACGAGTGAAATGCACTATTAAACTTCTAGGCTAGGGCGAACAGAGACCCGAGCAGATCATTTTACATTATGGTTAATAAAAGAATTCAGCGAAATTCTATCACATTTCTTCAACTTATATGGCTCCTATTTCAGATATCGTATTAGGCTAAGCGGCATCACAAAGCGCATGAAACGGCGAACAAAATGCACTATTAAACTTCTAGGCTATGGCGAACAGAGACCAGATTAGATCATTTTATATTTTGGTTAACATAATAATTCTGCGAAATTCTATCACATTTGTTCGATTTACGTCGCTCCTATTTCCGATAGCTTATTTGGCTTAGCGGCATCTCAAAGCGCATAAAGTGACGAGTGAAATGCACTATTAAACTTCTAGGGTAGGGCAAACAGAGACCCGATTAGATCATTTGATATTATGGTTAATTTAAGAATTCAGCAAAATTCTATCACATTTGTTCAACTTACGTCGCTCCTGTTTCAGATAGCGTACTGGGCTAGGCGGCACCTTAAAGCGCGTGGAATGACGAGTAAAATGCACTACTAAACTTCTATGATAGGGCAATCAGAGACCCGATTAGATCATTTTATATTTTGTTTAATATAAGATTTCACGGAAATTCTATCACATTTATTCAATTTACGTCGCTCCTATTTCAGATAGCGTATTGGGCTATGCGGCATCTCAAAGCGCATGAAATGGCGAGTAAAATGCACTATTAAACTTCTAGGGTAGGGCAAACAGAGACCCGATGAGATCATTTTATATTATGGTTAATTCAAGAATTCAGGGAAATTCTATCACATTTGTTCAATTTACGTCGCTCCTATTTCAGACAGCGTATTGGGCTAAGCGGCCTCTCAAAGCGCATGAAATGGCGAGTAAAATGCGCTATTAAACTTCTAGGATAAGGCAAACGGAGACCCGATTAGTTCATTTTATGTTACGGTTAATATCAGAATTCAGCGTAATTCTATCACATTTGTTCATCTTAAGTCGCTCCTATTTCAGATAGCCTACTGGGCTAGGCGGCATCTTAAAGCGCGTGGAAGGGCGAGTAAAATGCACTACTAAACTTCTATGATAGAGCAATCAGAGACCCGATTAGATCATTTTATATTTTGTTTAATATAAGATTTCAGGGAAATTCTATCACATTTGTTCAATTTACGTCGCTCCTATTTCAGATAGCGTATTGGGTTAAGGGGCTTCTCAAAGCGCATGAAATGGCAAGTAAAATGCACTATTAAACTTCTAGGGTAGGGCAAACAGAGACCCGATTAGATCATTTTATATTATGGTTAATTTAAGAATTCAGCAAGATTCTATCACATTTGTTCAATTTACGTCGCTCCTATTTCGGATAGCGTACTGGGCTAGGCGGCATCCTAAAGCGCGTGGAGTGGCGAGTAAAATGCACTATTAAACTTGTATGATAGGGCAATCGGAGACGCGATTATATCATTTTATATTTTGTTTAATACAAGATTTCAGGGAAATTCTATCACATTTGTTCAATTCGTGTCGCTCATATTTCAGATAGCGTGTTGGGCTAAGCGGCATCTCAAAGCGCATGAAATGTCGAGTAAAATGCACTATTAAACTCCTAGGGTAGGGCAAACACAGACCCGATTAGATCATTTTATATTATGGTTAATTTAAGAATTCAGCAAGATTCTATCACATTTGTTGAATTTACGTCGCTTCTATTTCAGATAGCGTATTGGGCTAAGCGGCATCTCAAAGCGCATGAAATGGCGTGTAAAATGCACGATTAAACTTCTAGGGTAGGGCAAACAGAGACAGATTAGATCATTTTATATTTTGGTTAATATAAGAATTCAGCGAAATTCTATCACATTTGTTCAATTTACGTCGCTCCTATTTCAGACAGCTTATTGGGCTTAGCGGCATCTCAAAGCGCATGAAATGGCGAACAAAATGCACTATCAAACTTCTAGGCTAGGGCGAACAGAGACCAGATTAGATCATTTTATATTTTGGTTAATATAAGAATTCTGCGAAATTCTATCACATTTGTTCAACTTACGTCGCTCCTACTTCAGATAGCGTACTGGGCTAGGCGGCATCTTAAAGCGCGTGGAATGGTGAGTAAAATGCACTATTAAACTTCTATGATAGGGCAATCAGAGACCCGATTAGATCATTTTATATTTTGGTTAATATAATATTTCAGCGAAATTCTATCACATTTGTTCAATTTACGTCGCTCCTATTACAGATACCTTATTGTGCTTAGCGGCATCTCAAATCGCATGAAGTGACTAGTGAAATGCACTATTAAACTTCTAGGGTAGTGCAAACGGAGACCCGATTAGATCATTTTACATTATGGTTAATGTAAGAATTCAGCGTAATTCTATCACATTTGTTCAATTTACGTCGCTCCTATTTCAGATACCGTATTGGGCTAAGCGGCATCTCAAAGCGCATGAAATGACGAGTGAAATGCACTATTAAACTTCTAGGGTAGGGAGAACAGAGAACCGATTAGATCATTTTATATTATGGTTAATTTAAGAATTCAGCAACATTCTATCACGTTTGTTCAATTTACGTCGCTCCTATTGCAGATAGCGTATTGGGTTAAGCGGCACCTCAAAGCGCATGAAATTGCGAGTAAAATGCACTATTAAACTTCTAGGGTAGAGCAAACAGAGACCCGATTAGATCATTTTATATTATGGTTAATTTAAGAATTCAGCGACATTCTATCACATTTGTTCAATTTACGTCGCTCCTATTTCAGATAGCGTATTGGGATAAGGGCATCTCAAAGCGCATGAAATGGCGAGTAAAATGCACTATTAAACTTCTAGGGTAAGGCAAACAGAGACCCGATTAGATCATTTTATAGTACGGTTAATATAAGAATTCAGCGTAATTCTATCACATTTCTTCAAATTACGTCGCTCCTATTTCAGATAGCGTACTGGGCTGGCCGGCATCTTAAACCGCGTGGAATGGCGAGTAAAATGCACTATTAAGCTTCTATGATAGGGCATTCACAGACCCGATTAGATCATTTTATATTTTGTTTAATATAAGATTTCAGGGAAATTCTATCACATTTGTTCAATTTACGTCGCTCATATTTCAGATAGCGTATTGGGCTAAGCGGCATCTCAAAGCGCATGAAATGGCGAGTAAAATGCACTATTAAACTTCTATGATAGGGCAATCAAAGACCCGATTAGATTATTTTATATTTTGGTTAATATAAGAATTCAGGGAAATTCTATCACATTTGTTCAATTTACGTCGCTCCTATTTCAGATATCGTATTGGGCTAAGCGGCATCTCAAAGCGCATGAAATGACGAGTGAAATGCACTATTAAACTTCTAGGGTAGGGCGAACAGAGTCCCAATTAGATCATTTTACATTAAGGTTAATATAAGTATTCAGCGAATTTCTATCACAATCGTTCAATTTACGTCGCTCCTATTTCAGATAGCGTATTGGGCTAAGCGGCACCTCAAAGCGCATGAAATGGCGAGTAAAATGCACTATTAAACTTCTAGGGTAGGGCAAACAGAGACCCGATTAGATCATTTTACATTAAGGTTAATATAAGGATTCACGGAAATTCTATCACATTTGTTCAATTTACGTCGCTCCTATTTCGGATAGCGTACTGGGCTAGGCGGCATCCTAAAGCGCGTGGAGTGGCGAGTAAAATGCACTATTAAACTTGTATGATAGGGCAATCAGAGACGCGATTAGATCATTTTATATTTTGTTTAATACAAGATTTCAGGGAAATTCTACCACATTTGTTCAATTTACGTCGCTCCTATTTCAGATACCGTATTGGGCTAAGCCGGATCTCAAAGCGCATGAAATGGCGACTAAAATGCACTATTAAACTTCTAGGGTAGGGCAAACAGAGACCCGATTAGATCATTTTATATTATGGTTAATTTAAGAATTCAGCAAAATTCTATCACATTTGTTCAACTTACGTCGCTCCTATTTCAGATAGCGTACTGGGCTAGGCGGCAACTCAAAGCGCGTGGAATGGCGAGTAAAATTCACTACTAAACTTCTATGATAGGGCAATCAGAGACCCGATTAGATCATTTCATATTTTGTTTAATATAAGATTTCAGGGAAATAGTATCACATTTGTTCAATTTACGTCGCTCCTATTTCAGATAGCGTATTCGGCTAAGCGGCATATCAAAGCGCATGAAGTGGCGAATAAAATGCACTATTAAACTTCTAGGCTAGGGCGAACAGAGACCCGATCAGATCATTTTACATTATGGTTAATAGAAGAATTCAGCGAAATTCTATCACATTTGTTCAACTTACGTCGCTCCTATTTCAGATAGCGTATTGGGCTAAGCGGCATCACAAAGCGCATGAAATGGCGAGTGAAATGCACCATTAGACTTCTACGGTAGGGCGAACAGAGACCCGATTAGATCATTTTACATTAAGGTTAATATAAGGATTCACGGAAATTCTATCACATTTGTTCAATTTACGTCGCTCCTATTTCAGATAGCGTTTTGGGCTATGCGGCATCTCAAAGCGCATGAAATGGCGAGTACAATGCACTGTTAAACTTCTATGGTAGGGCGAACAGAGACCCGATTAGATCATCTTACATTAAGGTTAATATAAGGATTCACGGAAATTCTATCACATTTGTTCAATTTACGTTTTTCCTATTTCAGACAGCGTATTGGGCTATGCGGCATCTCAAAGCGCATGAAATGGCGAGTAAAATGCACTATTATACTTCTAGGGTAGGGCGAACAGAGACCCGATGAGATCATTTTATATTATGGTTAATTTAAGAATTCAGCGAAATTCTATCACATTTGTTCAATTTACGTCGCTCCTATTTCAGATAGCGTATTGGGCTAAGCGGCCTCTCAAAGCGCATGAAATGGCGAGTAAAATGCGCTATTAAACTTTTAGGATAAGGCAAACGGAGACCCGATTAGATCATTTTATATTTTGGTTAATATAAGAATTCAGCGAAATTCTATCACATTTGTTCAATTTACGTCGCTCCTATTTCAGATAGCGTACTGGGCTAGGCGGCAACTTAAAGCGCGTGGAATGGCGAGTAAAATGCACTATTAAACTTCTAGGGTAGGGCGAACAGAGACCCGATTAGATCATTTTGTATTTTGGTTAATATAAGAATTCAGCGAAATTCTATCACATTTGTTCAATTTACGTCGCTCCTATTTCAGATGGCGTATTGGGCTAAGGGCATCTCAAAGCACATGAAATGGCGATTAAATGCACTATTAAACTTCTAGGTTTGGGCGAACAGAGACCCGATTAGATCA
The DNA here is from genome assembly GCA_916610135.2 of Macropis europaea. NCBI lineage: Eukaryota > Metazoa > Arthropoda > Insecta > Hymenoptera > Melittidae > Macropis > Macropis europaea. The sequence goes on from CAKAJE020002008.1 coordinate 233,968, forward strand.
ATTTACATTAATGTTAATATGAGAATTCAGCGAAATTCTATCACATTTTTATTCAATTTACGTCGCTCATATTTCAGATAGCGTATTGGGCTAAGCGGCATATCAAAGCGCAAGAAATGGCGAGTAAAATTCACTATTAAACTTGTTGGGTAGGGCAAACAGAGACCCGAATAGATCATTTTATATTATGGTTAATTTAAGAATTCAGCGAAATTCTATCACATTTGTTCAATTTACGTCGCTCCTATTTCAGATAGCGTATTGGGCTACGCGGCATCTCAAAGCGCATGAAATGGCGAGTACAGTGCACTATTAAACTTGTAGGGTAAGGCAAACAGAGACCCGATTAGATCATTTTATATTATAGTTAATTTAAGAATCCAGCGAAATTCTATCACAATTGTTCAATTTACGTCGCTCCTATTTCAGATAGCGTATTGGGCAAAGCGGCATCGCAAAGCGCATGAATTGACGAGTGAAATGCACTATTAAGCTTCCAGGGTAGGGCAAACAGAGACCCGATTAGATCATTTCATATTATGGTTTATTTAAGAATTCAGAAAAATTCTATCACATTTGTTCAATTTACGTCGCTCCTATTTCAGATAGCTTATTGGGCTAAGCGGCATCTCAAAGCGCATGAAATGACGAGTGAAATGAACTATTAGACTTCTAGGATAAGGCAAACAGAGACCCGATTAGATCATTTTATATTACGGTTAATATAAGAATTCAGCGTAATTCTATCACATTTGTTCAACTTACGTCGCTCCTATTTCAGATAGCGTATTGTGTTAAGCGGCATCTCAAAGCGCATGAAATGACGAGTGAGAGGCACTATTAAACTTCTAGGGTAGGGCGAACAGAGAACCGATTTGATCATTTTACATTAAGGTTAATATAAGAATTCAGTGAAATTCTATCACGTTTGTTCAATTTACGTCGCTCCTATTTCAGATAGCGTATTGGGCTAAGCGCCATCTCAAAGCGCATGAAATGGCGAGTAAAATGCACAGTGAAACTTCTAGGGTAGGGCAAACAGAGACCCGATTCGATCATTTTATATTATGGTTAATTTAAGAATTCAGCCAAATTCTATCACATTTGTTCAACTTACGTCGCTTCTATTTCAGATAGCGTACTGGGCTAGGCGGCACCTTAAAGCGCGTGGAATGACGAGTAAAATGCACTACTAAACTTCTATGATAGGGCAATCAGAGACCCGATTAGATCATTTTATATTTTGTTTAATATAAGATTTCACGGAAATTCTATCACATTTATTCAATTTACGTCGCTCCTATTTCAGATAGCGTATTGGGCTATGCGGCATCTCAAAGCGCATGAAATGGCGAGTAAAATGCACTATTAAACTTCTAGGGTAGGGCAAACAGAGACCCGATGAGATCATTTTATATTATGGTTAATTCAAGAATTCAGGGAAATTCTATCACATTTGTTCAATTTACGTCGCTCCTATTTCAGATAGCGTATTGGGCTAAGCGGCCTCTCAAAGCGCATGAAATGGCGAGTAAAATGCGCTATTAAACTTCTAGGATAAGGCAAACGGAGACCCGATTAGTTCATTTTATGTTACGGTTAATATCAGAATTCAGCGTAATTCTATCACATTTGTTCATCTTAAGTCGCTCCTATTTCAGATAGCCTACTGGGCTAGGCGGCATCTTAAAGCGCGTGGAAGGGCGAGTAAAATGCACTACTAAACTTCTATGATAGAGCAATCAGAGACCCGATTAGATCATTTTATATTTTGTTTAATATAAGATTTCAGGGAAATTCTATCACATTTGTTCAATTTACGTCGCTCCTATTTCAGATAGCGTATTGGGTTAAGGGGCATCTCAAAGCGCATGAAATGGCAAGTAAAATGCACTATTAAACTTCTAGGGTAGGGCAAACAGAGACCCGATTAGATCATTTTATATTATGGTTAATTTAAGAATTCAGCAAAATTCTATCACATTTGTTCAATTTACGTCGCTCCTATTTCGGATAGCGTACTGGGCTAGGCGGCATCCTAAAGCGCGTGGAGTGGCGAGTAAAATGCACTATTAAACTGGTATGATAGGGCAATCGGAGACGCGATTATATCATTTTATATTTTGTTTAATACAAGATTTCAGGGAAATTCTATCACATTTGTTCAATTCGTGTCGCTCATATTTCAGATAGCGTGTTGGGCTAAGCGGCATCTCAAAGCGCATGAAATGTCGAGTAAAATGCACTATTAAACTCCTAGGGTAGGGCAAACACAGACCCGATTAGATCATTTTATATTATGGTTAATTTAAGAATTCAGCAAGATTCTATCACATTTGTTGAATTTACGTCGCTTCTATTTCAGATAGCGTATTGGGCTAAGCGGCATCTCAAAGCGCATGAAATGGCGTGTAAAATGCACGATTAAACTTCTAGGGTAGGGCAAACAGAGACAGATTAGATCATTTTATATTTTGGTTAATATAAGAATTCAGCGAAATTCTATCACATTTGTTCAATTTACGTCGCTCCTATTTCAGATAGCATACTGGGCTAGGCGGCATCTTAAAGCGCGTGGAATGGCGAGGAAAATTCACTATTAAACTTCTATGATAGGGTGATCAGAGTCCCGATTAGATCATTTTATATTTTGGTTAATATAAGAATTCAGCGAAATTCTATCACATTTGTTCAATTTACGTCGCTCCTATTTCAGATAGCGTACTGGGCTAGGCGGCAACTTAAAGCGCGTGGAATGGCGAGTAAAATGCACTATTAAACTTCTAGGGTAGGGCGAACAGAGACCCGATTAGATCATTTTGTATTTTGGTTAATATAAGAATTCAGCGAAATTCTATCACATTTGTTCAATTTACGTCGCTCCTATTTCAGATGGCGTATTGGGCTAAGGGCATCTCAAAGCACATGAAATGGCGATTAAATGCACTATTAAACTTCTAGGTTTGGGCGAACAGAGACCCGCTTAGATCAATTTACATTAATGTTAATATGAGAATTCAGCGAAATTCTATCACATTTTTATTCAATTTACGTCGCTCATATTTCAGATAGCGTATTGGGCTAAGCGGCATATCAAAGCGCAAGAAATGGCGAGTAAAATTCACTATTAAACTTGTTGGGTAGGGCAAACAGAGACCCGAATAGATCATTTTATATTATGGTTAATTTAAGAATTCAGCGAAATTCTATCACATTTGTTCAATTTACGTCGCTCCTATTTCAGATAGCGTATTGGGCTACGCGGCATCTCAAAGCGCATGAAATGGCGAGTACAGTGCACTATTAAACTTGTAGGGTAAGGCAAACAGAGACCCGATTAGATCATTTTATATTATAGTTAATTTAAGAATCCAGCGAAATTCTATCACAATTGTTCAATTTACGTCGCTCCTATTTCAGATAGCGTATTGGGCAAAGCGGCATCGCAAAGCGCATGAATTGACGAGTGAAATGCACTATTAAGCTTCCAGGGTAGGGCAAACAGAGACCCCGATTAGATCATTTCATATTATGGTTTATTTAAGAATTCAGAAAAATTCTATCACATTTGTTCAATTTACGTCGCTCCTATTTCAGATAGCTTATTGGGCTAAGCGGCATCTCAAAGCGCATGAAATGACGAGTGAAATGAACTATTAGACTTCTAGGATAAGGCAAACAGAGACCCGATTAGATCATTTTATATTACGGTTAATATAAGAATTCAGCGTAATTCTATCACATTTGTTCAACTTACGTCGCTCCTATTACAGATAGCGTATTGGGCTAAGCGGCATCTCAAAGCGCATGAAATGGCGATTAAAATGCACTGATAAACTTCCAGGGTAGGGCAAACAGAGACCCGATTAGATCATTTCATATTATGGTTTATTTAAGAATTCAGAAAAATTCTATCACATTTGTTCAATTTACGTCGCTCCTATTTCAGATAGCTTATTGGGCTAAGCGGCATCTCAAAGCGCATGAAATGACGAGTGAAATGAACTATTAGACTTCTAGGATAAGGCAAACAGAGACCCGATTAGATCATTTTATATTACGGTTAATATAAGAATTCAGCGTAATTCTATCACATTTGTTCAACTTACGTCGCTCCTATTTCAGATAGCGTATTGGGTTAAGCGGCATCTCAAAGCGCATGAAATGACGAGTGAGAGGCACTATTAAACTTCTAGGGTAGGGCGAACAGAGAACCGATTAGATCATTTTACATTAAGGTTAATATAAGAATTCAGTGAAATTCTATCACGTTTGTTCAATTTACGTCGCTCCTATTTCAGATAGCGTATTGGGCTAAGCGCCATCTCAAAGCGCATGAAATGGCGAGTAAAATGCACAGTGAAACTTCTAGGGTAGGGCAAACAGAGACCCGATTCGATCATTTTATATTATGGTTAATTTAAGAATTCAGCCAAATTCTATCACATTTGTTCAACTTACGTCGCTCCTATTTCAGATAGCGTACTGGGCTAGGCGGCACCTTAAAGCGCGTGGAATGACGAGTAAAATGCACTACTAAACTTCTATGATAGGGCAATCAGAGACCCGATTAGATCATTTTATATTTTGTTTAATATAAGATTTCACGGAAATTCTATCACATTTATTCAATTTACGTCGCTCCTATTTCAGATAGCGTATTGGGCTATGCGGCATCTCAAAGCGCATGAAATGGCGAGTAAAATGCACTATTAAACTTCTAGGGTAGGGCAAACAGAGACCCGATGAGATCATTTTATATTATGGTTAATTCAAGAATTCAGGGAAATTCTATCACATTTGTTCAATTTACGTCGCTCCTATTTCAGATAGCGTATTGGGCTAAGCGGCCTCTCAAAGCGCATGAAATGGCGAGTAAAATGCGCTATTAAACTTGTAGGATAAGGCAAACGGAGACCCGATTAGTTCATTTTATGTTACGGTTAATATCAGAATTCAGCGTAATTCTATCACATTTGTTCATCTTAAGTCGCTCCTATTTCAGATAGCCTACTGGGCTAGGCGGCATCTTAAAGCGCGTGGAAGGGCGAGTAAAATGCACTACTAAACTTCTATGATAGAGCAATCAGAGACCCGATTAGATCATTTTATGTTTTGTTTAATATAAGATTTCAGGGAAATTCTATCACATTTGTTCAATTTACGTCGCTCCTATTTCAGATAGCGTATTGGGTTAAGGGGCATCTCAAAGCGCATGAAATGGCAAGTAAAATGCACTATTAAACTTCTAGGGTAGGGCAAACAGAGACCCGATTAGATCATTTTATATTATGGTTAATTTAAGAATTCAGCAAAATTCTATCACATTTGTTCAATTTACGTCGCTCCTATTTCGGATAGCGTACTGGGCTAGGCGGCATCCTAAAGCGCGTGGAGTGGCGAGTAAAATGCACTATTAAACTGGTATGATAGGGCAATCGGAGACGCGATTATATCATTTTATATTTTGTTTAATACAAGATTTCAGGGAAATTCTATCACATTTGTTCAATTCGTGTCGCTCATATTTCAGATAGCGTGTTGGGCTAAGCGGCATCTCAAAGCGCATGAAATGTCGAGTAAAATGCACTATTAAACTCCTAGGGTAGGGCAAACACAGACCCGATTAGATCATTTTATATTATGGTTAATTTAAGAATTCAGCAAGATTCTATCACATTTGTTGAATTTACGTCGCTTCTATTTCAGATAGCGTATTGGGCTAAGCGGCATCTCAAAGCGCATGAAATGGCGTGTAAAATGCACGATTAAACTTCTAGGGTAGGGCAAACAGAGACAGATTAGATCATTTTATATTTTGGTTAATATAAGAATTCAGCGAAATTCTATCACATTTGTTCAATTTACGTCGCTCCTATTTCAGATAGCATACTGGGCTAGGCGGCATCTTAAAGCGCGTGGAATGGCGAGGAAAATTCACTATTAAACTTCTATGATAGGGTGATCAGAGTCCCGATTAGTTCATTTTATATTTTGGTTAATATAAGAATTCAGCGAAATTCTATCACATTTGTTCAATTTACGTCGCTCCTATTTCAGATAGCGTACTGGGCTAGGCGGCAACTTAAAGCGCGTGGAATGGCGAGTAAAATGCACTATTAAACTTCTAGGGTAGTGCGAACAGAGACCCGATTAGATCATTTTGTATTTTGGTTAATATAAGAATTCAGCGAAATTCTATCACATTTTGTTCAATTTACGTCGCTCCTATTTCAGATGGCGTATTGGGCTAAGGGCATCTCAAAGCACATGAAATGGCGATTAACTGCACTATTAAACTTCTAGGTTTGGGCGAACAGAGACCCGATTAGATCAATTTACATTAATGTTAATATGAGAATTCAGCGAAATTCTATCACATTTTTATTCAATTTACGTCGCTCATATTTCAGATAGCGTATTGGGCTAAGCGGCATATCAAAGCGCAAGAAATGGCGAGTAAAATTCACTATTAAACTTGTTGGGTAGGGCAAACAGAGACCCGAATAGATCATTTTATATTATGGTTAATTTAAGAATTCAGCGAAATTCTATCACATTTGTTCAATTTACGTCGCTCCTATTTCAGATAGCGTATTGGGCTACGCGGCATCTCAAAGCGCATGAAATGGCGAGTAAAATGCGCTATTAAACTTCTAGGATAAGGCAAACGGAGACCCGATTAGTTCATTTTATGTTACGGTTAATATCAGAATTCAGCGTAATTCTATCACATTTGTTCATCTTAAGTCGCTCCTATTTCAGATAGCCTACTGGGCTAGGCGGCATCTTAAAGCGCGTGGAAGGGCGAGTAAAATGCACTACTAACTTCTATGATAGAGCAATCAGAGACCCGATTAGATCATTTTATATTTTGTTTAATATAAGATTTCAGGGAAATTCTATCACATTTGTTCAATTTACGTCGCTCCTATTTCAGATAGCGTATTGGGTTAAGGGGCATCTCAAAGCGCATGAAATGGCAAGTAAAATGCACTATTAAACTTCTAGGGTAGGGCAAACAGAGACCCGATTAGATCATTTTATATTATGGTTAATTTAAGAATTCAGCAAAATTCTATCACATTTGTTCAATTTACGTCGCTCCTATTTCGGATAGCGTACTGGGCTAGGCGGCAGCCTAAAGCGCGTGGAGTGGCGAGTAAAATGCACTATTAAACTGGTATGATAGGGCAATCGGAGACGCGATTATATCATTTTATATTTTGTTTAATACAAGATTTCAGGGAAATTCTATCACATTTGTTCAATTCGTGTCGCTCATATTTCAGATAGCGTGTTGGGCTAAGCGGGCATCTCAAAGCGCATGAAATGTCGAGTAAAATGCACTATTAAACTCCTAGGGTAGGGCAAACACAGACCCGATTAGATCATTTTATATTATGGTTAATTTAAGAATTCAGCAAGATTCTATCACATTTGTTGAATTTACGTCGCTTCTATTTCAGATAGCGTATTGGGCTAAGCGGCATCTCAAAGCGCATGAAATGGCGTGTAAAATGCACGATTAAACTTCTAGGGTAGGGCAAACAGAGACAGATTAGATCATTTTATATTTTGGTTAATATAAGAATTCAGCGAAATTCTATCACATTTGTTCAATTTACGTCGCTCCTATTTCAGACAGCTTATTGGGCTTAGCGGCATCTCAAAGCGCATGAAATGGCGAACAAAATGCACTATCAAACTTCTAGGCTAGGGCGAACAGAGACCAGATTAGATCATTTTATATTTTGGTTAATATAAGAATTCTGCGAAATTCTATCACATTTTGTTCAACTTACGTCGCTCCTACTTCAGATAGCGTACTGGGCTAGGCGGCATCTTAAAGCGCGTGGAATGGCGAGTAAAATGCACTATTAAACTTCTATGATAGGGCAATCAGAGACCCGATTAGATCATTTTATATTTTGGTTAATATAAGATTTCAGCGAAATTCTATCACATTTGTTCAATTTACGTCGCTCCTATTACAGATACCTTATTGTGCTTAGCGGCATCTCAAATCGCATGAAGTGACTAGTGAAATGCACTATTAAACTTCTAGGGTAGTGCAAACGGAGACCCGATTAGATCATTTTACATTATGGTTAATGTAAGAATTCAGCGTAATTCTATCACATTTGTTCAATTTACGTCGCTCCTATTTCAGATACCGTATTGGGCTAAGCGGCATCTCAAAGCGCATGAAATGACGAGTGAAATGCACTATTAAACTTCTAGGGTAGGGAGAACAGAGAACCGATTAGATCATTTTATATTATGGTTAATTTAAGAATTCTGCAACATTCTATCACGTTTGTTCAATTTACGTCGCTCCTATTGCAGATAGCGTATTGGGTTAAGCGGCACCCCAAAGCGCATGAAATTGCGAGTAAAATGCACTATTAAACTTCTAGGGTAGAGCAAACAGAGACCCGATTAGATCATTTTATATTATGGTTAATTTAAGAATTCAGCGACATTCTATCACATTTGTTCAATTTACGTCGCTCCTATTTCAGATAGCGTATTGGGATAAGGGCATCTCAAAGCGCATGAAATGGCGAGTAAAATGCACTATTAAACTTCTAGGGTAAGGCAAACAGAGACCCGATTAGATCATTTTATAGTACGGTTAATATAAGAATTCAGCGTAATTCTATCACATTTCTTCAAATTACGTCGCTCCTATTTCAGATAGCGTACTGGGCTGGCCGGCATCTTAAACCGCGTGGAATGGCGAGTAAAATGCACTATTAAGCTTCTATGATAGGGCATTCACAGACCCGATTAGATCATTTTATATTTTGTTTAATATAAGAATTCAGGGAATTCTATCACATTTGTTCAATTTACGTCGCTCCTATTTCAGATATCGTATTGGGCTAAGCGGCATCTCAAAGCGCATGAAATGACGAGTGAAATGCACTATTAAACTTCTAGGGTAGGGCGAACAGAGTCCCAATTAGATCATTTTACATTAAGGTTAATATAAGTATTCAGCGAATTTCTATCACAATCGTTCAATTTACGTCGCTCCTATTTCAGATAGCGTATTGGGATAAGCGGCACCTCAAAGCGCATGAAATGGCGAGTAAAATGCACTATTAAACTTCTAGGGTAGGGCAAACAGAGACCCGATTAGATCATTTACATTAAGGTTAATATAAGGATTCACGGAAATTCTATCACATTTGTTCAATTTACGTCGCTCCTATTTCGGATAGCGTACTGGGCTAGGCGGCATCCTAAAGCGCGTGGAGTGGCGAGTAAAATGCACTATTAAACTTGTATGATAGGGCAATCAGAGACGCGATTAGATCATTTTATATTTTTTTTAATACAAGATTTCAGGGAAATTCTATCACATTTGTTCAATTTACGTCGCTCCTATTTCAGATACCGTATTGGGCTAAGCCGGATCTCAAAGCGCATGAAATGGCGACTAAAATGCACTATTAAACTTCTAGGGTAGGGCAAACAGAGACCCGATTAGATCATTTTATATTATGTTTAATTTAAGAATTCAGCAAAATTCTATCACATTTGTTCAACTTACGTCGCTCCTATTTCAGATAGCGTACTGGGCTAGGCGGCAACTCAAAGCGCGTGGAATGGCGAGTAAAATTCACTACTAAACTTCTATGACAGGGCAATCAGGGACCCGATTAGATCATTTCATATTTTGTTTAATATAAGATTTCAGGGAAATAGTATCACATTTGTTCAATTTACGTCGCTCCTATTTCAGATAGCGTATTCGGCTAAGCGGCATATCAAAGCGCATGAAGTGGCGAATAAAATGCACTATTAATCTTCTAGGCTAGGGCGAACAGAGACCCGATCAGATCATTTTACATTATGGTTAATAGAAGAATTCAGCGAAATTCTATCACATTTGTTCAACTTACGTCGCTCCTATTTCAGATAGCGTATTGGGCTAAGCGGCATCACAAAGCGCATGAAATGGCGAGTGAAATGCACCATTAGACTTCTACGGTAGGGCGAACAGAGACCCGATTAGATCATTTTACATTAAGGTTAATATAAGGATTCACGGAAATTCTATCACATTTGTTCAATTTACGTCGCTCCTATTTCAGATAGCGTTTTGGGCTATGCGGCATCTCAAAGCGCATGAAATGGCGAGTACAATGCACTGTTAAACTTCTATGGTAGGGCGAACAGAGACCCGATTAGATCATTTTACATTAAGGTTAATATAAGGATTCACGGAAATTCTATCACATTTGTTCAATTTACGTTGCTCCTATTTCAGACAGCGTATCGGGCTATGCGGCATCTCAAAGCGCATGAAATGGCGAGTAAAATGCACTATTATACTTCTAGGGTACGGCGAACAGAGACCCGATTAGATCATTTTATATTTTGGTTAATATAAGAATTCAGCGAAATTCTATCACATTTGTTCAATTTACGTCGCTCCTATTTCAGATAGCATACTGGGCTAGGCGGCATCTTAAAGCGCGTGGAATGGCGAGGAAAATTCACTATTAAACTTCTATGATAGGGCGATCAGAGTCCCGATTAGATCATTTTATATTTTGGTTAATATAAGAATTCAGCGAAATTCTATCACATTTGTTCAATTTACGTCGCTCCTTTTTCAGATAGCGTACTGGGCTAGGCGGCAACTTAAAGCGCGTGGAATGGCGAGTAAAATGCACTATTAAACTTCTAGGGTAGGGCGAACAGAGACCCGATTAAATCATTTTGTATTTTGGTTAATATAAGAATTCAGCGAAATTCTATCACATTTGTTCAATTTACGTCGCTCCTATTTCAGATGGCGTATTGGGCTAAGGGCATCTCAAAGCACATGAAATGGCGATTAAATGCACTATTAAACTTCTAGGTTTGGGCGAACAGAGACCCGATTAGATCAATTTACATTAATGTTAATATGAGAATTCAGCGAAATTCTATCACATTTTTATTCAATTTACGTCGCTCATATTTCAGATAGCGTATTGGGCTAAGCGGCATATCAAAGCGCAAGAAATGGCGAGTAAAATTCACTATTAAACTTGTTGGGTAGGGCAAACAGAGACCCGAATAGATCATTTTATATTATGGTTAATTTAAGAATTCAGCGAAATTCTATCACATTTGTTCAATTTACGTCGCTCCTATTTCAGATAGCGTATTGGGCTACGCGGCATCTCAAAGCGCATGAAATGGCGAGTACAGTGCACTATTAAACTCGTAGGGTAAGGCAAACAGAGACCCGATTAGATCATTTTATATTATAGTTAATTTAAGAATCCAGCGAAATTCTATCACATTTGTTCAATTTACGTCGCTCCTATTTCAGATGGCGTATTGGGCTAAGGGCATCTCAAAGCACATGAAATGGCGATTAAATGCACTATTAAACTTCTAGGTTTGGGCGAACAGAGACCCGATTAGATCAATTTACATTAATGTTAATATGAGAATTCAGCGAAATTCTATCACATTTTTATTCAATTTACGTCGCTCATATTTCAGATAGCGTATTGGGCTAAGCGGCATATCAAAGCGCAAGAAATGGCGAGTAAAATTCACTATTAAACTTGTTGGGTAGGGCAAACAGAGACCCGAATAGATCATTTTATATTATGGTTAATTTAAGAATTCAGCGAAATTCTATCACATTTGTTCAATTTACGTCGCTCCTATTTCAGATAGCGTATTGGGCTACGCGGCATCTCAAAGCGCATGAAATGGCGAGTACAGTGCACTATTAAACTTGTAGGGTAAGGCAAACAGAGACCCGATTAGATCATTTTATATTATAGTTAATTTAAGAATCCAGCGGAATTCTATCACATTTGTTCAATTTACGTCGCTCCTATTTCAGATAGCGTATTGGGCAAAGCGGCATCGCAAAGCGCATGAATTGACGAGTGAAATGCACTATTAAGCTTCCAGGGTAGGGCAAACAGAGACCCGATTAGATCATTTCATATTATGGTTTATTTAAGAATTCAGAAAAATTCTATCACATTTGTTCAATTTACGTCGCTCCTATTTCAGATTGCTTATTGGGCTAAGCGGCATCTCAAAGCGCATGAAATGACGAGTGAAATGCACTAGTAATCTTCTAGGGTAGGGCGAACAGAGACCCGATTAGATCATTTTATATTACGGTTGATATAAGAATTCAGCGTAATTCTATCACATTTGTTCAACATACGTCGCTCCTATTTCAGATAGCGTACTGGGCTAGGCGGCATCTTAAAGCGCATGAAATGGCGAGCAATGTGCACTATTAAACTTCAAGGGTAGGGCGAACAAAGACCCGATTAGATCATTTTACATTAAGGTTAATATATTAATTCAGCGTAATTCTATCACATTTGTTCAACTTACGTCGCTCCTATTTCAGATAGCGTACTGGGCTAGGCGGCATCTCAAAGCGCATGAAATGACGAGTGAAATGCACTATTAAACTTCTATGATAGGGCAGACAGAGACCCGATTAGATCATTTTATGTTATGGTTAATATAAGAATTCAGCGAAATTCTATCACATTTGTTCAATTCACGTCGCTCCTATTGCAGATAGCGTATTGGGCTAAGCGGGATCTCAAAGCGCATGAAATGGCGAGTACAATGCACTATTAAACTTCTAGGGTAGGGCAAACAGAGACCCGATTAGGTCATTTTATATTATGGTTAATTTAAGGATTCAGCCAAATTCTATCACATTTGTTCAATTTACGTCGCTCCTATTTCAGATAGCATACTGGGCTAGGCGGCATCTTAAAGCGCGTGGAAGGGCGAGTAAAATGCACTACTAAACTTCTATGATAGGGCAATCAGAGTCCCGATTAGATCATTTTATATTTTGGTTAATATAAGAATTCAGCGAAATTCTATCACATTCGTTCAATTTACGTTGCTCCTATTTCAGATAGCGTATTGGGCTAAGCGGCACCTCAAAGCGCATGAAATGACGAGTGAAATGCACTATTAAACTTCTAGGGTTGGGCGAACAAAGACCCGATTAGATCATTTTACATTAAGATTATTATAAGAATTCAGCGAAATTCTATCACATTTGTTCAATTTACGTCGCTCCTATTTCAGGTAGCGTATTGGGCTAAGCGCCATCTCAAAGCGCATGAAATGGCGAGCAATGTGCAGTATTAAACTTCTAGGATAAGGCAAACAGAGACCCGATTAGATAATTTTATATTACGGTTAATATAAGAATTCAGGGTAATTCTATCACGTTTGTTCAATGTACGACGCTCCTATTTCAGATAGCGTATTGGGCTAAGCGGCATCTGAAAGCGCATGAAATGGCGAGTAAAATACACTGTTAAACTTCTAGGGTAGGGCAAACAGAGACCCGATTAGATCATTTCATATTATGGTTTATTTAAGAATTCAGAAAAATTCTATCACATTTGTTCAATTTACGTCGCTCCTATTTCAGATAGCTTATTGGGCTAAGCGGCATCTCAATGCGCATGAAATGGCGAGTAAAATGCACTGCTAAACTTGTAGGGTAGGGCAAACAGAGACCCGATTAGATCATTTTATATTATGGTTAATTTAAGATGTCAGCAAAATTCTGTCACATTTGTTCAATTTACGTCGCTCCAATTTCAGATAGCGTACTGGGCTGGGCAGCATCTTAAAGCGCGTGGAATGGCGAGCAAAATGCACTATTAAACTTCTATGATAGGGCAATCAGAGACCCGACTAGATCATTTTATATTTTGGTTAATATAAGAATTCAGCGAAATTCTATCACAATTGTTCAATTTACGTCGCTCCTATTTCAGATAGCGTATTGGGCTAAGCGGCATCTCAAAGCGCATGAAATGACGAGTGAAATGCACTATTAAACATCTATGATAGGGCAAACAGAGACCCGATTAGATCATTTTATATTATGATTAATTTAAGAATTCAGCGAAATTCTCTCACATTTGTTCAATTTACGTCGCACCTATTTCAGATAGCGTATTGGGCTAAGCGGCATCTCAAAGTGCATGAAATGGCGAGTAAAATGCACTATTAAACTTCTAGGGTAGGGCAAACAGAGACCCGATTAGATCATTTTATATTATGGTTAATTTAAGATGTCAGCAAAATTCTGTCACATTTGTTCAATTTACGTCGCTCCAATTTCAGATAGCGTACTGGGCTGGGCAGCATCTTAAAGCGCGTGGAATGGCGAGCAAAATGCACTATTAAACTTCTATGATAGGGCAATCAGAGACCCGACTAGATCATTTTATATTTTGGTTAATATAAGAATTCAGCGAAATTCTATCACAATTGTTCAATTTACGTCGCTCCTATTTCAGATAGCGTATTGGGCTAAGCGGCATCTCAAAGCGCATGAAATGACGAGTGAAATGCACTATTAAACATCTATGATAGGGCAAACAGAGACCCGATTAGATCATTTTATATTATGATTAATTTAAGAATTCAGCGAAATTCTCTCACATTTGTTCAATTTACGTCGCACCTATTTCAGATAGCGTATTGGGCTAAGCGGCATCTCAAAGTGCATGAAATGGCGAGTAAAATGCACTATTAAACTTCTAGGGTAGGGCAAACAGAGACCCGATTAGATCATTTTATATTATGGTTAATTTAAGATGTCAGCAAAATTCTGTCACATTTGTTCAATTTACGTCGCTCCAATTTCAGATAGCGTACTGGGCTGGGCAGCATCTTAAAGCGCGTGGAATGGCGACCAAAATGCACTATTAAACTTCTATGATAGGGCAATCAGAGACCCGACTAGATCATTTTATATTTTGGTTAATATGAGAATTCAGCGAAATTCTATCACAATTGTTCAATTTACGTCGCTCCTATTTCAGATAGCGTATTGGGCTAAGCGGCATCTCAAAGCGCATGAAATGACGAGTGAAATGCACTATTAAACATCTATGACAGGGCAAACAGAGACCCGATTAGATCATTTTATATTATGGTTAATTTAAGAATTCAGCGAAATTCTCTCACATTTGTTTAATTTACGTCGCTCCTATTTCAGATGGCGTACTGGGCTAGGCGGCATCTTAAAGCGCATGAAATGACGAGTGAAACGCACTATTAAACTTCTAGGGTAGGGCGAACAGAGAACCGATTAGATCATTTTACATTAACGTTAATATAAGAATTCAGGGAAATTCTATCACATTTGTTCAATTTACGTCGCTCCTATTTCAGATAGCTTATTGGGCTAAGCGGCATCTCAAAGCGCATGAAATGACGAGTGAAATGCACTATTAGACTTCTAGGATAAGGCAAACAGAGACCCGATTAGATCATTTTATATTACGGTTAATATAAGAATTCAGCGTAATTCTATCACATTTGTTCAACTTACGTCGCTCCTATTTCAGATAGCGTATTGGGCTAAGCGGCATCTCAAAGCGCATGAAATGACGTGAGAAATGCACTATTAAACTTCTTGGGTAGGGCGAACAGAGACCCGATTACATCATTTTATATTATGGTTAATTTAAGAATTCGGCAAAATTCTATCACATTTGTTCAATTTACGTCGCTCCTATTTCAGATAGCGTACTGGGCTAGGCGGCATCTTAAAGCGCGTGGAATGGCGAGTAAAATGCACTATTAAACTTCTATGATGGGGCAATCAGAGACCCGATTAGATCATTTTATATTACGGTTAATATAAGAATTCAGCGTAATTCTATCACATTTGTTCAACTTACGTCGCTCCTATTTCAGATAGCGTACTGGGCTAGGCGGCATCTTAAAGCGCGTGGAAGGGCGAGTAAAATGCACTACTAAACTTCTATGATAGGGAATCAGAGTCCCGATTAGATCATTTTATATTTTGGTTAATATAAGAATTCAGCGAAATTCTATCACATTTGTTCAATTTACGTCGCTACTATTTCAGATAGCTTATTGGGCTAAGATGCATCTCAAAGCGCATGAAATGACGAGTGAAATGCACTATTAAACTTCTATGATAAGGCAAACAGAGACCCGATTAGATCATTTTATATTACGGTTAATATAAGAATTCAGCGTAATTCTATCACATTTGTTCAACTTACGTCGCTCCTATTTCAGATAGCGTAGTGGGCTAGGCGGCATCTTAAAGCGCGTGGAAGGGCGAGTAAAATGCACTACTAAACTTCTATGATAGGGAATCAGAGTCCCGATTAGATCATTTTATATTTTGGTTAACATAAGAATTCAGCGAAATTCTATCACATTTGTTCAATTTACGTTGCTCCTATTTCAGATAGCGTATTGGGCTAAGCGGCACCTCAAAGCGCATGAAATGACGAGTGAAAGGCACTATTAAACTTCTAGGGTAGGGCGAACAGAGAACCGATTAGATCATTTTACATTAAGGTTAATATAAGAATTCAGGGTAATTCTATCACATTTGTTCAATTTACGTCGCTCCTATTTCAGATAGCGTATTGGACTAAGCTGCTTCTCAAAGCGCATGAAATGGCGATTAAAATGCACTGTTAAACTTCTAGGGTAGGGCAAACAGAGACCCGATTAGATCATTTTATATTATGGTTAATATAAGAATTCAGCGAAATTCTATCACAATTGTTCTATTTACGTCGCTCCTATTTCAGATAGCGTATTGGGCTAAGCTGCTTCTCAAAGCGCATGAAATGGCGATTAAAATGCGCTGTTAAACTTCTAGGGTAGGGCAAACAGAGACCCGATTAGATCATTTTATATTATGGTTAATTTAAGAATTCAGACAAATTCTATCACATTTGTTTAATTTACGTCGCTCCTATTTCAGATAGCGTATTGGGCTAAGCTGCTTCTCAAAGTGCATGAAATGGCGATTAAAATGCACTGTTAAACTTCTAGGGTAGGGCAAACAGAGACCCGATTAGATCATTTTATATTATGGTTAATTTAAGAATTCAGCCAAATTCTATCACATTTGTTTAATTTACGTCGCTCCTATTTCAGGTAGCGTATTGGGCTAAGCGGCATCTCAAAGCGCATGAAATGGCGATTAAAATGCACTGATAAACTTCCAGGGTAGGGCAAACAGAGACCCGATTAGATCATTTCATATTATGGTTTATTTAAGAATTCAGAAAAATTCTATCACATTTGTTCAATTTACGTCGCTCCTATTTCAGATAGCTTATTGGGCTAAGCGGCATCTCAAAGCGCATGAAATGACGAGTGAAATGAACTATTAGACTTCTAGGATAAGGCAAACAGAGACCCGATTAGATCATTTTATATTACGGTTAATATAAGAATTCAGCGTAATTCTATCACATTTGTTCAACTTACGTCGCTCCTATTTCAGATAGCGTATTGGGCTAAGCGGCATCTCAAAGCGCATGAAATGACGTGAGAAATGCACTATTAAACTTCTTGGGTAGGGCGAACAGAGACCCGATTACATCATTTTATATTATGGTTAATTTAAGAATTCGGCAAAATTCTATCACATTTGTTCAATTTACGTCGCTCCTATTTCAGATAGCGTACTGGGCTAGGCGGCATCTTAAAGCGCGTGGAATGGCGAGTAAAATGCACTATTAAACTTCTATGATAGGGCAATCAGAGACTCGATTAGATCATTTTATATTTTTGTGAATATAAGAATTCAGCGAAATTCTATCACATTTGTTCAATTTACGTCGCTCGTATTTCAGATAGCTTATTGGGCTAACCGGCATCTCAAAGCGCATGAAATGACGAGTGAGAGGCACTATTAAACTTCTAGGGTAGGGCGAACAGAGAACCGATTAGATCATTTTACATTAAGGTTAATATAAGAATTCAGTGAAATTCTATCACGTTTGTTCAATTTACGTCGCTCCTATTTCAGATAGCGTATTGGGCTAAGCGCCATCTCAAAGCGCATGAAATGGCGAGTAAAATGCACAGTGAAACTTCTAGGGTAGGGCAAACAGAGACCCGATTAGATCATTTTATATTATGGTTAATTTAAGATGTCAGCAAAATTCTGTCACATTTGTTCAATTTACGTCGCTCCAATTTCAGATAGCGTACTGGGCTGGGCAGCATCTTAAAGCGCGTGGAATGGCGAGCAAAATGCACTATTAAACTTCTATGATAGGGCAATCAGAGACCCGACTAGATCATTTTATATTTTGGTTAATATGAGAATTCAGCGAAATTCTATCACAATTGTTCAATTTACGTCGCTCCTATTTCAGATAGCGTATTGGGCTAAGCGGCATCTCAAAGCGCATGAAGTGACGAGTGAAATGCACTATTAAACATCTATGATAGGGCAAACAGAGACCCGATTAGATCATTTTATATTATGGTTAATTTAAGAATTCAGCGAAATTCTCTCACCTTTGTTTAATTTACGTCGCTCCTATTTCAGATGGCGTACTGGGCTAGGCGGCATCTTAAAGCGCATGAAATGACGAGTGAAACGCACTATTAAACTTCTAGGGTAGGGCGAACAGAGAACCGATTAGATCATTTTACATTAACGTTAATATAAGAATTCAGGGAAATTCTATCACATTTGTTCAATTTACGTCGCTCCTATTTCAGATAGCTTATTGGGCTAAGCGGCATCTCAAAGCGCATGAAATGACGAGTGAAATGCACTATTAGACTTCTAGGATAAGGCAAACAGAGACCCGATTAGATCATTTTATATTACGGTTAATATAAGAATTCAGCGTAATTCTATCACATTTGTTCAACTTACGTCGCTCCTATTTCAGATAGCGTATTGGGCTAAGCGGCATCTCAAAGCGCATGAAATGACGTGAGAAATGCACTATTAAACTTCTTGGGTAGGGCGAACAGAGACCCGATTACATCATTTTATATTATGGTTAATTTAAGAATTCGGCAAAATTCTATCACATTTGTTCAATTTACGTCGCTCCTATTTCAGATAGCGTACTGGGCTAGGCGGCATCTTAAAGCGCGTGGAATGGCGAGTAAAATGCACTATTAAACTTCTATGATAGGGCAATCAGAGACCCGATTAGATCATTTTATATTACGGTTAATATAAGAATTCAGCGTAATTCTATCACATTTGTTCAACTTACGTCGCTCCTATTTCAGATAGCGTATTGGGCTAAGCGGCACCTCAAAGCGCATGAAATGACGAGTGAAAGGCACTATTAAACTTCTATGATAAGGCAAACAGAGACCCGATTAGATCATTTTATATTACGGTTAATATAAGAATTCAGCGTAATTCTATCACATTTGTTCAACTTACGTCGCTCCTATTTCAGATAGCGTAGTGGGCTAGGCGGCATCTTAAAGCGCGTGGAAGGGCGAGTAAAATGCACTACTAAACTTCTATGATAGGGAATCAGAGTCCCGATTAGATCATTTTATATTTTGGTTAATATAAGAATTCAGCGAAATTCTATCACATTTGTTCAATTTACGTTGCTCCTATTTCAGATAGCGTATTGGGCTAAGCGGCACCTCAAAGCGCATGAAATGACGAGTGAAAGGCACTATTAAACTTCTAGGGTAGGGCGAACAGAGAACCGATTAGATCATTTTACATTAAGGTTAATATAAGAATTCAGGGTAATTCTATCACATTTGTTCAATTTACGTCGCTCCTATTTCAGATAGCGTATTGGACTAAGCTGCTTCTCAAAGCGCATGAAATGGCGATTAAAATGCACTGTTAAACTTCTAGGGTAGGGCAAACAGAGACCCGATTAGATCATTTTATATTATGGTTAATATAAGAATTCAGCGAAATTCTATCACAATTGTTCTATTTACGTTGCTCCTATTTCAGATAGCGTATTGGGCTAAGCGGCATCTCAAAGCGCATGAAATGGCGAGTGAAATGCACTATTACACTTCTAGGGTAGGGCGAACAGAGACCCGATTAGATCATTTTACATTAAGGTTAATATAAGTATTCCGGGGTATTCTATCACATTTGTTCAATTTACGTCGCTCCTATTTCAGATAGCGTATTGGGCTAAGCTGCTTCTCAAAGCGCATGAAATGGCGATTAAAATGCGCTGTTAAACTTCTAGGGTAGGGCAAACAGAGACCCGATTAGATCATTTTATATTATGGTTAATTTAAGAATTCAGACAAATTCTATCACATTTGTTTAATTTACGTCGCTCCTATTTCAGATAGCGTATTGGGCTAAGCTGCTTCTCAAAGTGCATGAAATGGCGATTAAAATGCACTGTTAAACTTCTAGGGTAGGGCAAACAGAGACCCGATTAGATCATTTTATATTATGGTTAATTTAAGAATTCAGCCAAATTCTATCACATTTGTTTAATTTACGTCGCTCCTATTTCAGGTAGCGTATTGGGCTAAGCGGCATCTCAAAGCGCATGAAATGGCGATTAAAATGCACTGATAAACTTCCAGGGTAGGGCAAACAGAGACCCGATTAGATCATTCATATTATGGTTTATTTAAGAATTCAGAAAAATTCTATCACATTTGTTCAATTTACGTCGCTCCTATTTCAGATAGCTTATTGGGCTAAGCGGCATCTCAAAGCGCATGAAATGACGAGTGAAATGAACTATTAGACTTCTAGGATAAGGCAAACAGAGACCCGATTAGATCATTTTATATTACGGTTAATATAAGAATTCAGCGTAATTCTATCACATTTGTTCAACTTACGTCGCTCCTATTTCAGATAGCGTATTGGGCTAAGCGGCATCTCAAAGCGCATGAAATGACGTGAGAAATGCACTATTAAACTTCTTGGGTAGGGCGAACAGAGACCCGATTACATCATTTTATATTATGGTTAATTTAAGAATTCGGCAAAATTCTATCACATTTGTTCAATTTACGTCGCTCCTATTTCAGATAGCGTACTGGGCTAGGCGGCATCTTAAAGCGCGTGGAATGGCGAGTAAAATGCACTATTAAACTTCTATGATAGGGCAATCAGAGACCCGATTAGATCATTTTATATTTTTGTGTATATAAGAATTCAGCGAAATTCTATCACATTTGTTCAATTTACGTCGCTCGTATTTCAGATAGCTTATTGGGCTAACCGGCATCTCAAAGCGCATGAAATGACGAGTGAGAGGCACTATTAAACTTCTAGGGTAGGGCGAACAGAGAACCGATTAGATCATTTTACATTAAGGTTAATATAAGAATTCAGTGAAATTCTATCACGTTTTGTTCAATTTACGTCGCTCCTATTTCAGATAGCGTATTGGGCTAAGCGCCATCTCAAAGCGTATGAAATGGCGAGTAAAATGCACAGTGAAACTTCTAGGGTAGGGCAAACAGAGACCCGATTCGATCATTTTATATTATGGTTAATTTAAGAATTCAGCCAAATTCTATCACATTTGTTCAATTTACGTGGCTCCAATTTCAGATAGCGTATTGGGCTAAGCGGCATCTCAAAGCGCATGAAATGGCGAGTAAAATGCACTGTTAAATATCTAGGGTAGGGCAAACAGAGACCCGATTAGATCATTTCATATTTTGGTTTATTTAAGAATTCAGAAAAATTCTATCACATTTGTTCAATTTACGTCGCTCCTATTTCAGATAGCTTATTGGGCTAAGAGGCATCTCAAAGCGCATGAAATGACGAGTGAAATGCACTATTAAACATCTAGGATAAGGCAAACAGAGACGCGATTAGATCATTTTATATTACGGTTAATATAAGAATTCAGCGTAATTCTATCACATTTGTTCAATTTACGTCGCTGATGTTTCAGATAGCGTATTGGCCTAAGCGGCATCTCAAAGCGCATGAAATGGCGAGTAAAATGCACTATTAAACTTCTAGGGTAGGGCAAACAGAGACCCGATTAGTTCAATTTATATAATGGTTAATTTAAGAATTCAGCAGAATTCTATCACATTTGTTCAATTTACATCGCTCCTATTTCAGATAGCGTACTGGGCTAGGCGGAATCTTAAAGCGCGTGGATTGGAGAGTAAAATGCACTATTAACCTTCTATGATAGGGCAATCAGAGACCCGATTAGATCATTTTATATTTTGGTTAATATAAGAATTCAGCGAAATTCTATCACATTTGTTCAATTTACGTCGCTCGTATTTCAGATAGCGTATTGGGCTAAGCGGCATCTCAAAGCGCATGAAATGGCGAGTAAAATGCACTATTAAACTTCTAGGGTAGGGCAAACAGAGACCCGATTAGATCATTTTATATTATGGTTAATTTATGAATTCAGCAAAATTGTATCACATTTGTTCAATTTACATCGCTCCTATTTCAGATAGCGTACTGGGCTAGGCGGAATCTTAAAGCGCGTGGATTGGCGAGTAAAATGCACTATTAACCTTCTATGATAAGGCAATCAGAGACCCGATTAGATCATTTTATATTTTGGTTAATATAAGAATTCAGCGAAATTCTATCACAATTGTTCTATTTACGCCGCTCCTATTTCAGATAGCGTATTGGGCTAAGCGGCAACTCAATGCGCATGAAATGGCGAGTGAAATGAACTATTAAACTTCTAGGGTAGGGCGAACAGAGACCCGATTATATCATTTTACATTAAGGTTAATATAAGTATTCAGGGAAATTCTATCACATTTGTTCAATTTACGTCGCTCCTGTTTCAGATAGCGTATTGGGCTAAGCGGCATCTCAAAGCGCATGAAATGGCGAGTAAAATGCACTGTTAAACTTCTAGGGTAGGGCAAACAGAGACCCGATTAGATCATTTCATATTTTGGTTTATTTAAGAATTCAGCGAAATTCTCTCACATTTGTTTAATTTACGTCGCTCCTATTTCAGATGGCGTACTGGGCTAAGCGGCATCTCAAAGCGCATGAAATGACGAGTGAAATGCACTATTAATCTTCTAGGGTAGGGCGAACAGAGACCCGATTAGAACATTTTACATTAAGGTTAATATAAGAATTCAGCGAAATTCTGTCACATTTGTTCAAGTTACGTAGCTCCTATTTCAGATAACGTACTGGGCTAGGCGGCAACTTGAAGCGCGTGGAATGGCGAGTAAAATGCACTATTAAACTTCTATGACAGGGCAATCAGAGACCCGATTAGATCATTTTATATGTCGGGTAATATAAGAATTCAACGAAATTCTATCACATTTGTTCAATTTACGTCGCTCCTATTTCAGATAGCGTATTGGGCTAAGCTGCTTCTCAAAGCGCATGAAATGGCGATTAAAATGCACTGTTAAACTTCTAGGGTAGGCAAACAGAGACCCGATTAGATCATTTTATATTATGGTTAATTTAAGAATTCAGACAAATTCTATCACATTTGTTTAATTTACGTCGCTCCAATTTCAGATAGCGTATTGGGCTAAGCTGCTTCTCAAAGTGCATGAAATGGCGATTAAAATGCACTGTTAAACTTCTAGGGTAGGGCAAACAGAGACCCGATTAGATCATTTTATATTATGGTTAATTTAAGAATTCAGCCAAATTCTATCACATTTGTTTACTTTACGTCGCTCCTATTTCAGGTAGCGTATTGGGCTAAGCGGCATCTCAAAGCGCATGAAATGGCGATTAAAATGCACTGATAAACTTCCAGGGTAGGGCAAACAGAGACCCGATTAGATCATTTCATATTATGGTTTATTTAAGAATTCAGAAAAATTCTATCACATTTGTTCAATTTACGTCGCTCCTATTTCAGATAGCTTATTGGGCTAAGCGGCATCTCAAAGCGCATGAAATGACGAGTGAAATGCACTATTAGACTTCTAGGATAAGGCAAACAGAGACCCGATTAGATCATTTTATATTACGGTTAATATAAGAATTCAGCGTAATTCTATCACATTTGTTCAACTTACGTCGCTCCTATTTCAGATAGCGTATTGGGCTAAGCGGCATCTCAAAGCGCATGAAATGACGTGAGAAATGCACTATTAAACTTCTTGGGTAGGGCGAACAGAGACCCGATTACATCATTTTATATTATGGTTAATTTAAGAATTCGGCAAAATTCTATCACATTTGTTCAATTTACATCGCTCCTATTTCAGATAGCGTACTGGGCTAGGCGGAATCTTAAAGCGCGTGGATTGGAGAGTAAAATGCACTATTAACCTTCTATGATAGGGCAATCAGAGACCCGATTAGATCATTTCATATTTTGGTTAATATAAGAATTCAGCGAAATTCTATCACATTTGTTCAATTTACGTCGCTCGTATTTCAGATAGCGTATTGGGCTAAGCGGCATCTCAAAGCGCATGAAATGGCGAGTAACATGCACTATTAAACTTCTAGGGTAGGGCAAACAGAGACCCGATTAGATCATTTTATATTATGGTTAATTTATGAATTCAGCAAAATTCTATCACATTTGTTCAATTTACATCGCTCCTATTTCAGATAGCGTACTGGGCTAGGCGGAATCTTAAAGCGCGTGGATTGGCGAGTAAAATGCACTATTAACCTTCTATGATAGGGCAATCAGAGACCCGATTAGATCATTTTATATTTTGGTTAATATAAGAATTCAGCGAAATTCTATCACAATTGTTCTATTTACGCCGCTCCTATTTCAGATAGCGTATTGGGCTAAGCGGCAACTCAATGCGCATGAAATGGCGAGTGAAATGAGCTATTAAACTTCTAGGGTAGGGCGAACAGAGACCCGATTATATCATTTTACATTAAGGTTAATATAAGTATTCAGGGAAATTCTATCACAATTGTTCAATTTACGTCGCTCCTGTTTCAGATAGCGTATTGGGCTAAGCGGCATCTCAAAGCGCATGAAATGGCGAGTAAAATGCACTGTTAAACTTCTAGGGTAGGGCAAACAGAGACCCGATTAGATCATTTTAGATTAAGGTTAATATAAGAATTCAGGGAAATTCTATCACATTTGTTCAACATACGTCGCTCATATTTCAGATAGTGTACCGGGCTAAGCGGCATCTTAAAGTGCGTGGAAGCGCGAGTAAAATGCACTACTAAACTTCTATGATAGAGCAATCAGAGTCCCGTTTAGATCATTTTATATTTTGTTTAATATAAGATTTCAGGGAAATTCTATCACATTTGTTCAATTTACGTCGCTCCTATGTCAGATAGCGTATTGGGCTAAGCGGCATCTCAAAGCGCATGAAATGACGAGAGAAATGCCCTATTAAACTTCTTGGGTAGGGCGAACAGAGAGCCGATTACATCATTTTATATTATTGTTAATTTAAGAATTCGGCAAAATTCTATCACATTTGTTTAATTTACGTCGCTCCTATTTCAAATAGCGTATTGGGCTAAGCGGCATCTCAATGCGCATGAAATGGCGAGTAAAATGCACTATTAAACTTCTACGGTAAGGCAAACAGAGACCCGATTAGATCATTTTATATTACGGTTAATATAAGAATTCAGCGTAATTCTATCACATTTGAACAACTTACGTCACTCCTATTTCAGATAGCGTACTGGGCTAGGCGGCATCTTAAAGCGCGTGGAAGGTCGAGTAAAATGCACTACTAAACTTCTATGATAGGGCAATCAGAGTCCCGTTTAGATCATTTTATATTTTGTTTAATATAAGATTTCAGGGAAATTCTATCACATTTGTTCAATTTACGTCGCTCCTATTTCAGATAGCGTATTGGGCTAAGCGGCATCTCAAAGCGCATGAAATGACGAGAGAAATGCACTATTAAACTTCTTTGGTAGGGCGAATAGAGACCCGATTACATCATTTTATATTATGGTTAATTTAAGAATTCAGGAAAATTCTATCACATTGTTCAATTTACGTCGCTCCTATTTCAGATAGCGTACTGGGATAGGCGGCATCATAAAGCGCGTGGAATGGCGAGCAAAATGCACTATTAAACTTCTATGATAGGGCAATCAGAGACCCGATTAGATCATTTCATATTTTGGTTAATATAAGAATGCAACGAAATTCTATCACATTTGTTCAATTTACGTCGCTCCTATTGCAGATAGCGTATTGGGCTAAGCGGTATTTCAAAGCGCATGAAATGGCGAGTAAAATGCCCTATTAAACTTCTAGGATAAGGCAAACAGAGACCCGATTAGATCATTTTATATTACGGTAAATATAAGAATGCGGCGTAATTCTATCACATTTGTTCAATTTACGTCGCTGCTATTCCAGATAGCTTCTTGTGCTAAGCGGCATCTCAAAGCGCATGAAATGGCGAGTGAAATGCACTATTAGAATTCTATGGTAGGGCGAACAGAGACCCGATCAGATCATTTTACATTAAGGTTAATATAAGAATTCAGGGAAATTCTATCACATTTTTTCAACTTACGTCGCTCCTATTTCAGATAGCGTATTGGGCTAAGCGGCAGCTCAAAGCGCATGAAATGGCGAGTAAAATGCAATATTAAGCTTCTAGGGTAGGGCAATCAGTGACCCGATTAGATCATTTTATATTATAGTTAATTTAAGAATTCAGCGAAATTCTATCACATTTGTTCAATTTACGTCGCTCCCATTTCAGATAGCGTATTGGGCGAAGCGGCATCTCAAAGCGCAAGACATGGCGAGCAAAATGCACTATTAAACTTCTAGGGTAGGGCAAACAGAGACCCGATTAGATCATTTTATACTATGGTTAATTTAAGAATTCAGCAAAATTCTATCACATTTGTTCAATTTACGTCGCTCCTATTTCAAATAGCGAACTGGGCTATGCGGCATCTTAAAGCGCTCGGAATGGCGAGTACAATGCACTATTAAACTTCTATGCTAGGGCAATCAGAGACCCGATTAGATCATTTTATATTTTGGTTAATTTAAGAATTGTGCGAAATTCTATCACATTTGTTCAATTTACGTCGCTGCTAATTCAGATAGCGTACTGGGCTAGGCGGGATCTTAAAGCGCGTGGAATGGCGAGTAGAATGCACTACTAAACTTCTATGATAGGGCAATCAGAGACCCGATTAGATCATTTTATATTTTGTTTAATATAAGATTTCAGGGAAATTCTATCACATTTGTTCAATTTACGTCGCTCCTATTTCAGATAGCGTATTGGGCTAAGCGGCATCTCAAAGCGCATGAAATGGCGTGTAAAATGCACGATTAAACTTCTAGGGTAGGGCGAACAGAGACCCGATTAGATCATTTTATATTTTGGTTAATATAAGAATTCAGCGAAATTCTATCACATTTGTTCAATTTACGTCGCTCCTATTTCAGGCAGCTTATTGGGCTTAGCGGCATCTCAAAGCGCATGAAATGGCGAACAAAATGCACTATTGAACTTCTAGGCTAGGGCGAACAGAGACCAGATTAGATCATTTTATATTTTGGTTAATATAAGAATTCTGCGAAATTCTATCACATTTGTTCAACTTACGTCGCTCCAATTTCAGATAGCGAACTGGGCTAGGCGGCATCTTAAAGCGCGTGGAATGGCGAGTAAAATGCACTACTAAACTTCTATGATAGGGCAATCAGAGACCCGATTAGATCATTTTATATTTTGTTTAATATAAGATTTCAGGGATATTGTATCACATTTGTTCAATTTACGTCGCTCCTATTTCAGATAGCGTATTGGGCTAAGCGGCATCTCAAAGCGCATGAAATGGCGAATGAAATGCACTCTTAAACTTCTAGGCTAGGGCGAACGGAGACCCGATCAGATCATTTTACATTATGGTTAATAAAAGAATTCAGCGAAATTCTATCACATTTGTTCAAGTTACGTCGCTCCTATTTCAGATAGCGTATTGGGCTAGGCGGCATCTCAAAGAGCATGAAATGGCGAGTAAAATGCACTATCAGATTTCTACGGTAGGGCGAACAGAGACCCAATTAAATCATTTTATATTACGGTTAATTTATGAATTCAGCAAAATTCTATCACATTTGTTCAATTTACGTCGCTCCTATTTCAGATAGCGTATTGGGCTAAGCGGCATCTCAAAGCGCATGAAATGGCGAGTAAAATGCTCTATTAAACTTCTACGATAAGGCAAACAGAGACCCGATTAGATCATTTTATATTACGGTTAATATAAAAATTCAGCGTAATTCTATCACATTTGTTCAATTTACGTCGCCCCTATTTCAAATAGCGTATTGTGCTAAGCGGCATCTCAAGGCGCATGAAATGGCGAGTGAAATGCACTATTGGACTTCTATGGTAGGGCGAACAGAGACCCGGTTAGATCATTTTACATTAAGGTTAATATAAGAATTCAGGGAAATTCTATCACATTTGTTCAATTTACGTCGCTCCTATTTCAGATAGCGTATTGGGCTAAGCGGCATCTCAAAGCGCATGAAATGTTGAATAAAATGCACTATTAAACTTCTTGGGTAGGGCAAACAGAGACCCGATTAGATCATTTTATATTATGGTTAATTTAAGAATTCAGCAAAATTCTATCACATTTGTTCAACATACGTCGCTCCTATTTCAGATAGCGTACTGTGCTAGGCGGCATCTTAACGCTCATGGAATGGCTAGTAAAATGCACTACTAAATTTCTATGATAGGGCAATCAGAGACCCGATTAGATCATTTTATATTTTGTTTAATATAAGATTTCAGGGATATTGTATCACATTTGTTCAATTTACGTCGCTCCTATTTCAGATAGCATACTGGGCTAGGCGGCATCTTAAAGCGCGTGGAATGGCGAGGAAAAGGCACTATTAAACTTCTATGATAGGGCGATCAGAGTCCCGATTAGATCATTTTATATTTTGGTTAATATAAGAATTCAGCGAAATTCTATCACATTTGTTCAATTTACGTCGCTCCTATTTCAGATAGCGTACTGGGCTAGGCGGCAACTTAAAGCGCGTGGAATGGCGAGTAAAATGCACTATTAAACTTCTAGGGTAGGGCGAACAGAGACCCGATTAGATCATTTTGTATTTTGGTTAATATAAGAATTGAGCGAAATCCTATCACATTTGTTCAATTTACGTCGCTCCTATTTCAGATGGCGTATTGGGCTAAGGGCATCTCAAAGCACATGAAATGGCGATTAAATGCACTATTAAACTTCTAGGTTTGGGCGAACAGAGACCCGATTAGATCAATTTACATTAATGTTAATATGAGAATTCAGCGAAATTCTATCACATTTTTATTCAATTTACGTCGCTCATATTTCAGATAGCGTATTGGGCTAAGCGGCATCTCAAAGCGCAAGAAATGCCGAGTAAAATTCCCTATTAAACTTGTAGGGTAGGGCAAACAGAGACCCGAATAGATCATTTTATATTATGGTTAATTTAAGAATTCAGCGAAATTCTATCACATTTGTTCAATTTACGTCGCTCCTATTTCAGATAGCGTATTGGGCTACGCGGCATCTCAAAGCGCATGAAATGGCGAGTACAGTGCACTATTAAACTTGTAGGGTAAGGCAAACAGAGACCCGATTAGATCATTTTATATTACGGTTAATATAAGAATTCAGCGTAATTCTATCACATTTGTTCAACTTACGTCGCTCCTACTTCAGATAGCGTACTGGGCTAGAAGGCATCTTGAAGCGCATGGAAGGGCGAGTAAAATGCACTACTAAACTTCTATGATGGGGCAATCAGAGACCCGATTAGATCATTATATACTTTGTTTAATATAAGATTTCAAGGAAATTCTATCACATTTGTTCAATTTACGTCGCTCGTATTTCAGATAGCGTATTGGGCAAAGCGGCATCTCAAAGCGTATGAAATGGCGCATAAAATGCACTATTAAAGTTCTAGGCTAGGGCGAACAGAGATCCGATTAGATCATTTTACATTATGGTTAATAAAAGAATTCAGCGAAATTCTATCACATTTGTTCAACTTATATGGCTCCTATTTCAGATAGCGTATTAGGCTAAGCGGCATCACAAAGCGCATGAAACGACGAGTAAAATGCACTATTAAAGTTCTAGGGTAGGGCAAACAGAGACCCGATTAGATCACTTTATATTATGGTTAATTTAAGAATTGAGCGAAATTCTATCACATTTGTTCCACTTACGTCGCTCCTAATTTAGATGGCGTACTGGGCTAGGCGGCATCTTAAAGCGCGTTGAATGGCGAGTAAAATGCACTGCTAGACTTCTATGATAGGGCAATCAGAGACCCGATTAGATCATTTTATATTTTGTTTAATATAATATTTCAGGGAAATTCTATCACATTTGTTTAATTTACGTCGCTCCTATTTCAGATAGCTTATTGGGCTAAGCGGCATCTCAAAGCGCATGAAATGACGAGTGAAATGCACTATTAAACTTCTAGGATAGGGCGAACGGAGACCCGATTAGATCATTTTACATTAATGTTAATATAAGAATTCAGGGAAATTCTATCACATTTGTTCCACTTACGTCGCTCCTATTTCCGATAGCGTACTGGGCTAGGCGGCATCGTAAAGCGCGTGGAATCGCGAGTAAAATGCACTGCTAAACTTCTATGATAGGGCAATCAGAGACCCGATTAGATCATTTTATATTTTGTTTAATATAAAATTTCAGAGAAATTCTATCACATTTGTTTAATTTACGTCGCTCCTATTTCAGATAGCGTATTGGGCGAAGCGGCTTCTCAAAGCGCATGAAATGGCGACTAAAATGCACTATTAAACTTCTAGGGTAGGGCAAGCAGAGACCCGATTATATCATTTTATATTATGGTTAATTTAAGCCTTCAGCAAAATTCTATCACATTCGTTCAATTTAGGTCGCTCCTATTTCAGATAGCGTACTGGGATAGGCGGCATCTTAAAGCGCGTGGAATGCCTAGTAAAATCCACTATTAAACTTCTAGGCTAGGGCGAACAGAGACCAGATTAGATCATTTTACATTCTGGTTAATAAAATAATTCAGCGAAATTCTATCACATTTGTTCAACTTTCGTCGCTGATATTTCAGATAGCGTATTGGGCTAAGCGGCATCTCAAAGCGCATGAAATGGCGAGTAAAATGCACTATTAAACTTCTAGGGTAGGACAATCAGTGACCCGATTAGATAATTTTATATTATAGTTAATTTAAGAATTCAGCGAAATTCTATCACATTTGTTCAATTTACGTCGCTCCTATTTCAGATAGCTTATTGGGCTAAGCGGCATCTCAAAGCGCATGAAATGACGAGTGAAATGCACTATTAAACTTCTAGGATAGGCCGAACGGAGACCCGATTAGATCATTTTACATTAATGTTAATATAAGAATTCAGGGAAATTCTATCACATTTGTTCAATTTACGTCGCTCCTATTTCCGATAGCGTACTGGACTAGGCGGCATCTTAAAGCGCGTGGAATGGCGAGTAAAATGCACTACTAAACTTCTATGATAGGGCAATCAGAGACCCGATTAGATCATTTTATATTTTGTATAATATCAGATTTCAGGGAATTTGTATCACATTTGTTCAATTTACGTCGCTCCTAATTCAGATAGCGTATTCGGCTAAGCGGCAACTCAAAGCGCATGAAATGGCGAATGAAATGCACTCTTAAACTTCTAGGCTAGGGCAAACAGAGACCCGATTAGATAATTTTATATTACGGTTAATATGATAATTGAGCGTAATTCTATCACATTTGTTCAACTTACGTCGCTCCTATTTCAGAAAGCGTACTGGGCTAGGCGGCAGCTCAAAGCGCATGAAATGACGAGTGAAATGCACTATTAAACATCTATGATAGGGCAGACAGAGACCCGATTAGATCATTTTATATTATGGTTAATTTAAGAATTCAGCGAAATTCTATCACATTTGTTCAATGTACGTCGCTCCTATTGCAGATAGCATATTGGGCTAAGCGGCATCTCAAAGCGCATGAAATGGCGAGTAAAATACACTATTCAACTTCTAGGGAAAGGCAAACAGAGACCCGATTAGATCATTTTATATTACGGTTAATATAAGAATTCAGCGTAATTCTATCATATTTGTTCAATTTACGTCGCTCCTATTTCAGATGCGTATTGGGCTAAGCGGCATCTCAAAGCGCATCAAATGGCGAGTAAAATGCACTATTAAATTTCTAGGGTAAGGCAAACAGAGACCCGATTAGATCATTTTATATTACGGTTAATATATGAATTCAGCGGAATTGTATCACATTTGTTCAACTTACGGCGCTCCTATTTCAGATAGCGTACTGGGCTAGGCGGCATCTTAAAGCGCATGAAATGGCGAGTGAAATGCACTATCAAACTTCTAGGGTAGGGCGAACAGAGACCCGATTAGATCATTTCACATTAAGGTTAATATAAGTATCCAGGGAAATTCTATCACATTTGTTCAATTTACATCGCTCCTATTTCAGATATCGTATTGGGCTAAGCGGCAACTCAAAGCGCATGAAATGACGAGTGAAATGCACTATTAAACTTCTAGGGTAGGGCGAACCGAGACCCTATTAGATCATTTTACATTAAGGTTAATATAAGAATTCAGGGAAATTCTATCACATTTGTTCAATTTACGTCGCTCCTATTTCAGATAGCGTATTGGGCTAAGCGGCATCTCAAAGCGCATGAAATGGCGAATAAAATGCACTATTAAACTTCTAGGCTAGGGCGAACAGAGACACGATTAGATCATTTTACATTATGGTTAATAAAAGAATTCAGCGAAATTCTATAACATTTGTTCAACTTACGTCGCTCCTATTTCAGATAGCGTACTGGGCTAGGCGCCATCTTAAAGCGCGCGGAATGGCGAGTAAAATGCACTGCTCAACTTTTATGATAGGGCAATCAGAGACCCGATTAGCTCATTTTATATTTTGTTTAATATAAGATTTCATGGAAATTCTATCACATTTGTTCAATTTACGTCGCTCCTATTTCAGATAGCTTATTGGGCTTAGCGGCATCTCAAAGCGCATGAAGTGACGAGTGAAATGCACTATTAAACTTCTAGGGTAGGGCAAACAGAGACCCGATTAGATCATTTTATATTATGGTTAATTTAAGAATTCAGCAAAATTCTATCACATTTGTTCAACTTACGTCGCTCCTATTTCAGATAGCGTACTGTGCTAGGCGGCATCTTAAAGCTCGTGGAATGGCGAGTAAAATGCACTACTAAACTTCTATGATAGGGTAATCAGAGACCCGATTAGATCAATTTATATTTTGTTTAATATAAGATTTCAGGGATATTGTATCACATTTGTTCAATTTACGTCGCTCCTATTTCAGATAGCGTATTCGGCTAAGCGGCATCTCAAAGCGCATGAAATGACGAATAAAATGCACTACTAAACTTCTAGGCTAGGGCGAACAGAGACCCGATCAGATCATTTTACATTATGGTTAATAAAAGAATTCAGCGAAATTCTATCACATTTGTTCAAATTACGTCGCTCCTATTTCAGATAGCGTATTGGGCTAAGCGGCATCTCAAAGTGCATGAAATGGCGAGTGAAATTCACTATTAGACATCTATGGTAGGGCGAACAGAGACCCGATTAGATCATTTTACATTAAGGTTAATATAAGAATTCACGGAAATTCTATCACATTTGTTCAATTTACGTCGCTCCTATTTCAGCTAGCGTATTGGGATAAGCGGCATTTCAAAGCGCATGAAGGGGCGAGTAAAATGCACTATTAAACTTCTAGGATAAGGCAAACAGAGACCCGACTGGATCATTTTATATAACGGTTAATATAAGAATTCAGCGTAATTCTATCACATTCGTTCATCTTACGTCGCTCCTATTTCAGATAGCGTACTGGGCTAGGCGGCATCTTAAAGCGCGTGGAATGGCGAGTAAAATGCACTGCTAAACTTCTATGATAGGGCAATCAGAGACCCGATTAGATCATTTTATATTTTGTTTAATATAAGATTTCAGGGAAATTCTATAACATTTGTTTAATTTACGTCGCTCCTATTCCAGATAGCGTATTGGGCGAAGCGGCATCTCAAAGCGCATGAAATGGCGACTAAAATGCACTATTAAACTTCTAGGGTAGGGCAAGCAGAGATCCGATTAGATCATTTTATATTATGGTTAATTTAAGAATTCAGCAAATTCTATCGCATTTGTTCAACTTATATCGCTCCTATATCAGATAGCGTATTAGGCTAAGCGGCATCTCAAAGCGCATGAAATGACGAGTAAAATGCACTATTAAAGTTCTAGGGTAGGGCAAACAGGGACCCGATTAGATCATTTTATATTACGGTTAATATAAGAATTCAGCGTAATTCTATCACATTTGTTCAACTTACGTCGCTCCTATTTCAGGTAGCGTACTGGGCTAGGCGGCATCTTAATGCGCGTGGAATGGCGAGTAAAATGCACTATTAAACTTCTAGGATAAGGCAAACAGAGACCCGATTAGATCATTTTATATTACGGTTAATATAAGAATTCGGCGTAATTCTATCACATTTGTTCAATTTACGTCGCTGCTATTCCAGATAGCTTATTGTGCTTAGCGGCATCTCAAAGCGCATGAAATGACGAGTGAAATGCACTATTAAACTTCTAGGATAAGGCAAACAGAGACCCGATTACATCATTTTATATTACGGTTAATATAAGAATTCAGCGTAATTCTATCACATTTGTCCAACTTACGTCGCTCCTATTTCAGGTAGCGTACTGGGCTAGGCGGCATCTTAAAGCGCGTGGAATGGCGAGTAAAACGCACTATTAAACTTCTAGGATAAGGAAAACAGAGACCCGATTAGATCATTTTATATTACGGTTAATATAAGAATTCAGCGAAATTCTATCACATTTGTTCAATTTACGTCGTTCCTATTTCAGATAGCGTATTGGGCAAAGCGGCATCTAAAAGCGCATGAAATGGCGAGTATAATGCACTATTATACTTCTAGGATAAGGCAAACAGAGACCCGATTAGATCATTTTATATTACGGTTAATATAAGAATTCAGCGTAATTCTATCACATTTGTTCAACTTACGTCGTTCCTATTTCAGATAGCGTACTGGGCTAGGCGGCATCTTAAAGCGCGTGGAATGGCGAGTAAAATGCACTACTAAACCTCTATGATAGGGCAATCAGAGACCCGATTAGATCATTTTATATTTTGTTTAATATACGATTTCAGGGAAATTCTATCGCATTTGTTCAATTTACGTCGCTCCTATTTCAGATAGCGTATTGGGCTAAGCGGCATCTCAAAGCTTATGAAATGGAGAATAAAATGCACTATTAAACTTCTAGGCTAGGGAGAACAGAGACCCGATTAGATCATTTTATATTATGGTTAATTTAAGAATTGAGCGAAATTCTATCACATTTGTTCAACTAACGTCGCTCCTAATTTAGATAGCGTACTGGGCTAGGCGGCATCTTAAAGCGCGTGGAATGGCGAGTGAAATGCACTGCTAAACTTCTATGATAGGGCAATCAGAGACCCGATTAGATCATTTTATATTTTGTTTAATATAAGATTTCAGGGAAATTCTATCACATTTGTTTAATTTACGTCGCTCCTATTCCAGATAGCGTATTGGGCGTAGCGGCATCTCAAAGCGCATGAAATGGCGACTAAAATGCACTATTAAACTTCTAGGGTAGGGCAAGCAGAGATCCGATTAGATCATTTTATATTATGGTTAATTTAAGAATTCAGCAAAATTCTATCCCATTTGTTCAACTTATATCGCTCCTATATCAGATAGCGTATTAGGCTAAGCGGCATCTCAAAGCGCATGAAATGACGTGTAAAATGCACTATTAAAGTTCTAGGGTAGGGCAAACAGAGACCCGATTAGATCATTTTATATTACGGTTAATATAAGAATTCAGCGTAATTCTATCACATTTGTTCAACTTACGTCGCTCCTATTTCAGGTAGCGTACTGGGCTAGGCGGCATCTTAATGCGCGTGGAATGGCGAGTAAAATGCACTATTAAACTTCTGGGATAAGGCAAACAGAGACCCGATTAGATCATTTTATATTACGGTTAATATAAGAATTCGGCGTAATTCTATCACATTTGTTCAATTTACGTCGCTGCTATTCCAGATAGCTTATTGTGCTTAGCGGCATCTCAAAGCGCATGAAATGACGAGTGAAATGCACTATTAAACTTCTGGGATAAGGCAAACAGAGACCCGATTACATCATTTTATATTACGGTTAATATAAGAATTCAGCGTAATTCTATCACATTTGTCCAACTTACGTCGCTCCTATTTCAGGTAGCGTACTGGGCTAGGCGGCATCTTAAAGGGCGCGGAATGGCGAGTAAAATGCACTATTAAACTTCGATGCTAGGGCAATCAGAGACCCGATTAGATCATTTTATATTTTGTTTAATATAAGAATTCAGTGAAATTCTATCACATTTGTTCAATTTACGTCGTTCCTATTTCAGATAGCGTATTGGGCAAAGCGGCATCTAAAAGCGCATGAAATGGCGAGTATAATGCACTATTATACTTCTAGGATAAGGCAAACAGAGACCCGATTAGATCATTTTATATTATGGTTAATTTAAGAATTCAGCAAAATTCTATCACATTTGTTCAATTTACGTCGCTCCTATTTCAGATAGCGTACTGGGCTAGGCGGCATCTTAAAGCGGGTTGAATGGCGAGTAGAATGCACTATTAAAATTCTATGATAGGGCAATCAGAGACCCGATTCGATCATTTTATATTTTGGTTAATATAAGAATTCAGCGAAATTCTATCACATTTGTTCAATTTACGTCGCTCCTATTACAGATAGCTTATTGGGCAAAGCGGCATCTCAAAGCGTATGAAATGGCGAATAAAATGCACTATTAAAGTTCTAGGCTAGGGCGAACAGAGATCCGATTAGATCATTTTACATTATGGTTAATAAAAGAATTCAGCGAAATTCTGTCACATTTGTTCAACTTATATCGCTCCTATTTCAGATAGCGTATTAGGCTAAGCGGCATCTCAAAGCGCATGAAATGACGAGTAAAATGCACTATTAAAGTTCTAGGGTTGGGCAAACAGAGACCCGATTAGATCATTTTATATTTTGGTTAATATAAGAATTCAGCGAAATTCTATCACATTTGTTTAATTTACGTCGCTCCTATTTCAGATAGCGTATTGGGCGAAGCGGCATGTCAAAGCTCATGAAATGGCGACTAAAATGCACTATTAAACTTCTAGGGTAGGGCAAGCAGAGACCCGATTAGATCATTTTATATTATGGTTAATTTAAGAATTCAGCAAAATTCTATCACATTCGTTCAATTTAGGTCGCTCCTATTTTAGATAGCGTTCTGGGCTAGGCGGCATCTTAAAGCGCGTGGAATGGCGAGTAAAATGCGCTGCTAAACTTCTATGATAGGGCAATCAGAGACCCGATTAGATCATTTTATATTTTGTTTAATATAAGATTTCAGGTAAATTCTATCACATTTGTTCAATTTACGTCGCTCCTATTTCAGATAGCGTGTTGGGCTAAGCGGCATCTCAAAGCGCATGAAATGGCGAGTAAAATGCAATACTAAACTTCTAGGATAAGGCAAACAGAGACCCGATTAGATCATTTTATATTTTGGTTAATATAAGAATTCAGCGAAATTCTATCACATTTGTTCAACTTACGTCGCTCCTATTTCAGATAGCGTATTGGGATAAGCGGCATCTCAAAGCGCATGAAATGGCGAGTAAAATGCACTATTAAACTTCTAGGATAAGGCAAACAGAGACCCGATTAGATCATTTTACATTAAGGTTAATATAAGAATTCAGGGAAATTCTATCACATTTGTTCAATTTACGTCGCTCCTATTCCAGATAGCGTATTGGGCTATGCGGCACCTTAAAGCACATGAAATGGCGAGTAAGATGCACTATTAAACTTCTATGATAGGGCAAACAGAGACCCGATTATATCATTTTATATTACGGTTAATATAAGAATTCAGCGTAATTCTATCACATTTGTACAACTTACGTCGCTCCTACTTCAGGTAGCGTAGTGGGCTAGGCGGCATCTTAAAGCGCGTGGAATGGCGAGTAAAATGCACTACTAAACTTCTATGATAGGGCAATCAGAGTCCCGATTAGATCATTTTATATTTTGTTTAATATACGATTTCAGGGAAATTCTATCGCATTTGTTCAATTTACGTCGCTCCTATTTCAGATAGCGTATTGGGCTAAGCGGCATCTCAAAGCTTATGAAATGGAGAATAAAATGCACTATTAAACTTCTACGCTAGGGAGAACAGAGACCCGATTAGATCATTTTATATTATGGTTAATTTAAGAATTGAGCGAAATTCTATCACATTTGTTCAACTTACGTCGCTCCTAATTTAGATAGCGTACTGGGCTAGGCTGCATCTTAAAGCGCGTGGAATGGCGAGTAAAATGCACTGCTAAACTTCTATGATAGGGCAATCAGAGACCCGATTAGATCATTTTATATTTTGTTTAATATAAGATTTCAAGGAAATTCTATCACATTTGTTTAATTTACGTCGCTCCTATTTCAGATAGCGTATTGGGCGAAGCGGCATCTCAAAGCGCATGAAATGGCGACTAAAATGCACTATTAAACTTCTAGGGTAGGGCAAGCAGAGATCCGATTAGATCATTTTATATTATGGTTAATTTAAGAATTCAGCAAAATTCTATCACATTTGTTCAACTTATATCGCTCCTATATCAGATAGCGTATTAGGCTAAGCGGCAACTCAAAGCGCATGAAATGACGAGTAAAATGCACTATTAAAGTTCTAGGGTAGGGCAAACAGAGACCCGATTAGATCATTTTATATTACGGTTAATATAAGAATTCAGCGTAATTCTATCACATTTGTACAACTTACGTCGCTCCTACTTCAGGTAGCGTAGTGGGCTAGGCGGCATCTTAAAGCGCGTGGAATGGCGAGTAAAATGCACTACTAAACTTCTATGATAGGGCAATCAGAGTCCCGATTAGATCATTTTATATTTTGTTTAATATACGATTTCAGGGAAATTCTATCGCATTTGTTCAATTTACGTCGCTCCTATTTCAGATAGCGTATTGGGCTAAGCGGCATCTCAAAGCTTATGAAATGGAGAATAAAATGCACTATTAAACTTCTAGGCTAGGGAGAACAGAGACCCGATTAGATCATTTTGTATTATGGTTAATTTAAGAATTGAGCGAAATTCTATCACATTTGTTCAACTTACGTCGCTCCTAATTTAGATAGCGTACTGGGCTAGGCTGCATCTTAAAGCGCGTGGAATGGCGAGTAAAATGCACTGCTAAACTTCTATGATAGGGCAATCAGAGACCCGATTAGATCATTTTATATTTTGTTTAATATAAGATTTCAAGGAAATTCTATCACATTTGTTTAATTTACGTCGCTCCTATTTCAGATAGCGTATTGGGCGAAGCGGCATCTCAAAGCGCATGAAATGGCGACTAAAATGCACTATTAAACTTCTAGGGTAGGGCAAGCAGAGATCCGATTAGATCATTTTATATTATGGTTAATTTAAGAATTCAGCAAAATTCTATCACATTTGTTCAACTTATATCGCTCCTATATCAGATAGCGTATTAGGCTAAGCGGCAACTCAAAGCGCATGAAATGACGAGTAAAATGCACTATTAAAGTTCTAGGGTAGGGCAAACAGAGACCCGATTAGATCATTTTATATTACGGTTAATATAAGAATTCAGCGAAATTCTATCACATTTGTTCAATTTACGTCGCTCCTATTACAGATACCGTATTGGGCTAAGTGGCAGCTCAAAGCGCATGAAATGGCGAGTAAAATGCAATATTAAGCTTCTAGGGTAGGGCAAACAGACACCCGATTAGTTCATTTTATATTATGGTTAATTTAAGAATTCAGCGACATTCTATCACATTTGTTCAATTTACGTCGCTGCTATTCCAGATAGCTTATTGTGCTTAGCGGCATCTCAAAGCGCATGAAATGACGAGTGAAATGCAGTATTAAACTTCTAGGGTAGGGCAAACAGATACCCGATTAGATCATTTTATATTATGGTTAATTTAAGAATTCAGCGAAATTCTATCACATTTGCTCAATTTACGTCGCTCCTATTTCAGATAGCGTACTGGGCTAGGCGGCATCTTAAAGCGGGTTGAATGGCGAGTAGAATGCACTATTAAAATTCTATGATAGGGCAATCAGAGACCCGATTCGATCATTTTATATTTTGGTTAATATAAGAATTCAGCGAAATTCTATCACATTTGTTCAATTTACGTCGCTCCTATTACAGATACCGTATTGGGCTAAGTGGCAGCTCAAAGCGCATGAAATGGCGAGTAAAATGCAATATTAAGCTTCTAGGGTAGGGCAAACAGACACCCGATTAGATCATTTTATATTATGGTTAATTTAAGAATTCAGCAAAATTCTATCGCATTTGTTCAATTTACGTCGCCCCTACTTCAGATAGCGTATTGGGCTAAGCGGCATCTCAAAGCTCATGAAATGGCGAGTAAAGTGCACTATTAAACTTCTACGGTAGTGCGAACAGAGACCCGATTAGATCATTCTACATTATGGTTAATATAAGAATTCAGGGAAATTCTATCACATTTGTTCAATTTACGTCGCTCATATTTCAGATAGCGAACTGGGCTATGCGGCATCTTAAAGCGCGCGGAATGGCGAGTAAAATGCACTATTAAACTTCTATGCTAGGGCAATCAGAGACCCGATTAGATCATTTCATATTTTGGTTAATATAAGAATTCAGTGAAATTCTATCACATTTGTTCAACTTACGTCGCTCCTATTTCAGATAGCGTATTGGGATAAGCGGCATCTCAAAGCGCATGAAATGGCGAGTAAAATGCACAATTAAACTACTAGGGTAGGGCAAACAGAGACCCGATTAGATCATTTTATATTGTGGTTAATTTAAGCATTCAGCAAAATTCTATCACATTTGTTCAATTTACGTCGCTCCTATTTCAGATAGCGTATTGGGCTAAGCGGCATCTCAAAGCGCATGAAATGGCGAGTAAAATGCACTATCAAACATCTAGGATAAGGCAAACAGAGACCCGATTAGATCATTTTATATTACGGTTAATATAAGAATTCAGCGTAATTCTATCACATTTGTTCAACTTACGTCGCTCCTATTTCAGGTAGCGTACTGGGCTAGGCGGCATCTTAATGCGCGTGGAATGGCGAGTAAAATGCACTATTAAACATCTAGGATAAGGCAAACAGAGACCCGATTAGATCATTTTATATTACGGTTAATATAAGAATGCGGCGTAATTCTATCACATTTGTTCAATTTACGTCGCTGCTATTCAAGATAGCTTATTGTGCTGATCGGCATCTCAAAGCGCATGAAATGACGAGTGAAATGCACTATTAAACTTCTAGGGTAGGGCAATCAGAGACCCGATTAGATCATTTTATATTTTGTTTAATATAAGATTTCACGGAAATTCGATCACATTTATTCAATTTACGTCGCTCCTATTTCAGATAGCGTATTGGGCTATGCGGCATCTCAAAGCGCATGAAATGGCGAGTAAAATGCACTATTAAACTTCTAGGGTAGGGCAAACAGAGACCCGATGAGATCATTTTATATTATGGTTAATTTAAGAATTCAGGGAAATTCTATCACATTTGTTCAATTTACGTCACTCCTATTTCAGATAGCGTATTGGGCTAAGCGGCCTCTCAAAGCGCATGAAATGGCGAGTAAAATGCGCTATTAAACTTCTAGGATAAGGCAAACGGAGACCCGATTAGTTCATTTTATATTACGGTTAATATCAGAATTCAGCGTAATTCTATCACATTTGTTCATCTTACGTCGCTCCTATTTCAGATAGCCTACTGGGCTAGGCGGCATCTTAAAGCGCGTGGAAGGGCGAGTAAAATGCACTACTAAACTTCTATGATAGAGCAATCAGAGACCCGATTAGATCATTTTATATTTTGTTTAATATAAGATTTCAGGGAAATTCTATCACATTTGTTCAATTTACGTCGCTCCTATTTCAGATAGCGTATTGGGTTAAGCGGCATCTCAAAGCGCATGAAATGGCAAGTAAAATGCACTATTAAACTTCTAGGGTAGGGCAAACAGAGACCCGATTAGATCATTTTATATTATGGTTAATTTAAGAATTCAGCAAAATTCTATCACATTTGTTCAATTTACGTCGCTCCTATTTCGGATAGCGTACTGGGCTAGGCGGCATCCTAAAGCGCGTGGAGTGGCGAGTAAAATGCACTATTAAACTTGTATGATAGGGCAATCAGAGACGCGATTAGATCATTTTATATTTTGTTTAATACAAGATTTCAGGGAAATTCTATCACATTTGTTCAATTCGTGTCGCTCATATTTCAGATAGCGTGTTGGGCTAAGCGGCATCTCAAAGCGCATGAAATGGCGTGTAAAATGCACGATTAAACTTCTAGGGTAGGGCAAACAGAGACAGATTAGATCATTTTATATTTTGTTTAATATAAGAATTCAGCGAAATTCTATCACATTTGTTCAATTTACGTCGCTCCTATTTCAGATAGCGTATTGGGCTATGCGGCATCTCAAAGCGCATGAAATGGCGAGTAAAATGCACTATTAAACTTCTAGGGTAGGGCAAACAGAGACCCGATGAGATCATTTTATATTATGGTTAATTTAAGAATTCAGGGAAATTCTATCACATTTGTTCAATTTACGTCGCTCCTATTTCAGATAGCGTATTGGGCTAAGCGGCCTCTCAAAGCGCATGAAATGGCGAGTAAAATGCGCTATTAAACTTCTAGGATAAGGCAAACGGAGACCCGATTAGATCATTTTATATTATGGTTAATTTAAGAATTCTGCAAGATTCTATCACATTTGTTGAATTTACGTCGCTTCTATTTCAGATAGCGTATTGGGCTAAGCGGCATCTCAAAGCGCATGAAATGGCGTGTAAAATGCACGATTAAACTTCTAGGGTAGGGCAAACAGAGACAGATTAGATCATTTTATATTTTGTTTAATATAAGAATTCAGCGAAATTCTATCACATTTGTTCAATTTACGTCGCTCCGATTTCAGACAGCTTATTGGGCTTAGCGGCATCTCAAAGCGCATGAAATGGCGAACAAAATGCACTATCAAACTTCAAGGCTAGGGCGAACAGAGACCAGATTAGATCATTTTATATTTTGGTTAATATAAGAAGTCTGCGAAATTCTATCACATTTGCTCAATTTACGTCGCTCCTATTACAGATACCTTATTGTGCTTAGCGGCATCTCAAAGCGCATGAAGTGACGAGTGAAATGCACTATTAAACTTCTAAGGTAGTGCAAACAGAGACCCGATTAGATCATTTTACATTATGGTTAATGTAAAAATTCAGCGTAATTCTATCACATTTGTTCAATTTACGTCGCTCCTATTTCAGATATCGTATTGAGCTAGGCGGCATCTTAAAGCGCGTGGAATGGCGAGTAAAATGCACTATTAACCTTCTATGATAGGGCAATCAGAGACCAGACTAGATCATTTTATACTTTGGTTAATATAAGAATTCAGCGAAATTCTATCACATTTGTTCAATTTACGTCGCTCCTATTTCCGATAGCGTATTGGGCTAGGCGGCATCTCAAAGCGCATGAAATGACGAGTGAAATGCACTATTATACTTCTAGTGTAGGGCGAACAGAGACCCGAAGAGATCATTTTACATTAAGGTGAATATAAGAATGCAGCGTAATTCTGTCACATTTGTTCAACTTACGTCGCTCCTATTTCAGATAGCGTATTGGGTTAAGCGTCATCTCAAAGCGCATGAAATGACGAGTGAAATGCACTATTAAACTTCTAGGGTAGGGCAAACAGAGACCCGATTAGATCATTTTATATTATGGTTAATTTAAGAATTGTGCGAAATTCTATCACATTCGTGCAATTTACGTCGCTCCTATTTCAGATAGCGTATTGGGCAAAGCGGCATCTCAAAGCGCATGAAATGACGAGTAAAATGCACTATTAAACTTCTAGGGTAGGGCAAGCAGAGACCCGATTAGATCATTTTATATTATGGTTAATTTAAGAATTCAGCAAAATTCTATCACATTCGTTCAATTTAGGTCGCTCCTATTTCAGATAGCGTATTGGGCTAAGCGGCATCTCAAAGTGCATGAAATGGCGAATAAAATGCACTATTAAACTTCTAGGCTAGGGCGAACAGAGACCCGATTAGATCATTTTACATTCTGGTTAATAAAATAGTTCAGCGTAATTCTATCACATTTGTTCAACTTTCGTTGCTCCTATTTCAGATAGCGTATTGGGTTAAGCGGCATCTCAAAGCGCATGAAATGGCGAGTAAAATGCACTATTAAACTCCTAGGGTAGGGCAAACAGAGACCCGATTAGATCTTTTCATATTTTATTTAATATAAGATTTCAGGGAAATTCTA
Source organism: Macropis europaea (assembly GCA_916610135.2). Taxonomy (NCBI): domain Eukaryota; kingdom Metazoa; phylum Arthropoda; class Insecta; order Hymenoptera; family Melittidae; genus Macropis; species Macropis europaea. The sequence goes on from CAKAJE020002008.1 coordinate 278,350, forward strand.
TCACATTTGTTCAAGTTACGTCGCTCCTATTTCAGATAGCGTACTGGGCTAGACGGCATCCTAAAGCGCGTGGAATGGCGAGTAAAATGCACTATTAAGCTTCTATGATAGGGCATTCACAGACCCGATTAGATCATTTTATATTTTGTTTAATATAAGATTTCAGGGAAATTCTATCACATTTGTTCAATTCGTGTCGCTCATATTTCAGATAGCGTATTGGGCTAAGCGGCATCTCAAAGCGCATGAAATGGCGAGTAAAATACACTATTAAACTCCTAGGGTAGGGCAAACAGAGACCCGATTAGATCATTTTATATTATGGTTAATTTAAGAATTCAGCAACATTCTATCACGTTTGTTCAATTTACGTCGCTCCTATTGCAGATAGCGTATTGGGTTAAGCGGCACCTCAAAGCGCATGAAATTGCGAGTAAAATGCACTATTAAACTTCTAGGGTAGAGCAAACAGAGACCCGATTAGTTCATTTTATATTATGGTTAATTTAAGAATTCAGCGACATTCTATCACATTTGTTCAATTTACGTCGCTCCTATTTCAGATAGCGTATTGGGATAAGGGCATCTCAAAGCGCATGAAATGGCGAGTAAAATGCACTATTAAGCTTCTAGGGTAAGGCAAACAGAGACCCGATTAGATCATTTTATAGTACGGTTAATATAAGAATTCAGCGTAATTCTATCACATTTCTTCAAATTACGTCGCACCTATTTCAGATAGCGTACTGGGCTGGCCGGCATCTTAAACCGCGTGGAATGGCGAGTAAAATGCACTATTAAGCTTCTATGATAGGGCAATCAGAGACCCGATTAGATTATTTTATATTTTGGTTAATATAAGAATTCAGGGAAATTCTATCACATTTGTTCAATTTACGTCGCTCCTATTTCAGATATCGTATTGGGCTAAGCGGCATCTCAAAGCGCATGAAGTGACGAGTGAAATGCACTATTAAACTTCTAGGGTAGGGCGAACAGAGTCCCGATTAGATCATTTTACATTAAGGTTAATATAAGTATTCAGCGAATTTCTATCACAATCTTTCAATTTACGTCGCTCCTATTTCAGATAGCGTATTGGGCTAAGCGGCACCTCAAAGCGCATGAAATGGCGAGTAAAATGCACTATTAAACTCCTAGGGTAGGGCACACAGAGACCCGATTAGATCATTTTATATTATGGTTAATTTAAGAATTCAGCAAAATTCTATCACATTTGTTCAATTTACGTCGCTCCTATTTCAGATAGCGTACTGGGCTAGGCGGCATCTTAGAGCGCGTGAAATGGCGAGTAAAATGCACTATTAAACTTCTATGATAGGGCAATCAGAGACCCGATTAGATTATTTTATATTTTGGTTAATATAAGAATTCAGGGAAATTCTATCACATTTGTTCAATTTACGTCGCTCCTATTTCAGATATCGTATTGGGCTAAGCGGCATCTCAAAGCGCATGAAATGACGAGTGAAATGCACTATTAAACTTCTAGGGTAGGGCGAACAGAGTCCCAATTAGATCATTTTACATTAAGGTTAATATAAGTATTCAGCGAATTTCTATCACAATCGTTCAATTTACGTCGCTCCTATTTCAGATAGCGTATTGGGCTAAGCGGCACCTCAAAGCGCATGAAATGGCGAGTAAAATGCACTATTAAACTTGTAGGGTAGGGCAAACAGAGACCCGATTAGATCATTTTATATTATGGTTAATTTAAGAATTCAGCAAAATTCTATCGCATTTGTTCAATTTACGTCGCTCCTATTTCGGATAGCGTACTGGGCTAGGCGGCATCCTAAAGCGCGTGGAGTGGCGAGTAAAATGCACTATTAAACTTGTATGATAGGGCAATCAGAGACGCGATTAGATCATTTTATATTTTGTTTAATACAAGATTTCAGGGAAATTCTATCACATTTGTTCAATTTACGTCGCTCCTATTTCAGATACCGTATTGGGCTAAGCCGGATCTCAAAGCGCATGAAATGACGAGTGAAATGCACTATTACACTTCTAGGGTAGGGCAAACAGAGACCCGATTAGATAATTTTATATTACGGTTAATATAATAATTCAGCGTAATTCTATCACATTTGTTCAACTTACGTCGCTCCTATTTCAGATAGCGTACTGGGCTAGGCGGCATCTCAAAGCGCATGAAATGACGAGTGAAATGCACTATTAAACTTTTAGGATAAGGCAAACGGAGACCCGATTAGATCATTTTATATTACGGTTAATATAAGAATTCAGCGTAATTCTATCACATTTGTTCATCTTACGTCGCTCCTATTTCAGATAGCGTACTGGGCTAGGCGGCATCTTAAAGCGCGTGGAAGGGCGAGTAAAATGCACTACTAAACTTCTATGATAGAGCAATCAGAGACCCGATTAGATCATTTTATATTTTGTTTAATATAAGATTTCAGGGAAATTCTATCACATTTGTTCAATTTACGTCGCTCCTATTTCAGATAGCGTATTGGGCTAAGCGGCATCACAAAGCGCATGAAATGGCGAACAAAATGCACTATTATACTTCTAGGCTAGGGCGAACAGAGACCAGATTAGATCATTTTATATTTTGTTTAATACAAGATTTCAGGGAAATTCTATCACATTTGTTCAATTTACGTCGCTCCTATTTCAGATACCGTATTGGGCTAAGCCGGATCTCAAAGCGCATGAAATGACGAGTGAAATGCACTATTACACTTCTAGGGTAGGGCAAACAGAGACCCGATTAGATAATTTTATATTACGGTTAATATAATAATTCAGCGTAATTCTATCACATTTGTTCAACTTACGTCGCTCCTATTTCAGATAGCGTACTGGGCTAGGCGGCATCTCAAAGCGCATGAAATGACGAGTGAAATGCACTATTAAACTTCTATGATAGGGCAAACAGAGACCCGATTAGATCATTTTATATTATGGTTAATTTAAGAATTCAGCAAAATTCTATCACACTTGTTCAATTTACGTCGCTCCTATTTCAGATAGCGTACTGGGCTAGGCGGCATCTTAAAGCCCGTGAAATGGCCAGTAAAATGCACTATTAAACTTCTATGATAGGGCAATCAGAGACCCGATTAGATCATTTTATATTTTGGTTAATATAAGAATTCAGCGAAATTCTATCACATTTGTTCAATTTACGTCGCTCCTATTTCAGATAGCGTATTGGGCTAAGCGCCATCTCAAAGCGCATGAAATGGCGAGCAATGTTCACTACTAAACTTCAAGGGTAGGGCGAACAAAGACCCGATTAGATCATTTTACATTAAGGTTAATATATTAATTCAGCGTAATTCTATCACATTTGTTCAACTTACGTCGCTCCTATTTCAGATAGCGTACTGGGCTAGGCGGCATCTCAAAGCGCATGAAATGACGAGTGAAATGCACTATTAAACTTCTATGATAGGGCAGACAGAGACCCGATTAGATCATTTTATATTATGGTTAATTTAAGAATTCAGCGAAATTCTATCACATTTGTTCAATTTACGTTGCTCCTATTTCAGATAGCGTATTGGGCTAAGCGGCATCTCAAAGCGCATGAAATGACGAGTGAAATGCACTATTAAACTTCTAGGGTTGGGCGAACAAAGACCCGATTAGATCATTTTACAAAAAGATTATTATAAGAATTCAGCGAAATTCTATCACATTTGTTCAATTTACGTCGCTCGTATTTCAGATAGCGTATTGGGCTAAGCGGCATCTCAAAGCGCATGAAATGGCGAGTGAAATGCACTATTACACTTCTAGGGTAGGGCGAACAGAGACCCGATCAGATCATTTTACATTAAGGTTAATATAAGTATTCAGGGAAATTCTATCACATTTGTTCAATTTACGTCGCTCCTATTGCAGATAGCGTATTGGGCTAAGCGGCATCTCAAAGCGCATGAAATGGCGAGTAAAATGCACTGTTAAACTTCTAGGGTAGGGCAAACAGAGACCCGATTAGATCATTTTATATTATGGTTCATTTAAGAATTCAGCCAAATTCTATCACATTTGTTCAATTTACGTCGCTCCTATTGCAGATAGCGTATTGGGCTAAGCGGCATCTCAAAGCGCATGAAATGACGAGTGAAATGCGCTTGTAATCTTCTAGGGTAGGGCGAACAGAGACCCGATTAAATCATTTTATATTACGGCTAATATAAGAATTCAGCGTAATTCTATCACATTTGTTCAACATACGTCGCTCCTATTTCAGATAGTGTACTGGGCTAGGCGGCATCTTAAAGCACGTGGAAGGGCGATTAAAATGCACTACTAATCTTCTATGATAGGGCAATCAGAGTCCTGTTTAGATCATTTTATATTTTGTTTAATATAAGATTTCAGGGAAATTCTATCACATTTGTTCAATTTACGTCGCTCCTATTTCAGATAGGGTATTGGGCTAAGCGGCATCTCAAAGCGCATGAAATGACGAGTGAAAGGCACTCTTAAACTTCTAGGGTAGGGTGAACAGAGAACCGATTAGATCATTTTATATTACGGTTAATATAAGAATTCAGCGTAATTCTATCACATTTGTCCAACTTACGTCGCTCCTACTTCAGATAGCGTACTGGGCTCGGCGGCATCTTAAAGCGCAAGAAATGGCGAGTAAAATGCACTATTAAACTTCTAGGGCAGGGCAAACAGAGATCCGATAAGATGATTTTATATTATGGTTAATTTAAGAATTCAGCGAAATTCTATCACATTTGTTCAATTTACGTCGCACCTGTTTCAGATAGCGTATTGGGCTAAGCGGCATCTCAAACCGCATGAAATGGCGAGTAAAATGCAATACTAAACTTCTAGGATAAGGCAAACAGAGACCCGATTAGATCATTTTATATTTTTGTAAATATAAGAATTGAGCGAAATTCTATCACATTTGTTCAATTTACGTCGCTCATATTTCCGATAGCGTATTGGGCTAAGCGGCATCTCAAAGCGCATGAAATGGCGAGTGAAATGCACTATAAGACTTCTATGGTAGGGCGAACAGAGACCAGATCAGATCATTTTACATTCTGGTAAATAAAATAATTCAGCGAAATTCTATCACATTTGTTCAACTTTCGTCGCTCCTATTTCAGATAGCGTATTGAGCTAAGCGGCCTCTCAAAGCGCATGAAATGGCGAGTAAAATGCGCTATTAAACTTTTAGGATAAGGCAAACGGAGACCCGATTAGATCATTTTATATTACGGTTAATATAAGAATTCAGCGTAATTCTATCCCATTTGTTCATCTTACGTCGCTCCTATTTCAGATAGCGTACTGGGCTAGGCGGCATCTTAAAGCGCATGAAATGGCGAGTGAAATGCACTATTAAACTTCTAGGGTAGGGCGAACAGAGACCCGATTAGATCATTTTACATTAAGGTATAATATAAGTATTCAGGGAAATTCTATCACATTTGTTCAATTTACGTCGCTCCTATTTCAGATAGCGTATTGGGCTAAGCGGCATCTCAAAGCGCATGAAATGGCGAGCAAAATGCACTGTTAAACTTCTAGGGTAGGGCAAACAGAGACCCGATTAGATCATTTCATATTATGGTTTATTTAAGAATTCAGAAAAATTCTATCACATTTTTTCAATTTACGTCGCTCCTATTTCAGATAGCTTATTGGGCTAAGAGGCATCTCAAAGCGCATGAAATGACGAGTGAAATGCACTATTAAACTTCTAGGATAAGGCAAACAGAGACCCTATTACATCATTTTATATTACGGTTAATATAAGAATTCAGCGAAATTCTATCACATTTGTTCAACTTTCGTTGCTCCTATTTCAGATAGCGTATTGGGTTAAGCGGCATCTCAAAGCGCATGAAATGGCGAGTAAAATCCACTATTAAACTTCTAGGGTAGGGCAAACAGAGACCCGATTAGATCATTTTATATTATGGTTTATTTAAGAATTCAGCGTGATTCTATCACATTTGTTCAATTTACGTCGCTGATATTTCAGATAGCGTATTGGGCTAAGCGGCATCTCAAAGCGCATGAAATGGCGAGTAAAATGCATTGCTAAACTTGTAGGGTAGGGCAAACAGAGACCCGATTAGATCATTTTATATTATGGTTAATTTAAGATGTCAGCAAAATTCTGTCACATTTGTTCAATTTACGTCGCTCCAATTTCAGGTAGCGTACTGGGCTAGGCGGCATCTTAAAGCGCGTGGAATGGCGATCAAAATGCACTATTAAACTTCTATGATAGGGCAATCAGAGACCCCACTAGATCATTTTATATTTTGGTCAATATAAGAATTCAGCGAAATTCTATCACAATCGTTCAATTTACGTCGCTCCTATTTCAGATAGCGTATTGGGCTAAGCGGCATCTCAAAGCGCATGAAATGACGAGTGAAAGGCACTATTAAACTTCTGGGGTAGGGCGAACAGAGAACCGATTAGATCATTTTACATTAAGGTTAATATAAGGATTCACGGAAATTCTATCACATTTGTTCAATTTACGTTGCTCCTATTTCAGACAGCGTATTGGGCTATGCGGCATCTCAAAGCGCATGAAATGGCGAGTAAAATGCACTATTATACTTCTAGGGTAGGGCGAACAGAGACCCGATGAGATCATTTTATATTATGGTTAATTTAAGAATTCAGCGAAATTCTATCACATTTGTTCAATTTACGTCGCTCCTATTTCAGATAGCGTATTGGGCTAAGCGGCCTCTCAAAGCGCATGAAATGGCGAGTAAAATGCGCTATTAAACTTTTAGGATAAGGCAAACGGAGACCCGATTAGATCATTTTATATTTTGGTTAATATAAGAATTCAGCGAAATTCTATCACATTTGTTCAACTTACGTCGCTCCTATTTCAGATAGCGTACTGGGCTAGGCGGCATCTTAAAGCGCGTGGAATGGCGAGTAAAATGCACTATTAAACTTCTATGATAGGGCTATCAGAGACCCGATTAGATCATTTTATATTTTGGTTAATATAAGAATTCAACGAAATTCTATCACATTCGTTCAATTTACGTCGCTCCTATTTCAGAATGCGTATTGGGCTAAGCGCCATCTCAAAGCGCATGAAATGGCGAGTAAAATGCACTATTAAACTTCTAGGGTAGGGCAAACAGAGACCCGATTAGATCATTTTATATTATGGTTAATTTAAGAATTCAGCCAAATTCTATCACATTTGTTCAATTTACGTCGCTCCTATTTCAGATAGCGTACTGGGCTAGGCGGAATCTTAAAGCGCGTGGATTGGCGAGTAAAATGCACTATTAAACTTCTATGATAGAGCAATCAGAGACCCGATTAGATCATTTTATATTTTGGTTAAAAGAAGAATTCAGCGAAATTCTATCACAATTGTTCTATTTACGTCGCTCCTATTTCAGATAGCGTATTGGGCTAAGCGGCATCTCAAAGCGCATGAAATGGCGAGTGAAATGCACTATTAAACTTCTAGGGTGGGGCGAACAGAGACCCGATTAGATCATTTTACATTAAGGTTAATATAAGTATTCAGGGAAATTCTATCACATTTGTTCAATTTACGTCGCTCCTATTTCACATATCGTATTGGGCTAAGCGGCATCTCAAAGCGCATGAAACGGCGAGTAAAATGCACTGCTAAACTTGTAGGGTAGGGCAAACAGAGACCCGATTAGATCATTTCATATTATGGTTTATTTACGAATTCAGAAAAATTCTATCACATTTGTTCAATTTACGTGGCTCCTATTTCAGATTGCTTATTGGGCTAAGCGGTACCTCAAAGCGCATGAAATGACGAGTGAAATGCACTAGTAATCTTCTAGGGTAGGGCGAACAGAGACCCGATTAGATCATTTAGTATTATGGTTAACTTAAGAATTCAGCGAAATTCTATCAGATTTGTTCAATTTACGTCGCTCCAATTTCAGATAGCGTACTGGGCTAGGCGGCATCTTAAAGCGCATGAAATGACGAGTGAAATGCACTATTAAACTTCTATGATAGGGCAATCAGAGACCCGACTAGATCATTTAATATTTTGGTTAACATAAGAATTCAGCGAAATTCTATCACAATTGTTCAATTTACGTCGCTCCCATTTCAGATAGCGTATTGGGCTAAGCGGCATCTCAAAGCGCATGAAATGGCGAGTAAAATGCACTATTAATCTTCTAGGGCAAGGCAAACAGGGACCCGATTAGATCATTTTATAATACGGTTAATATAAGAATTCAGCGTAATTCTATCACATTTGTTCAATTTACGTCGCTCCTATTTCAGATAGCTTATTGGGCGAAGCGCCATCTCAAAGCGCATGAAATGGCGAGCAAAGTGCACTATTAAACTTCTAGGGTAGGGCAAACAGAGACCCGATTAGATAATTTTATATTACGGTTAATATAATAATTCAGCGTAATTCTATCACATTTGTTCAACTTACGTCGCTCCTATTTCAGATAGCGTACTGGGCTAGGCGGCATCTCAAAGCGCATGAAATGACGAGTGAAATGCACTATTAAACTTCTATGATAGGGCAAACAGAGACCCGATTAGATCATTTCATATTATGGTTAATTTAAGAATTCAGCAAAATTCTATCACACTTGTTCAATTTACGTCGCTCCTATTTCAGATAGCGTACTGGGCTAGGCGGCATCTTAAAGCGCGTGAAATGGCCAGTAAAATGCACTATTAAACTTCTATGATAGGGCAATCAGAGACCCGATTAGATCATTTTATATTTTGGTTAATATAAGAATTCAGCGAAATTCTATCACATTTGTTCAATTTACGTCGCTCCTATTTCAGATAGCGTATTGGGCTAAGCGCCATCTCAAAGCGCATGAAATGGCGAGCAATGTGCACTATTAAACTTCAAGGGTAGGGCGAACAAAGACCCGATTAGATCATTTTACATTAAGGTTAATATATTAATTCAGCGTAATTCTATCACATTTGTTCAACTTACGTCGCTCCTATTTCAGATAGCGTACTGGGCTAGGCGGCATCTCAAAGCGCATGAAATGACGAGTGAAATGCACTATTAAACTTCTATGATAGGGCAGACAGAGACCCGATTAGATCATTTTATATTATGGTTAATTTAAGAATTCAGCGAAATTCTATCACATTTGTTCAATTTACGTCGCTCCTATTGCAGATAGCGTATAGGGCTAAGCGGGATCTCAAAGCGCATGAAATGGCGAGTAAAATGCACTATTAAACTTCTAGGATAAGGCAAACACAGACCCGATTAGATCATTTTATATTACGGTTAATATAAGAATTCAGCGTAATTCTATCATATTTGTTCAATTTACGTCGCTCCTACTTCAGATGCGTATTGGGCTAAGCGGCATCTCAAAGCGCATGAAATGGCGAGTAAAATGCACTATTAAACTTCTAGGGTAAGGCAAACAGAGACCCGATTAGATCATTTTATATTACTGTTAATATAAGAATTCAGCGAAATTCTATCACATTTGTTCAATTTACGTTGCTCCTATTTCAGATAGCGTATTGGGCTAAGCGGCATCTCAAAGCGCATGAAATGACGAGTGAAATGCACTAGTAATCTTCTAGGGTAGGGCGAACAGAGACCCGATTAGATCATTTAGTATTATGGTTAATTTAAGAATTCAGCGAAATTCTATCAGATTTGTTCAATTTACGTCGCTCCAATTTCAGATAGCGTACTGGGCTAGGCGGCATCTTAAAGCGCATGAAATGACGAGTGAAATGCACTATTAAACTTCTATGATAGGGCAATCAGAGACCCGACTAGATCATTTAATATTTTGGTTAACATAAGAATGCAGCGAAATTCTATCACAATTGTTCAATTTACGTCGCTCCCATTTCAGATAGCGTATTGGGCTAAGCGGCATCTCAAAGCGCATGAAATGGCGAGTAAAATGCACTATTAATCTTCTAGGGCAAGGCAAACAGGGACCCGATTAGATCATTTTATAGTACGGTTAATATAAGAATTCAGCGTAATTCTATCACATTTGTTCAATTTACGTCGCTCCTATTTCAGATAGCTTATTGGGCGAAGCGCCATCTCAAAGCGCATGAAATGGCGAGCAAAGTGCACTATTAAACTTCTAGGGTAGGGCAAACAGAGACCCGATTAGATAATTTTATATTACGGTTAATATAATAATCCAGCGTAATTCTATCACATTTGTTCAACTTACGTCGCTCCTATTTCAGATAGCGTACTGGGCTAGGCGGCATCTCAAAGCGCATGAAATGACGAGTGAAATGCACTATTAAACTTCTATGATAGGGCAAACAGAGACCCGATTAGATCATTTTATATTATGGTTAATTTAAGAATTCAGCAAAATTCTATCACACTTGTTCAATTTACGTCGCTCCTATTTCAGATAGCGTACTGGGCTAGGCGGCATCTTAAAGCGCGTGAAATGGCCAGTAAAATGCACTATTAAACTTCTATGATAGGGCAATCAGAGACCCGATTAGATCATTTTATATTTTGGTTAATATAAGAATTCAGCGAAATTCTATCACATTTGTTCAATTTACGTCGCTCCTATTTCAGATAGCGTATTGGGCTAAGCGCCATCTCAAAGCGCATGAAATGGCGAGCAATGTGCACTACTAAACTTCAAGGGTAGGGCGAACAAAGACCCGATTAGATCATTTTACATTAAGGTTAATATATTAATTCAGCGTAATTCTATCACATTTGTTCAACTTACGTCGCTCCTATTTCAGATAGCGTACTGGGCTAGGCGGCATCTCAAAGCGCATGAAATGACGAGTGAAATGCATTATTAAACTTCTATGATAGGGCAGACAGAGACCCGATTAGATCATTTTATATTATGGTTAATTTAAGAATTCAGCGAAATTCTATCACATTTGTTCAATTTACGTCGCTCCTATTGCAGATAGCGTATGGGGCTAAGCGGGATCTCAAAGCGCATGAAATGGCGAGTAAAATGCACTATTAAACTTCTAGGATAAGGCAAACACAGACCCGATTAGATCATTTTATATTACGGTTAATATAAGAATTCAGCGTAATTCTATCATATTTGTTCAATTTACGTCGCTCCTACTTCAGATGCGTATTGGGCTAAGCGGCATCTCAAAGCGCATGAAATGGCGAGTAAAATGCACTATTAAACTTCTAGGGTAAGGCAAACAGAGACCCGATTAGATCATTTTATATTACTGTTAATATAAGAATTCAGCGAAATTCTATCACATTTGTTCAATTTACGTTGCTCCTATTTCAGATAGCGTATTGGGCTAAGCGGCATCTCAAAGCGCATGAAATGACGAGTGAAATGCACTAGTAATCTTCTAGGGTAGGGCGAACAGAGACCCGATTAGATCATTTAGTATTATGGTTAATTTAAGAATTCAGCGAAATTCTATCAGATTTGTTCAATTTACGTCGCTCCAATTTCAGATAGCGTACTGGGCTAGGCGGCATCTTAAAGCGCATGAAATGACGAGTGAAATGCACTATTAAACTTCTATGATAGGGCAATCAGAGACCCGACTAGATCATTTAATATTTTGGTTAACATAAGAATTCAGCGAAATTCTATCACAATTGTTCAATTTACGTCGCTCCCATTTCAGATAGCGTATTGGGCTAAGCGGCATCTCAAAGCGCATGAAATGGCGAGTAAAATGCACTATTAATCTTCTAGGGCAAGGCAAACAGGGACCCGATTAGATCATTTTATAGTACGGTTAATATAAGAATTCAGCGTAATTCTATCACATTTGTTCAATTTACGTCGCTCCTATTTCAGATAGCTTATTGGGCGAAGCGCCATCTCAAAGCGCATGAAATGGCGAGCAAAGTGCACTATTAAACTTCTAGGGTAGGGCAAACAGAGACCCGATTAGATAATTTTATATTACGGTTAATATAAGAATCCAGCGTAATTCTATCACATTTGTTCAACTTACGTCGCTCCTATTTCAGATAGCGTACTGGGCTAGGCGGCATCTCAAAGCGCATGAAATGACGAGTGAAATGCACTATTAAACTTCTATGATAGGGCAAACAGAGACCCGATTAGATCATTTTATATTATGGTTAATTTAAGAATTCAGCAAAATTCTATCACACTTGTTCAATTTACGTCGCTCCTATTTCAGATAGCGTACTGGGCTAGGCGGCATCTTAAAGCGCGTGAAATGGCCAGTAAAATGCACTATTAAACTTCTATGATAGGGCAATCAGAGACCCGATTAGATCATTTTATATTTTGGTTAATATAAGAATTCAGCGAAATTCTATCACATTTGTTCAATTTACGTCGCTCCTATTTCAGATAGCGTATTGGGCTAAGCGCCATCTCAAAGCGCATGAAATGGCGAGCAATGTGCACTACTAAACTTCAAGGGTAGGGCGAACAAAGACCCGATTAGATCATTTTACATTAAGGTTAATATATTAATTCAGCGTAATTCTATCACATTTGTTCAACTTACGTCGCTCCTATTTCAGATAGCGTACTGGGCTAGGCGGCATCTCAAAGCGCATGAAATGACGAGTGAAATGCACTATTAAACTTCTATGATAGGGCAGACAGAGACCCGATTAGATCATTTTATATTATGGTTAATTTAAGATTTCAGCGAAATTCTATCACATTTGTTCAATTTACGTTGCTCCTATTTCAGATAGCGTATTGGGCTAAGCGGCATCCCAAAGCGCATGAAATGACGAGTGAAATGCACTATTAAACTTCTAGGGTTGGGCGAACAAAGACCCGATTAGATCATTTTACAAAAAGATTATTATAAGAATTCAGCGAAATTCTATCACATTTGTTCAATTTACGTCGCTCCTATTTCAGATAGCGTATTGGGCTAAGCGCCATCTCAAATCGCATGAAATGGCGAGTAAAATGCACTATTAAACTTCTAGGGTAGGGCAAACAGAGACCCGATTAGATCATTTTATATTATGGTTAATTTAAGAATTCAGCCAAATTCTATCACATTTGTTCAATTTACGTCGCTCCTATTTCAGATAGCGTACTGGGCTAGGCGGAATCTTAAAGCCCGTGGATTGGCGAGTAAAATGCACTATTAAACTTCTATGATAGGGCAATCAGAGACCCGATTAGATCATTTTATATTTTGGTTAATATAAGTATTCAGGGAAATTCTATCACATTTGTTCAATTTACGTCGCTCCTATTGCAGATAGCGTATTGGGCTAAGCGGCATCTCAAAGCGCATGAAATGGCGAGTAAAATGCACTGTTAAACTTCTAGGGTAGGGCAAACAGAGACCCGATTAGATCATTTTATATTATGGTTCATTTAAGAATTCAGCCAAATTCTATCACATTTGTTCAATTTACGTCGCTCCTATTGCAGATAGCGTATTGGGCTAAGCGGCATCTCAAAGCGCATGAAATGACGAGTGAAATGCGCTTGTAATCTTCTAGGGTAGGGCGAACAGAGACCCGATTAGATCATTTTATATTACGGTTAATATAAGAATTCAGCGTAATTCTATCACATTTGTTCAACATACGTCGCTCCTATTTCAGATAGTGTACTGGGCTAGGCGGCATCTTAAAGCACGTGGAAGGGCGATTAAAATGCACTACTAATCTTCTATGATAGGGCAATCAGAGTCCCGTTTAGATCATTTTATATTTTGTTTAATATAAGATTTCAGGGAAATTCTATCACATTTGTTCAATTTACGTCGCTCCTATTTCAGATAGGGTATTGGGCTAAGCGGCATCTCAAAGCGCATGAAATGACGAGTGAAAGGCACTCTTAAACTTCTAGGGTAGGGTGAACAGAGAACCGATTAGATCATTTTATATTACGGTTAATATAAGAATTCAGCGTAATACTATCACATTTGTTCAACTTACGTCGCTCCTACTTCAGATAGCGTACTGGGCTCGGCGGCATCTGAAAGCGCAAGAAATGGCGAGTAAAATGCACTATTAAACTTCTAGGGCAGGGCAAACAGAGACCCGATAAGATGATTTTATATTATGGTTAATTTAAGAATTCAGCCAAATTCTATCACATTTGTTCAATTTACGTCGCTCCTATTTCAGATAGCGTATTCGGCTAAGCGCCATCTCAAAGCGCATGAAATGGCGAGTAAAATGCACTATTAAACTTCTAGGGTAGAGCAAACAGAGACCCGATTAGATCATTTTATATTATGGTTAATATAAGAATTCAGCGAAATTCTATCACATTTGTTCAATTTGCGTCGCTCATATTTCAGATAGCGTATTGGGATAAGCGGCATCTCAAAGCGCATGAAATGGCGCGTAAAATGCGCTATTAAACTTCTAGGATAAGGCAAACGGAGACCCGATTAGTTCATTTTATATTACGGTTAATATAAGAATTCAGCGTAATTCTATCACATTTCTTCAAATTACGTCGCTCCTATTTCAGATAGCGTACTGGGCTGGCCGGCATCTTAAACCGCGTGGAATGGCGAGTAAAATGCACTATTAAGCTTCTATGATAGGGCATTCACAGACCCGATTAGATCATTTTATATTTTGTTTAATATAAGATTTCAGGGAAATTCTATCACATTTGTTCAATTTACGTCGCTCATATTTCAGATAGCGTATTGGGCTAAGCGGCATCTCAAAGCGCATGAAATGGCGAGTAGAATGCACTATTAAACTTCTAGGGTAGTGCAAACAGAGACCCGATTAGTTCATTTTATATTACGGTTAATATAAGAATTCAGCGTAATTCTATCGCATTTGTTCAATTTACGTCGCTCCTATTTCAGATAGCGTACTGGGCTAGGCGGCATCTTAGAGCGCGTGAAATGGCGAGTAAAATGCACTATTAACCTTCTGTGATAGGGCAATCAGAGACCAGATTAGATCATTTTATACTTTGGTTAATATAAGAATTCAGCGAAATTCTATCACATTTGTTCAATTTACGTCGCTCCTATTTCAGATATCGTATTGGGCTAAGCGGCATTTCAAAGCGCATGAAATGACGAGTGAAATGCACTATTATACATCTAGGGTAGGGTGAACAGAGACCCGAAGAAATCATTTTACATTAAGGTGAATATAAGAATGCAGCGTAATTCTGTCACATTTGTTCAACTTACGTCGCTCCTATTTCTGATAGCGTATTGGGTTAAGCGTCATCTCAAAGCGCATGAAATGACGAGCGAAATGCACTATTAAACTTCTAGGGTAGGGCGAACAGAGACCCGATTAGATCATTTTACATTAAGGTTAATATAAGTATTCAGCGAGATTCTATCACACTTGTTCAATTCACGTCGCTTCTATTTCAGACAGCGTACTGGGCTAGGCGACATCTTAAAGCGCGTGGAATGGCGAGTAAAATGCACTATTAACCTTCTGTGATAGGGCAATCAGAGACCAGAATAGATCATTTTATACTTTGGTTAATATAAGAATTCAGCGAAATTCTATCACATTTGTTCAATTTACGTCGCTCCTATTTCAGATAGCGTATTGGGCTAAGCGGCATCTCAAAGCGCATGAAATGACGAGTGAAATGCACTAGTAATCTTCTAGGGTAGGGCGAACAGAGACCCGATTAGATCATTTAGTATTATGGTTAACTTAAGAATTCAGCGAAATTCTATCAGATTTGTTCAATTTACGTCGCTCCAATTTCAGATAGCGTACTGGGCTAGGCGGCATCTTAAAGCGCATGAAATGACGAGTGAAATGCACTATTAAACTTCTATGATAGGGCAATCAGAGACCCGACTAGATCATTTAATATTTTGGTTAACATAAGAATTCAGCGAAATTCTATCACAATTGTTCAATTTACGTCGCTCCCATTTCAGATAGCGTATTGGGCTAAGCGGCATCTCAAAGCGCATGAAATGGCGAGTAAAATGCACTATTAATCTTCTAGGGCAAGGCAAACAGGGACCCGATTAGATCATTTTATAATACGGTTAATATAAGAATTCAGCGTAATTCTATCACATTTGTTCAATTTACGTCGCTCCTATTTCAGATAGCTTATTGGGCGAAGCGCCATCTCAAAGCGCATGAAATGGCGAGCAAAGTGCACTATTAAACTTCTAGGGTAGGGCAAACAGAGACCCGATTAGATAATTTTATATTACGGTTAATATAATAATTCAGCGTAATTCTATCACATTTGTTCAACTTACGTCGCTCCTATTTCAGATAGCGTACTGGGCTAGGCGGCATCTCAAAGCGCATGAAATGACGAGTGAAATGCACTATTAAACTTCTATGATAGGGCAAACAGAGACCCGATTAGATCATTTCATATTATGGTTAATTTAAGAATTCAGCAAAATTCTATCACACTTGTTCAATTTACGTCGCTCCTATTTCAGATAGCGTACTGGGCTAGGCGGCATCTTAAAGCGCGTGAAATGGCCAGTAAAATGCACTATTAAACTTCTATGATAGGGCAATCAGAGACCCGATTAGATCATTTTATATTTTGGTTAATATAAGAATTCAGCGAAATTCTATCACATTTGTTCAATTTACGTCGCTCCTATTTCAGATAGCGTATTGGGCTAAGCGCCATCTCAAAGCGCATGAAATGGCGAGCAATGTGCACTATTAAACTTCAAGGGTAGGGCGAACAAAGACCCGATTAGATCATTTTACATTAAGGTTAATATATTAATTCAGCGTAATTCTATCACATTTGTTCAACTTACGTCGCTCCTATTTCAGATAGCGTACTGGGCTAGGCGGCATCTCAAAGCGCATGAAATGACGAGTGAAATGCACTATTAAACTTCTATGATAGGGCAGACAGAGACCCGATTAGATCATTTTATATTATGGTTAATTTAAGAATTCAGCGAAATTCTATCACATTTGTTCAATTTACGTCGCTCCTATTGCAGATAGCGTATGGGGCTAAGCGGGATCTCAAAGCGCATGAAATGGCGAGTAAAATGCACTATTAAACTTCTAGGATAAGGCAAACACAGACCCGATTAGATCATTTTATATTACGGTTAATATAAGAATTCAGCGTAATTCTATCATATTTGTTCAATTTACGTCGCTCCTACTTCAGATGCGTATTGGGCTAAGCGGCATCTCAAAGCGCATGAAATGGCGAGTAAAATGCACTATTAAACTTCTAGGGTAAGGCAAACAGAGACCCGATTAGATCATTTTATATTACTGTTAATATAAGAATTCAGCGTAATTCTATCACATTTGTTCAACTTGCGTCGCTCCTATTTCAGATAGCGTACTGGGCTAGGCGGCATCTTAAAGCGCGTGGAAGGGCGAGTAAAATGCACTACTAAACTTCTATGATAGGGCAATCAGAGTCCCGATTAGATCATTTTATATTTTGGTTAATATAATAATTCAGCGAAATTCTATCACATTTGTTCAATTTACGTTGCTCCTATTTCAGATAGCGTATTGGGCTAAGCGGCATCTCAAAGCGCATGAAATGACGAGTGAAATGCACTAGTAATCTTCTAGGGTAGGGCGAACAGAGACCCGATTAGATCATTTAGTATTATGGTTAATTTAAGAATTCAGCGAAATTCTATCAGATTTGTTCAATTTACGTCTCTCCAATTTCAGATAGCGTACTGGGCTAGGCGGCATCTTAAAGCGCATGAAATGACGAGTGAAATGCACTATTAAACTTCTATGATAGGGCAATCAGAGACCCGACTAGATCATTTAATATTTTGGTTAACATAAGAATTCAGCGAAATTCTATCACAATTGTTCAATTTACGTCGCTCCCATTTCAGATAGCGTATTGGGCTAAGCGGCATCTCAAAGCGCATGAAATGGCGAGTAAAATGCACTATTAATCTTCTAGGGCAAGGCAAACAGGGACCCGATTAGATCATTTTATAATACGGTTAATATAAGAATTCAGCGTAATTCTATCACATTTGTTCAATTTACGTCGCTCCTATTTCAGATAGCTTATTGGGCGAAGCGCCATCTCAAAGCGCATGAAATGGCGAGCAAAGTGCACTATTAAACTTCTAGGGTAGGGCAAACAGAGACCCGATTAGATAATTTTATATTACGGTTAATATAATAATCCAGCGTAATTCTATCACATTTGTTCAACTTACGTCGCTCCTATTTCAGATAGCGTACTGGGCTAGGCGGCATCTCAAAGCGCATGAAATGACGAGTGAAATGCACTATTAAACTTCTATGATAGGGCAAACAGAGACCCGATTAGATCATTTTATATTATGGTTAATTTAAGAATTCAGCAAAATTCTATCACACTTGTTCAATTTACGTCGCTCCTATTTCAGATAGCGTACTGGGCTAGGCGGCATCTTAAAGCGCATGAAATGGCGAGTAAAATGCACTATTAAACTTCTATGATAGGGCAAACACAGACCCGATTAGATCATTTTATATTACGGTTAATATAAGAATTCAGCGAAATTCTATCACATTTGTTCAATTTACGTCGCTCCTATTTCAGATAGCGTATTGGGCTAAGCGCCATCTCAAAGCGCATGAAATGGCGAGCAATGTGCACTACTAAACTTCAAGGGTAGGGCGAACAAAGACCCGATTAGATCATTTTACATTAAGGTTAATATATTAATTCAGCGTAATTCTATCACATTTGTTCAACTTACGTCGCTCCTATTTCAGATAGCGTACTGGGCTAGGCGGCATCTCAAAGCGCATGAAATGACGAGTGAAATGCACTATTAAACTTCTATGATAGGGCAGACAGAGACCCGATTAGATCATTTTATATTATGGTTAATTTAAGATTTCAGCGAAATTCTATCACATTTGTTCAATTTACGTTGCTCCTATTTCAGATAGCGTATTGGGCTAAGCGGCATCCCAAAGCGCATGAAATGACGAGTGAAATGCACTATTAAACTTCTAGGGTTGGGCGAACAAAGACCCGATTAGATCATTTTACAAAAAGATTATTATAAGAATTCAGCGAAATTCTATCACATTTGTTCAATTTACGTCGCTCCTATTTCAGATAGCGTATTGGGCTAAGCGCCATCTCAAATCGCATGAAATGGCGAGTAAAATGCACTATTAAACTTCTAGGGTAGGGCAAACAGAGACCCGATTAGATCATTTTATATTATGGTTAATTTAAGAATTCAGCCAAATTCTATCACATTTGTTCAATTTACGTCGCTCCTATTTCAGATAGCGTACTGGGCTAGGCGGAATCTTAAAGCCCGTGGATTGGCGAGTAAAATGCACTATTAAACTTCTATGATAGGGCAATCAGAGACCCGATTAGATCATTTTATATTTTGGTTAATATAAGTATTCAGGGAAATTCTATCACATTTGTTCAATTTACGTCGCTCCTATTGCAGATAGCGTATTGGGCTAAGCGGCATCTCAAAGCGCATGAAATGGCGAGTAAAATGCACTGTTAAACTTCTAGGGTAGGGCAAACAGAGACCCGATTAGATCATTTTATATTATGGTTCATTTAAGAATTCAGCCAAATTCTATCACATTTGTTCAATTTACGTCGCTCCTATTGCAGATAGCGTATTGGGCTAAGCGGCATCTCAAAGCGCATGAAATGACGAGTGAAATGCGCTTGTAATCTTCTAGGGTAGGGCGAACAGAGACCCGATTAGATCATTTTATATTACGGTTAATATAAGAATTCAGCGTAATTCTATCACATTTGTTCAACATACGTCGCTCCTATTTCAGATAGTGTACTGGGCTAGGCGGCATCTTAAAGCACGTGGAAGGGCGATTAAAATGCACTACTAATCTTCTATGATAGGGCAATCAGAGTCCCGTTTAGATCATTTTATATTTTGTTTAATATAAGATTTCAGGGAAATTCTATCACATTTGTTCAATTTACGTCGCTCCTATTTCAGATAGGGTATTGGGCTAAGCGGCATCTCAAAGCGCATGAAATGACGAGTGAAAGGCACTCTTAAACTTCTAGGGTAGGGTGAACAGAGAACCGATTAGATCATTTTATATTACGGTTAATATAAGAATTCAGCGTAATACTATCACATTTGTTCAACTTACGTCGCGCCTACTTCAGATAGCGTACTGGGCTCGGCGGCATCTGAAAGCGCAAGAAATGGCGAGTAAAATGCACTATTAAACTTCTAGGGCAGGGCAAACAGAGACCCGATAAGATGATTTTATATTATGGTTAATTTAAGAATTCAGCCAAATTCTATCACATTTGTTCAATTTACGTCGCTCCTATTTCAGATAGCGTATTCGGCTAAGCGCCATCTCAAAGCGCATGAAATGGCGAGTAAAATGCACTATTAAACTTCTAGGGTAGAGCAAACAGAGACCCGATTAGATCATTTTATATTATGGTTAATATAAGAATTCAGCGAAATTCTATCACATTTGTTCAATTTGCGTCGCTCATATTTCAGATAGCGTATTGGGATAAGCGGCATCTCAAAGCGCATGAAATGGCGCGTAAAATGCGCTATTAAACTTCTAGGATAAGGCAAACGGAGACCCGATTAGTTCATTTTATATTACGGTTAATATAAGAATTCAGCGTAATTCTATCACATTTCTTCAAATTACGTCGCTCCTATTTCAGATAGCGTACTGGGCTGGCCGGCATCTTAAACCGCGTGGAATGGCGAGTAAAATGCACTATTAAGCTTCTATGATAGGGCATTCACAGACCCGATTAGATCATTTTATATTTTGTTTAATATAAGATTTCAGGGAAATTCTATCACATTTGTTCAATTTACGTCGCTCATATTTCAGATAGCGTATTGGGCTAAGCGGCATCTCAAAGCGCATGAAATGGCGAGTAGAATGCACTATTAAACTTCTAGGGTAGTGCAAACAGAGACCCGATTAGTTCATTTTATATTACGGTTAATATAAGAATTCAGCGTAATTCTATCGCATTTGTTCAATTTACGTCGCTCCTATTTCAGATAGCGTACTGGGCTAGGCGGCATCTTAGAGCGCGTGAAATGGCGAGTAAAATGCACTATTAACCTTCTGTGATAGGGCAATCAGAGACCAGATTAGATCATTTTATACTTTGGTTAATATAAGAATTCAGCGAAATTCTATCACATTTGTTCAATTTACGTCGCTCCTATTTCAGATATCGTATTGGGCTAAGCGGCATTTCAAAGCGCATGAAATGACGAGTGAAATGCACTATTATACATCTAGGGTAGGGTGAAGAGAGACCCGAAGAAATCATTTTACATTAAGGTGAATATAAGAATGCAGCGTAATTCTGTCACATTTGTTCAACTTACGTCGCTCCTATTTCTGATAGCGTATTGGGTTAAGCGTCATCTCAAAGCGCATGAAATGACGAGCGAAATGCACTATTAAACTTCTAGGGTAGGGCGAACAGAGACCCGATTAGATCATTTTACATTAAGGTTAATATAAGTATTCAGCGAGATTCTATCACACTTGTTCAATTCACGTCGCTTCTATTTCAGACAGCGTACTGGGCTAGGCGACATCTTAAAGCGCGTGGAATGGCGAGTAAAATGCACTATTAACCTTCTGTGATAGGGCAATCAGAGACCAGATTAGATCATTTTATACTTTGGTTAATATAAGAATTCAGCGAAATTCTATCACATTTGTTCAATTTACGTCGCTCCTATTTCAGATAGCGTATTGGGCTAAGCGGCATCTCAAAGCGCATGAAATGGCGAGTGAAATGCACTATTAAACTTCTAGGGTAGGGCAAACAGGGACCCGATTAGATCATTTTATATTATGGTTAAATTAAGAATTCAGCGAAATTCTATCACATTTGTTCAATTTACGTCGCTCCTATTTCAGATAGCGTATTGGGTTAAGCGGCATCTCAAAGCGCATGAAATGGCGTGTAAAATGCACGATTAAACTTCTAGGGTAGGGCAAACAGAGACCCGATTAGAACATTTTATATTATGGTTTATTTAAGAATTCAGCGTGATTCTATCACATTTGTTCAATTTACGTCGCTGATATTTCAGATAGCGTATTGGGCTAAGCGGCATCTCAAAGCGCATGAAATGGCGAGTAACATGCATCGCTAAACTTGTAGGGTAGGGCAAACAGAGACCCGATTAGATCATTTCATATTATGGTTAATTTAAGATGTCAGCAAAATTCTGTCACATTTGTTCAATTTACGTCGCTCCAATTTCAGGTAGCGTACTGGGCTAGGCGGCATCTTAAAGCGCGTGGAATGGCGATCAAAATGCACTATTAAACTTCTATGATAGGGCAATCAGAGACCCCACTAGATCATTTTATATTTTGGTCAATATAAGAATTCAGCGAAATTCTATCACAATCGTTCAATTTACGTCGCTCCTATTTCAGATAGCGTATTGGGCTAAGCGGCATCTCAAAGCGCATGAAATGACGAGTGAAAGGCACTATTAAACTTCTGGGGTAGGGCGAACAGAGAACCGATTAGATCATTTTACATTAAGGTTAATATAAGGATTCACGGAAATTCTATCACATTTGTTCAATTTACGTTGCTCCTATTTCAGACAGCGTATTGGGCTATGCGGCATCTCAAAGCGCATGAAATGGCGAGTAAAATGCACTATTATACTTCTAGGGTAGGGCGAACAGAGACCCGATGAGATCATTTTATATTATGGTTAATTTAAGAATTCAGCGAAATTCTATCACATTTGTTCAATTTACGTCGCTCCTATTTCAGATAGCGTATTGGGCTAAGCGGCCTCTCAAAGCGCATGAAATGGCGAGTAAAATGCGCTATTAAACTTTTAGGATAAGGCAAACGGAGACCCGATTAGATCATTTTATGTTTTGGTTAATATAAGAATTCAGCGAAATTCTATCACATTTGTTCAACTTACGTCGCTCCTATTTCAGATAGCGTACTGGGCTAGGCGGCATCTTAAAGCGCGTGGATGGGCGAGTAAAATTCTCTATTAAACTTCTATGATAGGGCAATCAGAGTCCCGATTAGATCATTTTATATTTTGGTTAATATAAGAATTCAGCGAAATTCTATCACATTTGTTAAATTTACGTCGCTCCTATTTCAGATAGCGTACTGGGATAGGCGGCATCTTAAAGCGCGTGGAATGGCGAGTAAAATGCACTATTAAACTTCTATGATAGGGCTATCAGAGACCCGATTAGATCATTTTATATTTTGGTTAATATAAGAATTCATCGAAATTCCATCACATTCGTTCAATTTACGTCGCTCCTATTTCAGAATGCGTATTGGGCTAAGCGCCATCTCAAAGCGCATGAAATGGCGAGTGAAATGCACTATTAAACTTCTAGGGTAGGGCAAACAGAGACCCGATTAGATCATTTTATATTATGGTTAATTTAAGAATTCAGCCAAATTCTATCACATTTGTTCAATTTACGTCGCTCCTATTTCAGATAGCGTACTGGGCTAGGCGGAATCTTAAAGCGCGTGGATTGGCGAGTAAAATGCACTATTAAACTTCTATGATAGAGCAATCAGAGACCCGATTAGATCATTTTATATTTTGGTTAAAAGAAGAATTCAGCGAAATTCTATCACAATTGTTCTATTTACGTCGCTCCTATTTCAGATAGCGTATTGGGCTAAGCGGCATCTCAAAGCGCATGAAATGGCGAGTGAAATGCACTATTAAACTTCTAGGGTGGGGCGAACAGAGACCCGATTAGATCATTTTACATTAAGGTTAACATAAGTATTCAGGGAAATTCTATCACATTTGTTCAATTTACGTCGCTCCTATTTCACATATCGTATTGGGCTTAGCGGCATCTCAAAGCGCATGAAACGGCGAGTAAAATGCACTGCTAAACTTGTAGGGTAGGGCAAACAGAGACCCGATTAGATCATTTCATATTATGGTTTATTTACGAATTCAGAAAAATTCTATCACATTTGTTCAATTTACGTGGCTCCTATTTCAGATTGCTTATTGGGCTAAGCGGTACCTCAAAGCGCATGAAATGACGAGTGAAATGCACTAGTAATCTTCTAGGGTAGGGCGAACAGAGACCCGATTAGATCATTTAGTATTATGGTTAACTTAAGAATTCAGCGAAATTCTATCAGATTTGTTCAATTTACGTCGCTCCAATTTCAGATAGCGTACTGGGCTAGGCGGCATCTTAAAGCGCATGAAATGACGAGTGAAATGCACTATTAAACTTCTATGATAGGGCAATCAGAGACCCGACTAGATCATTTAATATTTTGGTTAACATAAGAATTCAGCGAAATTCTATCACAATTGTTCAATTTACGTCGCTCCCATTTCAGATAGCGTATTGGGCTAAGCGGCATCTCAAAGCGCATGAAATGGCGAGTAAAATGCACTATTAATCTTCTAGGGCAAGGCAAACAGGGACCCGATTAGATCATTTTATAATACGGTTAATATAAGAATTCAGCGTAATTCTATCACATTTGTTCAATTTACGTCGCTCCTATTTCAGATAGCTTATTGGGCGAAGCGCCATCTCAAAGCGCATGAAATGGCGAGCAAAGTGCACTATTAAACTTCTAGGGTAGGGCAAACAGAGACCCGATTAGATAATTTTATATTACGGTTAATATAATAATTCAGCGTAATTCTATCACATTTGTTCAACTTACGTCGCTCCTATTTCAGATAGCGTACTGGGCTAGGCGGCATCTCAAAGCGCATGAAATGACGAGTGAAATGCGCTATTAAACTTCTATGATAGGGCAAACAGAGACCCGATTAGATCATTTCATATTATGGTTAATTTAAGAATTCAGCAAAATTCTATCACACTTGTTCAATTTACGTCGCTCCTATTTCAGATAGCGTACTGGGCTAGGCGGCATCTTAAAGCGCGTGAAATGGCCAGTAAAATGCACTATTAAACTTCTATGATAGGGCAATCAGAGACCCGATTAGATCATTTTATATTTTGGTTAATATAAGAATTCAGCGAAATTCTATCACATTTGTTCAATTTACGTCGCTCCTATTTCAGATAGCGTATTGGGCTAAGCGCCATCTCAAAGCGCATGAAATGGCGAGCAATGTGCACTATTAAACTTCAAGGGTAGGGCGAACAAAGACCCGATTAGATCATTTTACATTAAGGTTAATATATTAATTCAGCGTAATTCTATCACATTTGTTCAACTTACGTCGCTCCTATTTCAGATAGCGTACTAGGCTAGGCGGCATCTCAAAGCGCATGAAATGACGAGTGAAATGCACTATTAAACTTCTATGATAGGGCAGACAGAGACCCGATTAGATCATTTTATATTATGGTTAATTTAAGAATTCAGCGAAATTCTATCACATTTGTTCAATTTACGTCTCTCCTATTGCAGATAGCGTATGGGGCTAAGCGGGATCTCAAAGCGCATGAAATGGCGAGTAAAATGCACTATTAAACTTCTAGGATAAGGCAAACACAGACCCGATTAGATCATTTTATATTACGGTTAATATAAGAATTCAGCGTAATTCTATCATATTTGTTCAATTTACGTCGCTCCTACTTCAGATGCGTATTGGGCTAAGCGGCATCTCAAAGCGCATGAAATGGCGAGTAAAATGCACTATTAAACTTCTAGGGTAAGGCAAACAGAGACCCGATTAGATCATTTTATATTACTGTTAATATAAGAATTCAGCGTAATTCTATCACATTTGTTCAACTTGCGTCGCTCCTATTTCAGATAGCGTACTGGGCTAGGCGGCATCTTAAAGCGCGTGGAAGGGCGAGTAAAATGCACTACTAAACTTCTATGATAGGGCAATCAGAGTCCCGATTAGATCATTTTATATTTTGGTTAATATAATAATTCAGCGAAATTCTATCACATTTGTTCAATTTACGTTGCTCCTATTTCAGATAGCGTATTGGGCTAAGCGGCATCTCAAAGCGCATGAAATGACGAGTGAAATGCACTAGTAATCTTCTAGGGTAGGGCGAACAGAGACCCGATTAGATCATTTAGTATTATGGTTAATTTAAGAATTCAGCGAAATTCTATCAGATTTGTTCAATTTACGTCGCTCCAATTTCAGATAGCGTACTGGGCTAGGCGGCATCTTAAAGCGCATGAAATGACGAGTGAAATGCACTATTAAACTTCTATGATAGGGCAATCAGAGACCCGACTAGATCATTTAATATTTTGGTTAACATAAGAATGCAGCGAAATTCTATCACAATTGTTCAATTTACGTCGCTCCCATTTCAGATAGCGTATTGGGCTAAGCGGCATCTCAAAGCGCATGAAATGGCGAGTAAAATGCACTATTAATCTTCTAGGGCAAGGCAAACAGGGACCCGATTAGATCATTTTATAATACGGTTAATATAAGAATTCAGCGTAATTCTATCACATTTGTTCAATTTACGTCGCTCCTATTTCAGATAGCTTATTGGGCGAAGCGCCATCTCAAAGCGCATGAAATGGCGAGCAAAGTGCACTATTAAACTTCTAGGGTAGGGCAAACAGAGACCCGATTAGATAATTTTATATTACGGTTAATATAATAATCCAGCGTAATTCTATCACATTTGTTCAACTTACGTCGCTCCTATTTCAGATAGCGTACTGGGCTAGGCGGCATCTCAAAGCGCATGAAATGACGAGTGAAATGCACTATTAAACTTCTATGATAGGGCAAACAGAGACCCGATTAGATCATTTTATATTATGGTTAATTTAAGAATTCAGCAAAATTCTATCACACTTGTTCAATTTACGTCGCTCCTATTTCAGATAGGGTACTGGGCTAGGCGGAATCTGAAAGCGCGTGGATTGGCGAGTAAAATGCACTATTAAACTTCTATGATAGGGCAATCGGAGACCCGATTAGATCATTTTATATTATGGTTAATTTAAGAATTCAGCCGAATTCTATCACATTTGTTCAATTTACGTCGCTCCTATTGCAGATAGCGTATTGGGCTAAGCGGCATCTCAAAGCGCATGAAATGACGAGTGAAATGCACTAGTAATCTTCTAGGGTAGGGCGAACAGAGACCCGATTAGATCATTTTATATTACGGTTAATTTATGAATTCAGCCAAATTCTATCACATTTGTTCAATTTACGTCGCTCCTATTTCGGATAGCGTATTGGGCTAAGCGGCATCTCAAAGCGCATGAAATGGCGAGTGAAATGCACTATTAGACTTCTATGGTAGGGCGAACAGAGACCCGATTGGATCATTTTACATTAAGGTTAATATAAGAATTCACGGAAATTCTATCACATTTGTTCAATTTACGTCGCTCCTATGCCAGATAGCGTATTGGGCTAAGCGGCATCTCAAAGCGCATGAAATGGCGAGTAAAATGCAATACTAAACTTCTAGGATAAGGCAAACAGAGACCCGATTAGATCATTTTATATTTTTGTTAATATAAGAATTCAGCGAAATTCTATCACATTTGTTCAATTTACGTCGCTCCTATTTCAGATAGGGTATTGGGCTAAGCGGCATCTCAAAGCGCATGAAATGACGAGTGAAAGGCACTCGTAAACTTCTAGGGTTGGGCGAACAAAGACCCGATTAGATCATTTTACAAAAAGATTATTATAAGAATTCAGCGAAATTCTATCACATTTGTTCAATTTACGTTGCTCCTATTTCAGATAGCGTATTGGGCTAAGCGGCATCCCAAAGCGCATGAAATGACGTGTGAAATGCACTATTAAACTTCTAGGGTTGGGCGAACAAAGACCCGATTAGATCATTTTACAAAAAGATTATTATAAGAATTCAGCGAAATTCTATCACATTTGTTCAATTTACGTCGCTCCTATTTCAGATAGCGTATTGGGCTAAGCGCCATCTCAAATCGCATGAAATGGCGAGTAAAATGCACTATTAAACTTCTAGGGTAGGGCAAACAGAGACCCGATTAGATCATTTTATATTATGGTTAATTTAAGAATTCAGCCAAATTCTATCACATTTGTTCAATTTACGTCGCTCCTATTTCAGATAGCGTACTGGGCTAGGCGGAATCTTAAAGCCCGTGGATTGGCGAGTAAAATGCACTATTAAACTTCTATGATAGGGCAATCAGAGACCCGATTAGATCATTTTATATTTTGGTTAATATAAGTATTCAGGGAAATTCTATCACATTTGTTCAATTTACGTCGCTCCTATTGCAGATAGCGTATTGGGCTAAGCGGCATCTCAAAGCGCATGAAATGGCGAGTAAAATGCACTGTTAAACTTCTAGGGTAGGGCAAACAGAGACCCGATTAGATCATTTTATATTATGGTTCATTTAAGAATTCAGCCAAATTCTATCACATTTGTTCAATTTACGTCGCTCCTATTGCAGATAGCGTATTGGGCTAAGCGGCATCTCAAAGCGCATGAAATGACGAGTGAAATGCGCTTGTAATCTTCTAGGGTAGGGCGAACAGAGACCCGATTAGATCATTTTATATTACGGTTAATATAAGAATTCAGCGTAATTCTATCACATTTGTTCAACATACGTCGCTCCTATTTCAGATAGTGTACTGGGCTAGGCGGCATCTTAAAGCACGTGGAAGGGCGATTAAAATGCACTACTAATCTTCTATGATACGGCAATCAGAGTCCCGTTTAGATCATTTTATATTTTGTTTAATATAAGATTTCAGGGAAATTCTATCACATTTGTTCAATTTACGTCGCTCCTATTTCAGATAGGGTATTGGGCTAAGCCGCATCTCAAAGCGCATGAAATGACGAGTGAAAGGCACTCTTAAACTTCTAGGGTAGGGTGAACAGAGAACCGATTAGATCATTTTATATTACGGTTGTAGCAGCTACGGCACTGCTACCACATCCCTGCCGTGAAAGATCGAGATATTACCCTCGCTTAGTTTCTTTTCTTTAAATGCATACGGTCTATCTTTCTTTAAAAGTGTACGAACACAGGCGCGTCGTAGACCGGCAACGGACGACGGTTGCCGATTGCGCGACGAGTTTTTTTTCTGTTGTTTTCTGACCGCGCGCCGCGGTCACCATACGAGAACACGAGGCAGAACCTCTTACGACTCACCACGTGTACGACCGTGCGACGCAGACAATACCTGTTCTTATTCTGTTATATTAATTGTAAATAAATTGAGCGTGTAACGCAAATCGGAGAGTTATCCATTACGCACACCATACACCTCAATTATTGGTGACCCCGACGTGATCGCGACGTGATCGTGAAGTGATTGTGATCGTGATCGTGATCGTGACAAGACAAAATTTTTTTTTTCTCTCCATCGACCGTATTTCTTCAAAGACTTCCGTGAACTTTTCATACAACAGTGTAATTCGTGCAGAACTGCTAAAAGTGTAAGTGATCTCCCCGCTGAAGCAGCAATACAGCCATGAACGCGGATATCCCTGCCAAGGCCTCCACGAGCAGAGCGTCGATAGAAAGAGTCGCCGTTCGTATACCGGATTTTTGCCCTAGCGATCCGGAAATGTGGTTCAGCATGGTGGAAAGGAGTTTTGAGGTATCCGGAGTGACCACCGACAGCACCAGGTTCGGGTATATCCTGAGTGCCCTGGATCCACGCTACGCCACAGAGGTTCGAGACATAATAATGAACCCGCCAGCGACCGGTCAGTACGAAAAAGTAAAAACCGAGCTGATCCGACGTTTGAGCGTGTCTCAAGAGCAGAAGACGCGACGCCTCCTGGAGCATGAGGAAATCGGCGATCGGAAACCTTCGCAATTTTTGAGGCATCTGCGCAGCCTAGCCGGGACGCAAGTATCAGACGCCTTATTGCGAACCCTTTGGCTAGGGAGGTTACCGACGAGCACGCAGGTAATTTTAGCCACGCAGAAGGACACGGAACTGGACAAAGTGGCCGAGCTGGCGGACGCTATCACCGATACCAGGCCTCATCGCCATCAAATTGCCGAAGCGTCACCCCCGGCGCCGCAGGAAATCGACGCAGGTAGGTCCCTCGAGGCTTTATTGCAATTGAAAATGTCGCAGCTCGCTCTGTCGCTACGAGAAGAAATAGCGGCGCTTCGGCAAGAAATGACGAGCGATCGTACCTCGCGGAGAGATAGGGAGCCTCGATCCCGTTCACGTCCTCGGAGCCGTTCCGGATCTCGATCGAGGAAGCGCACACATGGCAAGGATGGAATTTGCTGGTACCACTGGAGTTTCGGTACCGACGCAAGGGATTGCATTCAGCCGTGCACCTTCCAGGCGGGAAACATTCCGGGCAGTCGTTAACGACGGCTAGCGACCCCAGCCCGACTTTACGCCGTCTCTTCGTCATCGATCACGACACGAAGACGCAATGTTTGGTCGACACAGGCGCCGACCTCTGTGTCTTTCCACGAGCAATGATCCGAGGACGGCGCGAAAAATCATCCTACGAGCTTTCCGCAGCAAATGGCACCACCATCGCAACGTACGGGACTACGACTTTAACTCTCAATTTAGGGTTACGTCGGGTTTTCACATGGAGATTCGTAATCGCCGACGTCTCCAGGCCCATAATCGGGGTCGATTTCCTCGCTCACTTCGGACTAATGGTAGACGTTCGCAATCGCCGTCTCTTAGATCAAGTGACGTCTCTCTCGACACGAGGAATGCCTGCCCGCGAAGCCGTCCCGAGCATCAAAACAGTCTTCGGGGAATCCGCTTATCATGTTCTACTCCAGCGATTTCCCGAAATTACGAAACCGGAAGGAACACCTTCCGAACCAAAACACAGCACGATGCACCACATTCGTACTGCACCAGGTCCACCTGTTACCTGCAAACCACGGCGTCTTGCACCAGGTAGGCTACAGGCAGCCAAAAAGGAATTTGAAACCATGTCGCGATTAGGAACAACCCGACCGTCGGAGAGTAGCTGGTCGTCACCTTTGCACATGGTACCCAAAAAAGGAAGTGACGAATGGAGACCATGTGGCGATTATCGTGCTCTCAACGCCAGGACCTTGCCGGACCGATATCCCGTCAGGCATATTGAAGATTTTGCACAAACTTTGCGGGGTAAGAAAATTTTTTCTACCATTGATCTCGTTCGAGCTTACAACCAAATCCCCGTTGCACCCGAAGATATTCCGAAGACAGCTATTACCACTCCTTTCGGATTATTCGAATTTCCGTTCATGTCGTTTGGGTTGCGCAACGCGGCTCAAACCTTTCAGCGCTTTATCGATGAAGCGTTGCGAGGTTTGAACTTTTGTTTCGCATACATTGACGACATACTGGTGGCTTCAACATCCGAAGAGGAACACCTTCAACACCTCAAGATAGTTTTTGAACGGCTAAAACAATACGGTATAGTGATAAATACTGCAAAATGTATCTTCGGAAGGACGGAGTTAAAATTTTTAGGCTACCTGGTGTCGGAATCAGGCACCCGACCATCCACCGAAAAGGTTGAGGCCATTTTAAAGTATCCACGGCCGACCACAGCGAAACAATTACGGCAGTTTTTAGGTATGGTAAATTTTTATAGACGTTTCATACCTAAAGCCGCACAGGTACATGCACCTCTGAACGACATGCTGGCGGACAATATAAAAGGCAGCGCACCTGTAAATTGGACACCAGACGCCACCGCAGCATTTGAAGACTCTAAAAAGGCGTTAGTAGAGGCTACTCTACTAACACACCCTGAAATCGACGCACCATTGGCCATCATATGCGACGCCTCGAATTCTGCTGTTGGCGCCGCGCTTCAACAACGCATCGGTGATAATTGGGAACCACTGGGTTTCTTTTCAAAAAAACTCAGCTCAACGGAACAGAAATACGCTACATACGACAGAGAATTACTCGCTATCTACCTCGCAGTCAAATATTTCCGTCATATGATCGAGGGAAGAACTTTCACTATCTTCACAGACCATAAACCAATCATTTACGCTTTCCAACAGAAACCAGAAAAATTCACCCCAAGACAATTTCGATATCTCAGCTTCATTAGTGAATTCTCAACGGACATCCGCCACGTAGCAGGTCGAGATAACGTTGTCGCCGATGCGTTGTCAAGAGTGGACGAAATCGAAGAGACTTTGGATTTTGAAATGCTGGCCAAATCGCAAGAAGAAGACGAGGAATTACTGACGTACTTACAAGGCAACACCGGTTTGAATTTAAAACGCATATCCATTCCGGGAAGTACACAACAAATTTACTGCGACATATCTACAGACACCGTTCGCCCTTTCCTCACAAAATCGTTTCGTCAAACTGCATTCAACGCACTACACAAAATATCGCATCCAGGAATCAACGCCACTGTCAAACTGATCACGCAAAGGTACGTTTGGCCATCGATCAAAACAGACTGCAGAAGATGGGCCCGGAACTGTATCCAATGTCAACGCTCCAAGATCACCAGGCACGTATCAGCACCCCTCGGTTCTTTTTCGCGACCATCGGCGAGGTTCGAACATGTTCATTTGGACATTGTCATCCTGCCTGTCTCCGAAGGATACAGATATTGCCTTACCTGCGTGGATCGCTTTACGCGCTGGCCTGAGGCAATACCTCTCCGCGACCAGGAAGCAGCCACAGTAGCTCGAGCCTTTTACGAGGGGTGGATTGTTCGGTTTGGAACGCCGCTAAGGATCACCACGGACCAAGGTAGACAATTTGAGTCCAATCTTTTTAAACAATTAAGCTTGTTAACAGGTAGCAGACATCTAAGAACTACGGCATATCACCCGGCGGCTAATGGGATGGTGGAAAGGTTCCACCGTCAGTTAAAGGCAGCCATACGTTGCCATGAAAATCAACGTTGGACAGAGATTCTTCCCACCACGTTGCTGGGTATTCGTTCAGCCTGGAGGGAAGATTTAAAAGCAACGACAGCAGAGTTGGTGTACGGCGAACCATTGCGACTTCCTGGAGAATTCCTGTCTCCGCGTCCAGGTGAAGCTGACACTGACGCAACTTCATTTGTAAAAGAACTGCGACAACATTTCCAGGACCTGAGCCCAGTCGCAGGTTCTCACCATGGGTCACGGCGGACCTTCGTGTACAAAGACCTTGCCAGTTCCGAGCATGTTTTCGTACGACACGACGCATCGAAAGGCATTCTACAACAACCTTATGATGGACCATATCGTGTCATTAGCCGCGGACATAAAACCTTTCTAATAGACCGTCAAGGAAAACATGTCACAATTTCAATCGAGAGGTTAAAACCCGCGTATATTGTAAGTGATCATTTAACACATAAAAATTGTAATAATTCCGACACAGAACCAAATGTATCTCGCGGTATTGTAACACCACAATTTACCACCCGCGCAGGTAGGCGAGTACGATTTCTCGACAGATTTCAAGCTGGATTTTCGTGATTAGGTAAATCACTGGCAGGGGGGTGATGTAGCAGCTACGGCACTGCTACCACATCCCTGCCGTGAAAGATCGAGATATTACCCTCGCTTAGTTTCTTTTCTTTAAAGGCTTACGGTCTATCTTTCTTTAAAAGTGTACGAACACAGGCGCGTCGTAGACCGGCAACGGACGACGGTTGCCGATTGCGCGACGAGTTTTTTTCTGTTGTTTTCTGACTGCGCGCCGCGGTCACCACACGAGAACACGAGGCGGAACCTCTTGCGACTCACCACGTGTACGACCGTGCGACGCAGACCATACCTGTTCTTATTCTATTATATACATTGTAAATAAATTGAGCGTGTAACGCAAATGGGAGTTATCCATTACGCACACATTCACCTCAGAACAAATGTGATGGAATTTTGCTTAATGATTAAATTAACCATAATATAAAATGATCTAATCCGGTCTCTGTTCGCCCTAGCCTAGAACTTTAATAGTGCATTTTACTCGCCATCTCATGCGCTTTGAGATGCCGCTTAGCCCAATACGCTATCTGAAATAGGAGCGACGTAAATTGAACAAATGTGATAGAATTTCGCTGAATTCTTAAATTAACTATAATATAATATTATCTAATCGGGTCTCTATTTGCCCTACCCTAGAAGTTTGATAGTGCATTTTACTCGTCATTTCATGCGCTTTGAGATGCCGCTTAGCCCAATACGCTATCTGAAATAGGAGCGACGTAAATTCAACAAATGTGATAGAATTTCCTTGAAATCTTATATTAACCTTAATGTAAAATGATCTAATCGGGTTTCTGTTCGCCCTACCAGAGAAGTCTAATAGTGCATTTTACTCGCCATTTCATGCGCTTTGAGATGCCGTTTAGCCCAATACGCTATCTGAAATAGGAGCGATGTAAATTGAACAAATGAGATAGAATTTCGCTGAATACTTTTATTAACCATAATGTGAAATAATCGAATCGGGTCTCTGTCCGCCCTAACCTAGAACTTTAACAGTGCATGTAATCGCCATTTCATGCGCTTTGAGATGCCCTTAGACCAATACGCTATCTGAAATAGGAGCGACGTAAATTGAACGAATGTGATAGAATTTCGCTGAATTCTTAAATTAACCATAATATAAAATGAACTAATCGGGTCTCTGTTTGCCCTACCCTAGAAGTTTAATAGTGCATTTTACTCGCCATTTCATGCGCTTTGAGATTCCGCTTAGCCCAATCCGCTATCTGAAATAGGAGCGACGTTAATTGAACAAGTGTGATAGAATTTTGCTGAATTCTTAAATTAACCATAATATAAAATGATCTAATCGGGTCTCTGTTCGCCCTAGCCTAGAAGTTTAATAGTGCATTTTACTCGCCCTTCCACCCGCTTTATGATGCCGCCTAGCCCAGTACGCTATCTGAAGTAGGAGCGACGTAAGTTTAACAAATGTGATAGAATTACGCTGAAATCTTATATTAACCGTAATATAAAATGATCTAATCGGGTCCCTGTTTGCCTTACCCTAGAAGTTTAATAGTGCATTTTACTCGCCATTTCATGCGCTTTCTGAAGCCGCTTAGCCCAATACGCTATCTGAAATAGGATCGCCGTAAATTGAACAATTGTGATAGAATTTCCCTGAATTCTTATATTAACCAAAATATAAAATGATCTAATCGGGTCTCTGATTGCCCTAGCCTAGAAGTTTAATAGTGCATTTTACTCGTCATTCCATGCGCTTTGAGATGCCGCTTGGCCCAATACGCTATCTGAAATAGTAGCGACGTAAATTGAACAAATGTGATAGAATTTCACTGAAATCTTATATTAAACAAAATATAAAATGATCTAATCGGGTCTCCGATTGCCCTATCATAGAAGTTTAGTACTGCATTTTACTGGCCATTCCACGCGCTTTAAGTTGCCGCCTAGTCCAGTACGCTATCTCAAGCAGGAGCCGCGTAAGTTGAACAAATGTGATAGAATTTCGCTGAATTCATATATTAACCAAAATATAAAATGATCTGATCGGGTCCCTGATTGCCCTATCATAGAAGTTTATTAGTGCATTTTACTCGCCATTCCACGCGCTTTAAGATGCCGCCTAACCCCGTACGCTATCTGAAATAGGAGCGACGTAAATTGAACAAATGTGATAGAATTACGCTGAATTCTTATATTAACCGTAATATAAAATGATCTGATCGGGTCTCTGATTGCCCTATCATAAAAGTTTAATAGTGCATTTCACACATCATTTCATGCGCTTTGAGATGCCGCTTAGCCCAATACCCTATCTGAAATAGGAGCGACGTAAATTGAACAAATGTGATAGGATTTCGCTGAATTCTTTTATTAACCATAATGTAAAATGATCTAATCGCGTCTCTGATTGCCCTATCAGAGAAGTTTCATAGTGCATTGCACTCATCATTTCATGCGCTTTGAGATGCCGCTTAGCCCAATACGCTATCTGAAATAGGAGCGACGTAAATTGAACAAATGTGATAGAATTTCCTTGAATTCTTATATTAACCAAAATATAAAATGATCTGATCGGGTCCCTGATTGCCCTATCATAGAAGTTTAATAGTGCATTTTACTCGCCATTCCACGCGCTTTAAGATGCCGCCTAGCCCCGTACGCTATCTGAAATAGGAGCGACGTAAATTGAACAAATGTGATAGAATTACGCTGAATTCTTATATTAACCGTAATATAAAATGATCTAATCGGGTCTCTGTTTGACTTACCCTAGAAGTTTAATAGTGCATTTTACTCGCCATTCCATGCGCTTTGAGATGCCGCTTAGCCCAATACGCTATCTGAAATATGAGCGACGTAAATTGAACAAATGTGATAGAATTTCGCTGAATTCTTAAATTAACTATAATATAAAATTATCTAATCGGATCTCTATTTGCCCTACCCTCGAAGTTTAATAGTGCATTTTACTCGTCATTTCATGCGCTTTGAGATGCCGCGTAGCCCAATACGCTATCAGAAATAGGAGCGACGTAAATTGAACAAATGTGATAGAATTTCCCTGAAATCTTATATTGAACAAAATATAAAATGATCTAATCGGGTCTCTGATTGCCCTATCATAGAAGTTTAGTAGTGCATTGTACTAGCCAGTCCACGCGCTTTAAGATGCCGCCTAGCCCAGTACGCTATCTCAAATAGGAGCGACGTAAGTTGAACAAATGTGATAGAATTACGCTGAATTCTTATATTAACCGTAATATAAAATGATCTAATCGGGTCTCTGTTTGCCTTACCCTAGAAGTTTAATAGTGCATTTTACTCGCCATTTCATGCGCTTTGAGATGCTGCTTAGCCCAATACGCTATCTGAAATAGGAGCGACGTAAATTGAACAAATGTGATAGAACTACGCTGAATTCTTAAGTTAACAATAACATAAAATGATCTAATCGGGTCTCTCTTCGCCCTACCCTAGAAGTGTAATAGTGCATTTCACTCGTCATTTCATGCGCTGCGAGATGCCGCTTAGCTCAATATGGTATCTAAAATAGGAGCGACGTAAATTGAACAAATGTGATAGAATATCGCTGAATTCTTTTATTAACCATAATATAAAATGATCTGATCGGGTCTCTGATCGCCCTACCATAGAAGTCTAATAGTGCATTTCACTCGCCATTTCATGCGCTTTTAGATTCCGCCTAGTCCAGTACGCTATCTGAAATGGGAGCGACGTAAGTTGAACAAATGCGATAGAAATACGCTGAATTCTTATATTAACCGTAACATAAAATGATCTAATCGGGTCCCTGATTGCCCTATCATAGAATTTTAATAGTGCATTTTACTCGCCATTCCACGCGCTTTAAGATGCCGCCTAGCCCAGTATGCTATCTGAAATAGGAGCGACGTAAATTGAACTAATGTGATAGAATTTCACTGAATTCTTATATTAACCTTAATGTAAAATGATCTAATCGGGTCTCTGTTCGCCCTGCGATAGAAGTCTAATGGTGCATTTCACTCGACATTTCATGCGCTTTGAGATGCCGCTTAGCCCACTACGCTATCTGAAATAGGAGCGACGTAAATTGAACAAATGTGATAGAATTTCGCTGAATTCATAAATTAACCATAACATAAAATGATTTCATCGGGTCTCTGTTTGCCCTACCCCAGGAGTTTAATAGTGCATTTTACTCGCCATTTCATGCGCTTTGAGATGCCGCTTAACCCAATACGCTATCTGAAATAGGAGCGACGTAAGTTGAACAAATGTGATAGAATTTCGCTGAATTCTTTTATTAACCATAACGTAAAATGATCCGATGGGGTCACTGTTCGCCCTAGCCTAGAAGTTTAATAGTGCATTTTATTCGCCATTTCATGCGCTTTGAGATGCCGCTTAGCTCAATACGCTATCTGAAATAGGAGCGACGTAAGATGAACAAATCTGATAGAATTACGCTGCATTCTTATATTAACCGTAATATAAAATGATCTTATCGGGTCTCTGTTTGCCTTATCCTCGAAGTTTAATAGTGCATTTTACTCGCCATTCCATGCGCTTTGAGATGCTGCTTAGCCCAATACGCTACCTGAAATAGGAGCGACGTAAGTTGAACAAATGTGATTGAATTTCGCTGAATTCTGTTATTAACAATAATGTAAAATGATCTAATCGAGTCTCTGTTCGCCCTAGCCTAGAAGTTTAATAGTGCGTTTTACTCCCCATTTCATGCGCTTTGAGATGCCGCTTAGCCCAATACGCTATCTGAAATAGGACTGACGTAAATTGAACAAATGTGAGAGAATTTCGCTGAATTCTTAAATTCACTATAATATAAAATGATCTAATCGGGTCTCTATTTGCCCTACCCTCGAAGTTTA
The DNA here is from genome assembly GCA_916610135.2 of Macropis europaea. Lineage (NCBI taxonomy): Eukaryota > Metazoa > Arthropoda > Insecta > Hymenoptera > Melittidae > Macropis > Macropis europaea. Next base: position 316,586 of record CAKAJE020002008.1, read on the forward strand.
ATAGTCCATTTTACTCGCCATTCCATGCGCTTTGAGATGCTGCTTAGCCCAATACGCTATCTCAAATAGGAGCGATGTAAATTGAACAAATGTGACAGAATTTCGCTGAATTCTTATATTAACCAAATTATAAAATGATCTAATCGGGTCCCTGATTGCCCTATCATAGAAGTTTAATAGTGCATTTTACTCGCCATTCCACGCGCTTTAAGATGCCGCCCAGCCCGGTACGCTATCTGAAATAGGAGCAACGTAAGTTGAACAAATGTGATAGAATTTCGTTGAATTCTTAAATCAACCATAATATACAATGATCTAATCGGGTCTCTGTTCGCCCTAGCCTAGAAGTTTAATAGTGCATTTTACTCGCCCTTCCACCCGCTTTATGATGCCGCCTAGCCCAGTACGCTATCTGAAGTAGGAGCGACGTAAGTGTAACAAATGTGATAGAATTACGCTGAAATCTTATATTAACCGTAATATAAAATGATCTAATCGGGTCCCTGTTTGCCTTACCCTAGAAGTTTAATAGTGCATTTTACTCGCCATTTCATGCGCTTTCTGAAGCCGCTTAGCCCAATACGCTATCTGAAATAGGATCGCCGTAAATTGAACAATTGTGATAGAATTTCCCTGAATTCTTATATTAACCTTAATGTAAAATGATTTAATCGGGTCTCTGTTTGCCCTAGCCTAGAAGTTTAATAGTGCATTTTATTCGACATTTCATGCGCTTTGATATGCCGCTTGGCCCAATACGCTATCTGAAATAGGAGCGACGTAAATTGAACAAATGTGATAGAATTTCACTGAAATCTTATATTAAACAAAATATAAAATGATCTAATCGGGTCTCCGATTGCCCTATCATAGAAGTTTAGTACTGCATTTTACTCGCCATTCCACGCGCTTTAAGTTGCCGCCTAGTCCAGTACGCTATCTCAAGCAGGAGCCGCGTAAGTTGAACAAATGTGATAGAATTTCGCTGAATTCATATATTAACCAAAATATAAAATGATCTGATCGGGTCCCTGATTGCCCTATCATAGAAGTTTATTAGTGCATTTTACTCGCCATTCCACGCGCTTTAAGATGCCGCCTAACCCCGTACGCTATCTGAAATAGGAGCGACGTAAATTGAACAAATGTGATAGAATTACGCTGAATTCTTATATTAACCGTAATATAAAATGATCTGATCGGGTCTCTGATTGCCCTATCATAAAAGTTTAATAGTGCATTTCACACATCATTTCATGCGCTTTGAGCTGCCGCTTAGCCCAATACGCTATCTGAAATAGGAGCGACGTAAATTGAACAAATGTGATAGGATTTCGCTGAATTCTTTTATTAACCATAATGTAAAATGATCTAATCGCGTCTCTGATTGCCCTATCAGAGAAGTTTCATAGTGCATTGCACTCATCATTTCATGCGCTTTGAGATGCCGCTTAGCCCAATACGCTATCTGAAATAGGAGCGACGTAAATTGAACAACTGTGATAGAATTTCCTTGAATTCTTATATTAACCAAAATATAAAATGATCTGATCGGGTCCCTGATTGCCCTATCATAGAAGTTTAATAGTGCATTTTACTCGCCATTCCACGCGCTTTAAGATGCCGCCTAGCCCCGTACGCTATCTGAAATAGGAGCGACGTAAATTGAACAAATGTGATAGAATTACGCTGAATTCTTATATTAACCGTAATATAAAATGATCTAATCGGGTCTCTGTTTGCCTTACCCTAGAAGTTTAATAGTGCATTTTACTCGCCATTCCATGCGCTTTGAGATGCCGCTTAGCCCAATACGCTATCTGAAATATGAGCGACGTAAATTGAACAAATGTGATAGAATTTCGCTGAATTCTTAAATTAACTATAATATAAAATTATCTAATCGGATCTCTATTTGCCCTACCCTCGAAGTTTAATAGTGCATTTTACTCGTCATTTCATGCGCTTTGAGATGCCGCTTAGCCCAATACGCTATCTGAAATAGGAGCGACGTAAATTGAACAAATGTGATAGAATTTCCTTGAAATCTTATATTAAACAAAATATAAAATCATCTAATCGGGTCTCTGATTGCCCTATCATAGAAGTTTAGTAGTGCATTTTACTCGCCATTCCACGCGCTTTAAGATGCCGTCTAGCCCAGTACGCTATCTGAAATAGGAGCGACGTAAATTGAACAAATGTGACACAATTTTGCTGAATTCTTAAATTAACCATAATATAAAATGATCTAATCGGGTCTCTGTTTGCCCTACCCTAGAAGTTTAATAGTGCGTTTTACTCGACATTTCATGCGCTTTGAGATGCCGCTTAGCCCAATACGCTATCTGAAATAGGAGCGACGTAAATGGAACAAATGTGATAGAATTTCGCTGCATTCATATATTAACAAAATATAAAATGATCTAATCGGGTCTCTGATTGCCCTATCATAGAAGTTTAATAGTGCATTATACTCGCCATTTCATGCGCTTCGAGATGTCGCTAAGCCCGATACGCCATCTGAAATAGGAGCGACGTAAATTGAACAAATGTGATAGAATTTCGCTGAATTCTTTCATTAACCATAATGTAAAATGAGCTGATCGTGTCTCTGTTCGCCCTAGCCGAGAAGTTTAATAGTGCATTGTATTCGCCATTTCATGCGCTTTGAGATGCCGCTTAGCCCAATACGCTATGTGAAATAGGAGCGACGTAAATTGAACAAATGTGATAGAATTTCCGTGAATTCTTATATTAACCTTAATGTAAAATGATCTAATCGGGTCTCTGATCGCCCTACCATAGAAGTCTAATAGTGCATTTCGCTCGCCATTTCACGCGCTTTAGGAGGCCGCCTAGCCCAGTACGCTATCCGAAATAGGAGCGACGTAAATTGAACAAATGTGATAGAATTTTGCTGAATTCTTAAATTAACCATAATATAAAATGATCTAATCGGGTCTCTGTTTGCACTACCCTAGAAATTTAATAGTGCATTTTACTCGCCATTTCATGCGCTTTGAGATGCCGCTTAGCCCAGTACGCTATCTGAAATAGGAGCGACGCAAGTTGAACAAATGTGATAGAATTTCGCTGAATTCTTTTATTAACCATAATGTAAAATGATCTAATCGGGTCTCTGTTCGCCCTAGCCCAGAAGTTCAATAGTGCATTGTATTCGCCATTTCATGCGCTTTGAGATGCCGCGTAGCCCAATACGCTATCAGAAATAGGAGCGACGTAAATTGAACAAATGTGATAGAATTTCCCTGAAATCTTATATTGAACAAAATATAAAATGATCTAATCGGGTCTCTGATTGCCCTATCATAGAAGTTTAGTAGTGCATTGTACTAGCCAGTCCACGCGCTTTAAGATGCCGCCTAGCCCAGTACGCTATCTCAAATAGGAGCGACGTAAGCTGAACAAATGTGATAGAATTACGCTGAATACTTATATTAACCGTAATATAAAATGATCTAATCGGGTCTCTGTTTGCCTTATCCTAGAAGTTTAATAGTGCATTTTACTCGCCATTTCATGCGCTTTGAGATGCTGCTTAGCCCAATACGCTATCTGAAATAGGAGCGACGTAAATTGAACAAATGTGATAGAACTACGCTGAATTCTTAAGTTAACAATAACATAAAATGATCTAATCGGGTCTCTGTTCGCCCTACCCTAGAAGTGTAATAGTGCATTTCACTCATCATTTCATGCGCTGCGAGATGCCGCTTAGCTCAATATGGTATCTAAAATAGGAGCGACGTAAATTGAACAAATGTGATAGAATTTCGCTGAATTCTTTTATTAACCATAATATAAAATGATCTGATCGGGTCTCTGATCGCCCTACCATAGAAGTCTAATAGTGCATTTCACTCGCCATTTCATGCGCTTTTAGATTCCGCCTATTCCAGTACGCTATCTGAAATGGGAGCGACGTAAGTTGAACAAATGTGATAGAAATACGCTGAATTCTTATATTAACCGTAACATAAAATGATCTAATCGGGTCTCTGATTGCCCTATCATAGAATTTTAATAGTGCATTTTACTCGCCATTCCACGCGCTTTAAGATGCCGCCTAGCCCAGTATGCTATCTGAAATAGGAGCGACGTAAATTGAACAAATGTGATAGAATTTCACTGAATTCTTATATTAACCTTAATGTAAAATGATCTAAGCGGGTCTCTGTTCGCCCTAGCCGAGAAGTTTAATAGTGCATTGTATTCGCCATTTCATGCGCTTTGAGATGCCGCTTAGCCCAATACGCTATGTGAAATAGGAGCGACGTAAATTGAACAAATGTGATAGAATTTCCGTGAATTCTTATATTAACCTTAATGTAAAATGATCTAATCGGGTCTCTGATCGCCCTACCATAGAAGTCTAATAGTGCATTTCACTCGCCATTTCACGCGCTTTAGGAGGCCGCCTAGCCCAGTACGCTATCCGAAATAGGAGCGACGTAAATTGAACAAATGTGATAGAATTTTGCTGAATTCTTAAATTAACCATAATATAAAATGATCTAATCGGGTCTCTGTTTGCACTACCCTAGAAATTTAATAGTGCATTTTACTCGCCATTTCATGCGCTTTGAGATGCCGCTTAGCCCAGTACGCTATCTGAAATAGGAGCGACGCAAGTTGAACAAATGTGATAGAATTTCGCTGAATTCTTTTATTAACCATAATGTAAAATGATCTAATCGGGTCTCTGTTCGCCCTAGCCTAGAAGTTCAATAGTGCATTGTATTCGCCATTTCATGCGCTTTGAGATGCCGCGTAGCCCAATACGCTATCAGAAATAGGAGCGACGTAAATTGAACAAATGTGATAGAATTTCCCTGAAATCTTATATTGAACAAAATATAAAATGATCTAATCGGGTCTCTGATTGCCCTATCATAGAAGTTTAGTAGTGCATTGTACTAGCCAGTCCACGCGCTTTAAGATGCCGCCTAGCCCAGTACGCTATCTCAAATAGGAGCGACGTAAGCTGAACAAATGTGATAGAACTACGCTGAATTCTTAAGTTAACAATAACATAAAATGATCTAATCGGGTCTCTGTTCGCCCTACCCTAGAAGTGTAATAGTGCATTTCACTCGTCATTTCATGCGCTGCGAGATGCCGCTTAGCTCAATATGGTATCTAAAATAGGAGCGACGTAAATTGAACAAATGTGATAGAATTTCGCTGAATTCTTTTATTAACCATAATATAAAATGATCTGATCGGGTCTCTGATCGCCCTACCATAGAAGTCTAATAGTGCATTTCACTCGCCATTTCATGCGCTTTTAGATTCCGCCTAGTCCAGTACGCTATCTGAAATGGGAGCGACGTAAGTTGAACAAATGTGATAGAAATACGCTGAATTCTTATATTAACCGTAACATAAAATGATCTAATCGGGTCTCTGATTGCCCTATCATAGAATTTTAATAGTGCATTTTACTCGGCATTCCACGCGCTTTAAGATGCCGCCTAGCCCAGTATGCTATCTGAAATAGGAGCGACGTAAATTGAACAAATGTGATAGAATTTCACTGAATTCTTATATTAACCTTAATGTAAAATGATCTAATCGGGTCTCTGTTCGCCCTACCATAGAAGTCTAATGGTGCATTTCACTCGACATTTCATGCGCTTTGAGATGCCGCTTAGCCCACTACGCTATCTGAAATAGGAGCGACGTAAATTGAACAAATGTGATAGAATTTCGCTGAATTCATAAATTTACCATAACATAAAATGATTTCATCGGGTCTCTGTTTGCCCTACCCCAGGAATTTAATAGTGCATTTTACTCGCCATTTCATGCGCTTTGAGATGCCGCTTAACCCAATACGCTATCTGAAATAGGAGCGACGTAAGTTGAACAAATGTGATAGAATTTCGCTGAATTCTTTTATTAACCATAACGTAAAATGATCCGATGGGGTCACTGTTCGCCCTAGCCTAGAAGTTTAATAGTGCATTTTATTCGCCATTTCATGCGCTTTGAGATGCCGCTTAGCTCAATACGCTATCTGAAATAGGAGCGACGTAAGATGAACAAATGTGATAGAATTACGCTGCATTCTTATATTAACCGTAATATAAAATGATCTTATCGGGTCTCTGTTTGCCTTATCCTAGAAGTTTAATAGCGCATTTTACTCGCCATTTCATGCGCTTTGACAGGCCGCTTAGCCCAATACGCTATCTGAAATAGGAGCGACGTAAATTCAGCAAATGTGATAGATTTTCGCTGATTTCTTATATTAACCTTAATGTAAAATGATCTAAGCGGGTCTCTGTTCGCCCTAGCCGAGAAGTTTAATAGTGCATTGTATTCGCCATTTCATGCGCTTTGAGATGCCGCTTAGCCCAATACGCTATGTGAAATAGGAGCGACGTAAATTGAACAAATGTGATAGAATTTCCGTGAATTCTTATATTAACCTTAATGTAAAATGATCTAATCGGGTCTCTGATCGCCCTACCATAGAAGTCTAATAGTGCATTTCACTCGCCATTTCACGCGCTTTAGGAGGCCGCCTAGCCCAGTACGCTATCCGAAATAGGAGCGACGTAAATTGAACAAATGTGATAGAATTTTGCTGAATTCTTAAATTAACCATAATATAAAATGATCTAATCGGGTCTCTGTTTGCACTACCCTAGAAGTTTAATAGTGCATTTTACTCGCCATTTCATGCGCTTTGAGATGCCGCTTAGCCCAGTACGCTATCTGAAATAGGAGCGACGCAAGTTGAACAAATGTGATAGAATTTCGCTGAATTCTTTTATTAACCATAATGTAAAATGATCTAATCGGGTCTCTGTTCGCCCTAGCCTAGAAGTTCAATAGTGCATTGTATTCGCCATTTCATGCGCTTTGAGATGCCGCGTAGCCCAATACGCTATCAGAAATAGGAGCGACGTAAATTGAACAAATGTGATAGAATTTCCCTGAAATCTTATATTGAACAAAATATAAAATGATCTAATCGGGTCTCTGATTGCCCTATCATAGAAGTTTAGTAGTGCATTGTACTAGCCAGTCCACGCGCTTTAAGATGCCGCCTAGCCCAGTACGCTATCTCAAATAGGAGCGACGTAAGCTGAACAAATGTGATAGAATTACGCTGAATTCTTAAGTTAACAATAACATAAAATGATCTAATCGGGTCTCTGTTCGCCCTACCCTAGAAGTGTAATAGTGCATTTCACTCGTCATTTCATGCGCTGCGAGATGCCGCTTAGCTCAATATGGTATCTAAAATAGGAGCGACGTAAATTGAACAAATGTGATAGAATTTCGCTGAATTCTTTTATTAACCATAATATAAAATGATCTGATCGGGTCTCTGATCGCCCTACCATAGAAGTCTAATAGTGCATTTCACTCGCCATTTCATGCGCTTTTAGATTCCGCCTAGTCCAGTACGCTATCTGAAATGGGAGCGACGTAAGTTGAACAAATGTGATAGAAATACGCTGAATTCTTATATTAACCGTAACATAAAATGATCTAATCGGGTCTCTGATTGCCCTATCATAGAATTTTAATAGTGCATTTTACTCGGCATTCCACGCGCTTTAAGATGCCGCCTAGCCCAGTATGCTATCTGAAATAGGAGCGACGTAAATTGAACAAATGTGATAGAATTTCACTGAATTCTTATATTAACCTTAATGTAAAATGATCTAATCGGGTCTCTGTTCGCCCTGCCATAGAAGTCTAATGGTGCATTTCACTCGACATTTCATGCGCTTTGAGATGCCGCTTAGCCCACTACGCTATCTGAAATAGGAGCGACGTAAATTGAACAAATGTGATAGAATTTCGCTGAATTCATAAATTTACCATAACATAAAATGATTTCATCGGGTCTCTGTTTGCCCTACCCCAGGAATTTAATAGTGCATTTTACTCGCCATTTCATGCGCTTTGAGATGCCGCTTAACCCAATACGCTATCTGAAATAGGAGCGACGTAAGTTGAACAAATGTGATAGAATTTCGCTGAATTCTTTTATTAACCATAACGTAAAATGATCCGATGGGGTCACTGTTCGCCCTAGCCTAGAAGTTTAATAGTGCATTTTATTCGCCATTTCATGCGCTTTGAGATGCCGCTTAGCTCAATACGCTATCTGAAATAGGAGCGACGTAAGATGAACAAATGTGATAGAATTACGCTGCATTCTTATATTAACCGTAATATAAAATGATCTTATCGGGTCTCTGTTTGCCTTATCCTAGAAGTTTAATAGCGCATTTTACTCGCCATTTCATGCGCTTTGACAGGCCGCTTAGCCCAATACGCTATCTGAAATAGGAGCGACGTAAATTCAGCAAATGTGATAGATTTTCGCTGATTTCTTAAATTAACCATAATATAAAATGATCTAATCGGGTCTCTGTTCGCCCTACCCTAGAAGTTTAATAGTGCATTTCACTCGTCATTTCATGCGCTTTGAGATGCCGCTTAGCCGAATACGCTATCTGAAATAGGAGCGACGTAAATTGAACAAATGTGATAGAATTTCCCTGAAATCTTATATTAAACAAAATATAAAACGATCTAATCGGGTCTCTGATTGCCCTATCATAGAAGTTTAGTAGTGCATTTTACTCGCCATTCCACGCGCTTTAAGATGCCGCCTAGCCCAGTACGCTATCTGAAATGGGAGCGACGTAAGCTGAACAAATGTGATAGAATTACCCTGAATTCTTATATTAACCGTAATATAAAATGATCTAATCGGGTCTCTTTTTTCCCAACCCTAGAAGTTTCATAGTGCATTTTACTCGCCATTTCATGCGCTTTGAGAGGCCGCTTAGCCCACTACGCTATCTGAAATAGGAGCGACGTAAGTTGAACAAATGTGATAGAATTTCGCTGAATTCATTTATTAACCATAATGTAAAATGATCTAATCGGGTCTGTGTTTGCCCTACCCTAGAAGTTTAATAGTGCATTTCACTCGTCATTTCATGCGCTTTGAGATGCCGCTAATCCCAATAAGCTATCTGAAATAGGAGCGACGTAAATTGAACAAATGTGATAGAATTTCGCTGAATTCTTATATTAACCAAAATATAAAATGATCTAATCGGGTCTCTGTTTGCCCTATCATAGATGTTTAGTTGTGCATTTTACTCGCCATTCCACGCGCTTTAAGATGCCGCCTAGCCCAGTATGCTATCTGAAATAGGAGCGACGTAAATTGAACAAATGTGATAGAATTTCGCTGAATTCTTATATTAACCAAAATATAAAATGATCCAATCGGGTCTCTGATTGCCCTATCATAGAAGTTTAGTAGTGCATTTTACCCGCCATTCCACGCGCTTTAAGATGCCGCCTAGCCCAGTATGCTATCTGAAATAGGAGCGACGTAAATTGAACAAATGTGATAGAATTTCGCTGAATTCATTAATTAACCATAACATAAAATGATTTCATCGGGTCTCTGTTTGCCCTACCCTAGAAGTTTAATAGTGCATTTTACTCGCCAATCCATGCGCTTTGAGATGCCGCTTAACCCAATACGCTATCTGAAATAGGAGCGACGTAAGTTGAACAAATGTGATAGAATTTCGCTGAATTCTTTTATTAACCATAACGTAAAATGATCCGATGGGGTCACTGTTCGCCCTAGCCTAGAAGTTTAATAGGGCATTTTATTCGCCATTTCATGCGCTTTGAGATGCCGCTTAGCTCAATACGCTATCTGAAATAGGAGCGACGTAAGATGAACAAATGTGATAGAATTACGCTGCATTCTTATATTAACCGTAATATAAAATGATCTTATCGGGTCTCTGTTTGCCTTATCCTAGAAGTTTAATAGCGCATTTTACTCGCCATTTCATGCGCTTTGACAGGCCGCTTAGCCCAATACGCTATCTGAAATAGGAGCGACGTAAATTCAGCAAATGTGATAGATTTTCGCTGAATTCTTAAATTAACCATAATATAAAATGATCTAATCGGGTCTCTGTTCGCCCTACCCTAGAAGTTTAATAGTGCATTTCACTCGTCATTTCATGCGCTTTGAGATGCCGCTTAGCCCAATATGCTATCTGGAATAGGAGCGACGTAAATTGAACAAATGTGATAGAATTTCCGTGAATTCTTATATTAACCTTAATGTAAAATGATCTAATCGGGTCTCTGATCGCCCCAGCCGAGAAGTTTAATAGTGCATTTTATTCGCCATTTCATGCGCTTTGAGATGCCGCTTAGCCGAATACGCTATCTGAAATAGGAGCGACGTAAATTGAACAAATGTGATAGAATTTCCCTGAAATCTTATATTAAACAAAGTATAAAATGATCTAATCGGGTCTCTGATTGCCCTATCATAGAAGCTTAGTAGTGCATTTTACTCGCCATTCCACGCGCTTTAAGATGCCGCCTAGCCCAGTACGCTATCTGAAATGGGAGCGACGTAAGCTGAACAAATGTGATAGAATTACGCTGAATTCTTATATTAACCGTAATATAAAATGATCTAATCGGGTCTCTTTTTTCCCAACCCTAGAAGTTTCATAGTGCATTTTACTCGCCATTTCATGCGCTTTGAGAGGCCGCTTAGCCCATTACGCTATCTGAAATAGGAGCGACGTAAGTTGAACAAATGTGATAGAATTTCGCTGAATTCTTTTATTAACCATAATGTAAAATGATCTAATCGGGTCTGTGTCTGCCCTACCCTAGAAGTTTAATAGTGCATTTCACTCGTCATTTCATGCGCTTTGAGATGCCGCTAATCCCAATAAGCTATCTGAAATAGGAGCGACGTAAATTGAACAAATGTGATAGAATTTCGCTGAATTCTTATATTAACCAAAATATAAAATGATCTAATCGGGTCTCTGTTTGCCCTATCATAGATGTTTAGTTGTGCATTTTATTCGCCATTCCACGCGCTTTAAGATGCCGCCTAGCCCAGTATGCTATCTGAAATAGGAGCGACGTAAATTGAACAAATGTGATAGAATTTCGCTGAATTCTTATATTAACCAAAATATAAAATGATCCAATCGGGTCTCTGATTGCCCTATCACAGAAGTTTAGTAGTGCATTTTACCCGCCATTCCACGCGCTTTAAGATGCCGCCTAGCCCAGTATGCTATCTGAAATAGGAGCGACGTAAATTGAACAAATGTGATAGAATTTCACTGAATTCTTATATTAACATTAATGTAAAATGATCTAATCGGGTCTCTGTTCGCCCTACCATAGAAGTCTAATGGTGCATTTCACTCGACATTTCATGCGCTTTGAGATGCCGCTTAGCCCAATACGCTATCTGAAATAGGAGCGACGTAAATTGAACAAATGTGATAGAATTTCGCTGAATTCTTAAATTAACCATAATATAAAATGATTTCATCGGGTCTCTGTTTGCCCTACCCTAGAAGTTTAATAGTGCATTTTACTCGCCATTTCATGCGCTTTGAGATGCCGCATAGCCCAATAGGCTATCTGAAATAGGGGCGACGTAAATTGAACAAATGTGATAAAATTTCCGTGAATCCTTATATTAACCTTAATGTAAAATGATCTAATCGGGTCTCTGTTCGCCCTACCATAGAAGTCTAATGGTGCATTTCACTCGCCATTTCATGGGCTTTGAGATGCCGCTTAGCCCAATACGCTATCTGAATAGGGGCGACGTAAATTGAACAAATGTGATAAAATTTCCGTGAATCCTTATATTAACCATAATGTAAAATGATCTGATCGGGTCTCTGTTCGCCCTAGCCGAGAAGTTTAATAGTGCATTTTATTCGCCATTTCATGCGCTTTGAGATGCCGCTTAGCCGAATACGCAATCTGAAATAGGAGCGACGTAAATTGAACAAATGTGATAGAATTTCCCTGAATTCTTATATTAACCTTAATGTAAAATGATCTAATCGGGTCTCTGTTCGCCCTACCATAGAAGTCTAATAGTGCATTTCACTCGACATTTCATGCGCTTTGAGATGCCGCTTAGCCCAATACGCTATCTGAAATAGGAGCGACGTAAGTTGAACAAACGTGATAGAATTGCGCTGAATTCTTTTATTAACCATAATGTAAAATGAGCTGATCGTGTCTCTGTTCGCCCTAGCCGAGAAGTTTAATAGTGCATTGTATTCGCCATTTCATGCGCTTTGAGATGCCGCTTAGCCCAATACGCTATGTGAAATAGGAGCGACGTAAATTGAACAAATGTGATAGAATTTCCGTGAATTCTTATATTAACCTTAATGTAAAATGATCTAATCGGGTCTCTGATCGCCCTACCATAGAAATCTAATAGTGCATTTCACTCGCCATTTCACGCGCTTTAGGAGGCCGCCTAGCCCAGTACGCTATCCGAAATAGGAGCGACGTAAATTGAACAAATGTGATAGAATTTTGCTGAATTCTTAAATTAACCATAATATAAAATGATCTAATCGGGTCTCTGTTTGCACTACCCTAGAAGTTTAATAGTGCATTTTACTCGCCATTTCATGCGCTTTGAGATGCCGCTTAGCCCAGTACGCTATCTGAAATAGGAGCGACGCAAGTTGAACAAATGTGATAGAATTTCGCTGAATTCTTTTATTAACCATAATGTAAAATGATCTAATCGGGTCTCTGTTCGCCCTAGCCCAGAAGTTCAATAGTGCATTGTATTCGCCATTTCATGCGCTTTGAGATGCCGCGTAGCCCAATACGCTATCAGAAATAGGAGCGACGTAAATTGAACAAATGTGATAGAATTTCCCTGAAATCTTATATTGAACAAAATATAAAATGATCTAATCGGGTCTCTGATTGCCCTATCATAGAAGTTTTGTAGTGCATTGTACTAGCCAGTCCACGCGCTTTAAGATGCCGCCTAGCCCAGTACGCTATCTCAAATAGGAGCGACGTAAGCTGAACAAATGTGATAGAATTACGCTGAATACTTATATTAACCGTAATATAAAATGATCTAATCGGGTCTCTGTTTGCCTTATCCTAGAAGTTTAATAGTGCATTTTACTCGCCATTTCATGCGCTTTGAGATGCTGCTTAGCCCAATACGCTATCTGAAATAGGAGCGACGTAAATTGAACAAATGTGATAGAACTACGCTGAATTCTTAAGTTAACAATAACATAAAATGATCTAATCGGGTCTCTGTTCGCCCTACCCTAGAAGTGTAATAGTGCATTTCACTCGTCATTTCATGCGCTGCGAGATGCCGCTTAGCTCAATATGGTATCTAAAATAGGAGCGACGTAAATTGAGCAAATGTGATAGAATTTCGCTGAATTCTTTTATTAACCATAATATAAAATGATCTGATCGGGTCTCTGATCGCCCTACCATAGAAGTCTAATAGTGCATTTCACTCGCCATTTCATGCGCTTTTAGATTCCGCCTAGTCCAGTACGCTATCTGAAATGGGAGCGACGTAAGTTGAACAAATGTGATAGAAATACGCTGAATTCTTATATTAACCGTAACATAAAATGATCTAATCGGGTCTCTGATTGCCCTATCATAGAATTTTAATAGTGCATTTTACTCGCCATTCCACGCGCTTTAAGATGCCGCCTAGCCCAGTATGCTATCTGAAATAGGAGCGACGTAAATTGAACAAATGTGATAGAATTTCACTGAATTCTTATATTAACCTTAATGTAAAATGATCTAATCGGGTCTCTGTTCGCCCTGCCATAGAAGTCTAATGGTGCATTTCACTCGACATTTCATGCGCTTTGAGATGCCGCTTAGCCCACTACGCTATCTGAAATAGGAGCGACGTAAATTGAACAAATGTGATAGAATTTCGCTGAATTCATAAATTTACCATAACATAAAATGATTTCATCGGGTCTCTGTTTGCCCTACCCCAGGAATTTAATAGTGCATTTTACTCGCCATTTCATGCGCTTTGAGATGCCGCTTAACCCAATACGCTATCTGAAATAGGAGCGACGTAAGTTGAACAAATGTGATAGAATTTCGCTGAATTCTTTTATTAACCATAACGTAAAATGATCCGATGGGGTCACTGTTCGCCCTAGCCTAGAAGTTTAATAGTGCATTTTATTCGCCATTTCATGCGCTTTGAGATGCCGCTTAGCTCAATACGCTATCTGAAATAGGAGCGACGTAAGATGAACAAATGTGATAGAATTACGCTGCATTCTTATATTAACCGTAATATAAAATGATCTTATCGGGTCTCTGTTTGCCTTATCCTAGAAGTTTAATAGCGCATTTTACTCGCCATTTCATGCGCTTTGACAGGCCGCTTAGCCCAATACGCTATCTGAAATAGGAGCGACGTAAATTCAGCAAATGTGATAGATTTTCGCTGATTTCTTAAATTAACCATAATATAAAATGATCTAATCGGGTCTCTGTTCGCCCTACCCTAGAAGTTTAATAGTGCATTTCACTCGTCATTTCATGCGCTTTGAGATGCCGCTTAGCCGAATACGCTATCTGAAATAGGAGCGACGTAAATTGAACAAATGTGATAGAATTTCCCTGAAATCTTATATTAAACAAAATATAAAACGATCTAATCGGGTCTCTGATTGCCCTATCATAGAAGTTTAGTAGTGCATTTTACTCGCCATTCCACGCGCTTTAAGATGCCGCCTAGCCCAGTACGCTATCTGAAATGGGAGCGACGTAAGCTGAACAAATGTGATAGAATTACCCTGAATTCTTATATTAACCGTAATATAAAATGATCTAATCGGGTCTCTTTTTTCCCAACCCTAGAAGTTTCATAGTGCATTTTACTCGCCATTTCATGCGCTTTGAGAGGCCGCTTAGCCCACTACGCTATCTGAAATAGGAGCGACGTAAGTTGAACAAATGTGATAGAATTTCGCTGAATTCATTTATTAACCATAATGTAAAATGATCTAATCGGGTCTGTGTTTGCCCTACCCTAGAAGTTTAATAGTGCATTTCACTCGTCATTTCATGCGCTTTGAGATGCCGCTAATCCCAATAAGCTATCTGAAATAGGAGCGACGTAAATTGAACAAATGTGATAGAATTTCGCTGAATTCTTATATTAACCAAAATATAAAATGATCTAATCGGGTCTCTGTTTGCCCTATCATAGATGTTTAGTTGTGCATTTTACTCGCCATTCCACGCGCTTTAAGATGCCACCTAGCCCAGTATGCTATCTGAAATAGGAGCGACGTAAATTGAACAAATGTGATAGAATTTCGCTGAATTCTTATATTAACCAAAATATAAAATGATCCAATCGGGTCTCTGATTGCCCTATCATAGAAGTTTAGTAGTGCATTTTACCCGCCATTCCACGCGCTTTAAGATGCCGCCTAGCCCAGTATGCTATCTGAAATAGGAGCGACGTAAATTGAACAAATGTGATAGAATTTCGCTGAATTCATTAATTAACCATAACATAAAATGATTTCATCGGGTCTCTGTTTGCCCTACCCTAGAAGTTTAATAGTGCATTTTACTCGCCAATCCATGCGCTTTGAGATGCCGCTTAACCCAATACGCTATCTGAAATAGGAGCGACGTAAGTTGAACAAATGTGATAGAATTTCGCTGAATTCTTTTATTAACCATAACGTAAAATGATCCGATGGGGTCACTGTTCGCCCTAGCCTAGAAGTTTAATAGGGCATTTTATTCGCCATTTCATGCGCTTTGAGATGCCGCTTAGCTCAATACGCTATCTGAAATAGGAGCGACGTAAGATGAACAAATGTGATAGAATTACGCTGCATTCTTATATTAACCGTAATATAAAATGATCTTATCGGGTCTCTGTTTGCCTTATCCTAGAAGTTTAATAGCGCATTTTACTCGCCATTTCATGCGCTTTGACAGGACGCTTAGCCCAATACGCTATCTGAAATAGGAGCGACGTAAATTCAGCAAATGTGATAGATTTTCGCTGAATTCTTAAATTAACCATAATATAAAATGATCTAATCGGGTCTCTGTTCGCCCTACCCTAGAAGTTTAATAGTGCATTTCACTCGTCATTTCATGCGCTTTGAGATGCCGCTTAGCCCAATATGCTATCTGGAATAGGAGCGACGTAAATTGAACAAATGTGATAGAATTTCCGTGAATTCTTATATTAACCTTAATGTAAAATGATCTAATCGGGTCTCTGATTGCCCCAGCCGAGAAGTTTAACAGTGCATTTTATTCGCCATTTCATGCGCTTTGAGATGCCGCTTAGCCGAATACGCTATCTGAAATAGGAGCGACGTAAATTGAACAAATGTGATAGAATTTCCCTGAAATCATATATTAAACAAAGTATAAAATGATCTAATCGGGTCTCTGATTGCCCTATCATAGAAGCTTAGTAGTGCATTTTACTCGCCATTCCACGCGCTTTAAGATGCCGCCTAGCCCAGTACGCTATCTGAAATGGGAGCGACGTAAGCTGAACAAATGTGATAGAATTACGCTGAATTCTTATATTAACCGTAATATAAAATGATCTAATCGGGTCTCTTTTTTCCCAACCCTAGAAGTTTCATAGTGCATTTTACTCGCCATTTCATGCGCTTTGAGAGGCCGCTTAGCCCATTACGCTATCTGAAATAGGAGCGACGTAAGTTGAACAAATGTGATAGAATTTCGCTGAATTCTTTTATTAACCATAATGTAAAATGATCTAATCGGGTCTGTGTCTGCCCTACCCTAGAAGTTTAATAGTGCATTTCACTCGTCATTTCATGCGCTTTGAGATGCCGCTAATCCCAATAAGCTATCTGAAATAGGAGCGACGTAAATTGAACAAATGTGATAGAATTTCGCTGAATTCTTATATTAACCAAAATATAAAATGATCTAATCGGGTCTCTGTTTGCCCTATCATAGATGTTTAGTTGTGCATTTTATTCGCCATTCCACGCGCTTTAAGATGCCGCCTAGCCCAGTATGCTATCTGAAATAGGAGCGACGTAAATTGAACAAATGTGATAGAATTTCGCTGAATTCTTATATTAACCAAAATATAAAATGATCCAATCGGGTCTCTGATTGCCCTATCATAGCACTTTAGTAGTGCATTTTACCCGCCATTCCACGCGCTTTAAGATGCCGCCTAGCCCAGTATGCTATCTGAAATAGGAGCGACGTAAATTGAACAAATGTGATAGAATTTCACTGAATTCTTATATTAACCTTAATGTAAAATGATCTAATCGGGTCTCTGTTCGCCCTACCATAGAAGTCTAACAGTGCATTTCACTCGACATTTCATGCGCTTTGGGATGCCGCTTAGCCCAATACGCTATCTGAAATAGGAGCGACGTAAATTGAACAAATGTGATAGAATTTCGCTGAAATCTTATATTAAACAAAATATAAAATGATCTAATCGGGTCTCTGATTGCCCTATCATAGAAGTTTAGTAGTGCATTTTACTCGCCATTCCACGCGCTTTAAGATGCCGCCTAGCCCAGTACGCTATCTGAAATAGAAGCGCCGTAAATTGAACAAATGTGATAGAATTTCGCTGAATTCTTAAATTAAACATAATATAAAATGATCTCATCGGGTCTCTGTTTGCCCTACCCTAGAAGTTTAAAAGTGCATTTTCCTCGCCATTGCATGTACTTTGAGATGCCGCATAGCCCAATACGCTATCTGAAATAGGAGCGACGTAAATTGAACAAATGTGATAGAATTTCGCTGAATTCTTATATTAACCTTAATGTAAAATGATCTAATCGGGACTCTGTTCGCCCTACCATAGAAGTCTAATAGTGCATTTCACTCGCCATTTCATGCGCTTTCGGATGCCGCCTAGCCCAGTATGCTATCTGAAATAGGAGCGACGTAAGTTGAACAAATGTGATAGAATTACGCTGAGTTCTTATATTAACCGTAATATAAAATGATCTAATCGGGTCTCTGTTTGGCTTATCCTAGAAGTTTAAAAGTGCATCTTACTCGCCATTTCATGCGCTTTGAAATGCCGCTTAGCCCAATACGCTATCTGAAATAGGAGCGACGTAAATTGAACAAATTGATAGAATTTCCGTGAATTCTTATATTAACCTTAATGTAAAATGATCTAATCGGGTCTCTGTTCGCCCTACCATAGAAGTTTTATAGTGCATTTCACTCGACACTTCATGCGCTTTGAGATGCCGCTAAGCCCAATAAGCTATCTGAAATAGGAGCGACGTAAATTGAACAAATGTGATAGAATTTAGCAGAATTCTTATATTAAACAAAATATAAAATGATCTAATCGGGTCTCTGATTGCCCTATCATAGAAGTTTAATAGTGCATTTCACTCGTCATTTCATGCGCTTTGAGATGCCGCCTAGCCCAGTATGCTATCTGAAATAGGAGCGACGTAAATTGAACAAATGTGATAGAATTTCCGTGAATTCTTATATTAACCTTAATGTAAAATGATCTAATCGGGTCTCTGTTCGCCCCACCCTAGAAGCTTAATAGTGCATGTCACCCGTCATTTCATGCGCTTTGAGATGCCGCTTAGCCCAATATGCTATGTGAAATAGGAGCGACGTAAATTGAACAAATGTGATCGAATTTCGCTGAATTCTTTTATTAACCAAAATGTAAAATGATCTAATCGGGTCTCTGTTCGCCCTAGCCTAGAAGTTTAATAGTGCAGATTAGTCTCCATTCCATGCGCTTTGCGATGCCGCTTAGGCCAATACGCTATCTGAAATAGGAGCGACGTAAATTGAATAAATGTGATAGAATTTCGCTGAATTCTTAAATTAACCATAATATAAAATGATTTAATCGGGTCTTTGTTTGCCCTAGCCTAGAAGTTTAATAGTGCATTTTACTAGCCATTTCATGCGCTTTGCGATGCCGCTTAGGCCAATACGTTATCTGAAATAGGAGCGACGTAAATTGAATAAATGTGATAGAATTTCGCTGAATTCTTAAATTAACCATAATATAAAATGATGTAATCGGGTCTTTGTTTGCCCTAGCCTAGAAGTTTAATGGTGCATTTTACTCGCCATTTCATGCGCTTTCAGATGCCGCTTAGCCCAATACGCTATCTGAAATAGGAGCGACGTAAGTTGAACGAATGTGATAGAATTTCGCTGAATTGTTTTATTAACCATAATGTAAAATGATCTGATCGGGTCTCTGTTCGCCCTAGCCTAGAAGTTTAATAGTGCATTTTATTCGCCATTTCATGCGCTTTGAGATGCCGCTTAGCCGAATACGCTATCTGAAATAGGAGCGACGTAAATTGAACAAATGTGATAGAATTTCGCTGATTTCTTGTATTAACCAAAATATAAAATGATCTAATCGGGTCTCTGATTGCCCTATCATAGAAGTTTAGTAGTGCATTTTACTCGCCATTCCACGCGCTTTAAGATGCCGCCTAGCCCAGTACGCTATCTGAAATAGGAGCGACGTAAGTTGAACAAATGTGATAGAATTACGCCGAATTCTTATATTAAGCGTAAAATAAAATGATCTAATCGGGTCTCGGTTTGCGTTATCCTAGAAGTTTAACAGTGCATTATACTCGCCATTTCATGCGCTTTGAGATGCCGCTTAGCCTAATACGCTATCTGAAATAGGAGCGACGTAAATTGAACGAATGTGATAGAATTACGCTGAATTCTTAAATTAACCATAATATAAAATGATTTAATCGGGTCTTTGTTTGCCCTACCCTAGAAGTTTAATAGTCCATTTAACTCGCCATTGCATGTGCTTTGAGATGCCGCATAGCCCAATACGCTATCTGAAATAGGAGCGACGTAAATTGAACAAATGTGATTGAATTTCCCTGAATTCTTATATTAACCTTAATGTAAAATGATCTAATCGGGTCTCTGTTCGCCCGACCATAGAAGTCTAATAGTGCAATTCACTCGACATTTCATGCGCTTTGAGATGCCGCTTAGACCAATACGCTGTCTGAAATAGGAGCGACGTAAATTGAACAAATGTGATAGAATTTCGCTGATTTCTTGTATTAACCAAAATATAAAATGATCTAATCGGGTCTCTGATTGCCCTATCATAGAAGTTTAATAGTGGATTTCACTCGCCATTCCACGCGCTTTAAGATGCCGCATAGCCCGGTACGCTGTCTGAAATAGGAAGGACGTAAATTGAACAATTGTGATGGAATTTTGATGAATTCTTAAATTAACAATAACATAAAATGATCTAATCGGGTCTCTGCTTGCCCTACCCTAGAAATTTAACAGAGCATTTTACTCGCCATTTCATGCGCTTTCAGATGCCGCTTAGCCCAATACGCTATCTGAAATGGGAGCGACGTAAATTGAGCAAATGTGATAGAATTTCCCTAATTTCTTATATTAACCTTAATGTAAAATGATCTAACCGTGTCTCTGTTCGCCCTACCATAGAAGTCTAATAGTGCATTTCACTCGTCATTTCATGCGCTTTGAGATGCCGCTTTGCCCAATACGCAATCTGAAATAGGAGCGACGTAAATTGAACAAATGTGATAGAATTTCGCTGAATTCTTATATTAACCAAAATATAAAATGATCTAATCGGGTATCGGATTGCTCCTATTTCAGATAGCGTATTGGGCTAAGAGGCATCTCAAAGCGCATGAAATAGCGAGTAAAATGCACTATTAAACTTCTAGGATAGGGCAACCAGAGACCCGATTAGATCATTTTCCATTAAGGTTAATATAAGAATTCAGGGAAATTCTATCACATTTGTTCAATTTACGTCGCTCCTATTTCAGATAGCGTATTGGGCTACGCGGCATCTCAAAGCGCATGAAATGGCGAGTAAAATGCACTATTAAACTTCTCGGGTAGGGCAAACAGAGACCCGATTAGATCATTTTATATTATAGTTAATTTAAGAATTCAGCAAAATTCTATCACAATTGTTCAATTTACGTTGTTCCTATTTCAGATAGCGTACTGGGCTAGGCGGCATCTTAAAGCGCGTGGAATGGCGAGTAAAATGCACTATTAAACTTCTAGGGTAGGGCAAACAGAGACCCGATTAGATAACATTTTATATTTTGGTTAATATAAGAATTCAGCGAAATTCTCTCACATTTGTTCAATTTACGTCGTTCCTATTTCAGCTAGCGTACTGGGCTAGGCGGCATCTTAAAACGCGAGGAATGGCGAGTAAAATGCACTGTTAAACTTCTATGATAGGGCAATCAGAGACCCGATTAGATCATTTTATATTTTGTTTAATATAAGAATTCAGCGAAATACTATCACATTTGTTCCATTTACGTCACTCCTGTTTCAGATAGCGTATTCGGCTAAGCGGCAGCTCAAAGCGCATGCAATGGCGAATAAAATGCACTATTACACTTCTAGACTAGGCCGAACAGGGACCCGATTAGATCGTTTTACATTATGGTTAATAAATGAATTTACTGAAATTCTATCACATTTGTTCAACTTACGTCGCTCCTATTTCAGATAGCATACTGGGCTAGGCGGCATCTCAAAGCGCATGAAATGACGAGTGAAATGCACTATTAAACTTCTATGATAGGGCAAACAGAGACCCGATTAGATCATTTTATTTTATGGTTAAGTTAAGAATACAGCGAAATTCTATCACATTTGTTCAATTTCCGTCGCTCCTATTTCAGATAGCGTATTGGGCTAAGCGGCATGTCAAAGCGCATGAAATGACGAGTAAAATCCACTATTAAACTTCTAGGGTAGGGCAAACAGCGACCCGATTAGATCATTTTATATTATGGTTAATTTAAGAATTCAGCGAAATTCTATCACATTTGTTCATTTTACGTCGCTCTTATTTCAGATAGCGTATTGGGCTAAGCAGCATCTCAAATCGCATGAAATGGCGAGTAAAATGCACTATTAAACTTCTAGGGTAACGCAAACAGAGACCCGATTAGATCATTTTATATTAAGGTTAATTTAAGAATTCAGCGAAATTCTATCACATTTGTTCAACTTACGTCGCTCCTATTTCAGATAGCGTATTGGGCTAACCGGCATCGCAAAGTGCATGAAATGGCGAGTAAAATGCACTATTAAACTTCTAGGGTAAGGCAAACAGAGACCCGATTATATCATTTTATATTACGGTTAATATAAGAATTCAGCGTAATTCTATCACATTTGTTCAACTTACGTCGCTCCTATTTCAGATAGCGTATTGGGCTAAGCGGCATCTCAAAGCGCATGAAATGACGAGTAAAATGCACTATTAAACTTCTAGGCAAGGGCGAACAGAGACCCGATTAGATCATTTTACAATATGGTTAATAAAAGAATTCAGCGAAATTCTATCACATTTGTTCAATTTACATCGCTCCTATTTCAGATAGCGTATTGGGCTAAGCGGCATCTCAAAGCGCATGAAATGACGAGTAAAATGCACTATTAAACTTCTAGGGTAGGGCCAACAGAGATCCGATTAGAACATTTTACATCAAGGTTAATATAAGAATTCAGCGAAATTCTATCACATTTGTTCAATTTCCGTCGCTCCTATTTCAGATAGCGTATTGGGCTAAGCGGCATCGCAAAGTGCATGAAATGGCGAGTAAAATGCACTATTAAACTTCTAGGGTAAGGCAAACAGAGACCCGATTAGATCATTTTATATTACGGTTAATATAAGAATTCAGCGAAATTCTATCACATTTGTTCAATTTACGTCGCTCCTATTTCGGATAGCGTATTGGGCTAAGCGGCATCTCAAAGCGCATGAAATGGCGAGTAAAATGCACTATTAAACTTCTAGGGTAGGGCAAACAGGGACCCGATTAGATCATTTTACATTATGGTTAATATATGAATTCAGCGAAATTCTATCACATTTGTTCATTTTGCGTCGCTCCTATTTCAGATAGCTTATTGAGCTAAGCGGCATCTCAAAGCGCATGAAATGAAGAGTAAAATGCACTATTAAACTTCTAGGGTAGGGCCAACAGAGATCCGATTAGAACATTTTACATCAAGGTTAATATAAGAATTCAGCGAAATTCTCTCACATTTGTTCAATTTACGTCGCTGATATTTCAGATAGCGTACTGGGCTAAGCGGCATCTCAAAGCGCAAGAAATGGCGAGTAAAATGCACTATTAAACTTCTAGGGTAGGGCAAACAGAGACCCGATAAGATCATTTAATATTATGGTTAATTTAAGATTTCAGCGAAATTCTATCACATTTGTTCAATTTACGTCGCTCCTATTTCAGATAGTGTATTGGGGTAAGCGGCATCTCAAAGCGCATGAAATGCCGAGTGAAATGCACTATTAAACTTCTAGGGTAAGGCAAACAGAGACCCGATTAGATCATTTTATATTACGGTTAATATAAGAACTCAGCGTAATTCTATCACATTTGTTCAACTTACGTCGCTCCTATTTCAGATAGCGTACTGGGCTAGGCGGCATCTCAAAGCGCATGAAATGACGAGTGAAATGCACTATTAAACTTCTATGATAGGGCAAACAGAGACCCGATTAGATCATTTTATTTTATGGTTAATTTAAGAATTCAGCGAAATTCTATCACATTTGTTCAATTTCCGTCGCTCCTATTTCAGATAGCGTATTGGGCTAAGCGGCATGTCAAAGCGCATGAAATGACGAGTAAAATCCACTATTAAACTTCTAGGGTAGGGCAAACAGCGACCCGATTAGATCATTTTATATTATGGTTAATTTAAGAATTCAGCGAAATTCTATCACATTTGTTCATTTTACGTCGCTCTTATTTCAGATAGCGTATTGGGCTAAGCAGCATCTCAAATCGCATGAAATGTCGAGTAAAATGCACTATTAAACTTCTAGGGTAACGCAAACAGAGACCCGATTAGATCATTTTATATTAAGGTTAATTTAAGAATTCAGCGAAATTCTATCACATTTGTTCAACTTACGTCGCTCCTATTTCAGATAGCGTATTGGGCTAAGCGGCATCGCAAAGTGCATGAAATGGCGAGTAAAATGCACTATTAAACTTCTAGGGTAAGGCAAACAGAGACCCGATTAGATCATTTTATATTACGGTTAATATAAGAATTCAGCGTAATTCTATCACATTTCTTCAACTTACGTCGCTCCTATTTCATATAGCGTACTGGGCTAGGCGGCATCTCAAAGCGCATGAAATGACGAGTGAAATGCACTATTAAACTTCTATGATAGGGCAAACAGAGACCCGATTAGATCATTTTATATTATGGTTAATTTAAGAATTCAGCGAAATTCTATCACATTTGTTCAATTTACGTCGCTCCTATTTCAGATAGCGCATTGGGCTAAGCGGCATCTCAAAGCGCATGAAATGGCGAGTAAAATGCACTATTAAACTTCTAGGCAAGGGCGAACAGAGACCCGATTAGATCATTTTACAATATGGTTAATAAAAGAATTCAGCGAAATTCTATCACATTTGTTCAATTTACATCGCTCCTATTTCAGATAGCGTATTGGGATAAGCGGCATCTCAAAGCGCATGAAATGACGAGTAAAATGCACTATTAATCTTCTAAGGTAGGGCAAACAGAGACCCGATTAGATAATTTTATATTATAGTTAATTTAAGAATTCAGCGAAATTCCATCACATTTGTTCAATTTACGTCGCTCCTATTTCAGATAGCGTATTGGGCTAAGCGGCATCGCAAAGCGCATGAAATGGCGAGTAAAATGCACTATTAAACGTGTAGGGTAGGGCAAACAGGGACCCGATTAGATCATTTTATATTACGGTTAATATATGAATTCAGCAAAATTCTATCATATTTGTTCAATTTACGTCGCTGCTATTTCAGATAGCGTATTCGGCTAAGCGGCATCTCAAAGCGCATGAAATGAAGAGTGAAAGGCACTATTAAACTTCTAGGGTAGGGCGAACAGAGACCCGATTAGATCATTTTACATTAAGGTTAATATAAGAATTCAGCGAAATTCTATCACATTTGTTCAATTTACGTTGCTCCTATTTCAGATAGCGTATTGGGCTAAGCGGCATCTCAAAGCGCATGAAATGGCGAGTAAAATGCACTATTAAACTTCTAGGCTAGGGTGAACAGAGACCCGATTAGATCATTTTACATTACGGTTAATAAAAGAATTCAGCGAAATTCTATCACATTTGTTCAATTTACATCGCTCCTATTTCAGATAGCGTATTGGGCTAAGCGGCATCTCAAAGCGCATGAAATGAGGAGTAAAATGCACTATTAAATTTCTAGGGTAGGGCAAGCAGAGACCCGCATAGATCATTTTATAGTATGGTTAATTTAAGAATTCAGCGAAATTCTATCACATTTGTTCAATTTACGTCGCTCCTATTTCAGATAGCGTATTGGGCTAAGCGGCATCTCAAAGCGCATGAAGTGACGAGTGAAATGCTCTATTAAACTTTTAGGGTAGGGCGAACAGAGACCCGATTAGATCATTTTACATTAAGGTTAATATAAGAATTCACGGAAATTCTATCACATTTGTTCAATTTACGTCGCTCCTATTTCGGATAGCGTATTGGGCTAAGCGGCATCTTAAAGCGAGTGGAATGGCGAGTAAAATGCACTATTAAACTTCTATGATTGGGCAATCAGGGACCCGATCAGATCATTTTATATTTTGGTTAATATAAGAATTCAAGGAAATTCTATCACATTTGTTCAATTTACGTCGCTCCTATTTCGGATAGCGTATTGGTCTAAGAGGCATCTCAAAGCCCATGAAATGATGAGTGAAATGCACTATTAAACTTCTAGGGTAAGGCAAACAGGGACCCGATTAGATCATTTTATATTACGGTTAATATAAGAATTCAGCGAAGTTTTATCACATTTGTTCAATTTACGTCTCTCCTATTTCAGATAGCGCAGTGTGCTAAGCGGCATCTCAAAGCGCATGAAATGACGAGTGAAATGCACTATTAAACTTCTAGGGTACGGGAAAGAGAGTCCCGATTAGATCATTTTATATTACGGTTAGTATGAGAATTCAGCAAAATTCTGTCACATTTGTTCAATTTACGTTGCTCCTATTTCAGATAGCGTATTGGGCTAAGCGGCATCTCAAAGCGCATGAAATGGCGAGTAAAGTGCACTATTAAACTTCTAGGGTAAGGCAAACAGGGACCCGATCAGATCATTTTATATTTTGTTTAATATAAGATTTCAGGGAAATTCTATCACATTTGTTCAATTTACGTCGCTCCTATTTCAGATAGCGTATTGGGCTAAGCAGCATCTCAAAGCGCATGAAGTGACGAGTGAAATGCTCTATTAAACTTTTAGGGTAGGGCGAACAGAGACCCGATTAGATCATTTTACATTAAGGTTAATATAAGAATTCACGGAAATTCTATCACATTTGTTCAATTTACGTCGCTCCTATTTCAGATAGCGTATTGGGCTAAGCGGCATCTCAAAGCGCATGAAATGGCGAGTAAAATGCACTATTAAACTTCGAGGCTTGGGCAAGCAGAGACCCTCATAGATCATTTTACATTATGGTTAATAAAAGAATTCAGCGAAATTCTATCACATTTGTTCAATTTACGTCGCTCCTATTCCAGATAGCGTATTGGGCTAAGCGGCATCTCAAAGCGCATGAAATGGCGAATGAAATGCACTATTAAACTTCTAGGTTAGGGCGAACAGAGACCCGATTAGATCATTTTACATTATGGTTAATAAAAGAATTCAGCGAGATTCTATCACATTTGTTCTATTTACATCGCTCCTATTTCAGATAGCGTATTGGGCTAAGCGGAATCTCAAAGCGCATGAAATGACGAGTAAAATGCACTATTAAACTTCTAGGGTACGGCAAACAGGGACCCGATTAGATAATTTTATATTATAGTTAATTTAAGAATTCAGCGAAATTCTATCACATTTGTTCAATTTACGTCGCTCCTATTTCAGATAGCGTACTGGGCTAGGCGCCATCTTAAAGCGCGTGGAATGGCGAGTAAAATGCACTATTAAATTTCTAGGGTAGGGCAAACAGAGACCCGATTAGATCATTTTGTATTTTGTTTAATATAAGATTTCATGGAAATTCTATCACATTTCTTCAATTTACGTCGCTCCTATTTCAGATAGCGTATTGGGCTAAGCGGCATCTCAAAGCGCATGAAATGGCGAATGAAATGCACTATTAAACTTCTAGGCTAGGGCGAACAGAGACCCGATTAGATCATTTTACGTTATGGTTAATAAAAGAATTCAGCGAAATTCTATCACATTTGTTCAATTTATATCGCTCCTATCTCAGATAGCGTATTGTGCTAAGCGGCATCTCAAAGCGCATGAAATGACGAGCAAAATGCACTATTAAACTTCTAGGGTAGGGCGAACAGAGACCCGAACAGATCATTTTACATTAAGGTTAATGTAAGAATTCAGGGAAATTCTATCACATTTGTTCAATTTACTTCGCTCCTATTTCAGATAGCGTACTGGGCTACGCGGCATCTCAAAGCGCATGAAATGGCGAGTAAAATGCACTATTAAACTTCAAGGGTAGGGCAAACAGAGACCCGATTAGATCATTTTATATTTTGGTTAATATAAGAATTCAGCGAAATTCTGTCACATTTGATCAATTTACGTGGCTCCTATTTCAGATAGCTCATTGGGCTAAGCGGCATCTCAAAGCGCATGAAATGAGGAGTAAAATGCACTATTAAACTTCTAGGCTAGGGCGAACAGAGACCCGATTAGTTCATTTTACATTAATGTTAATATGAGAATTCAGCGAAATTCTATCACATTTGTTCAATTTACGTCGTTCCTATTTCAGATAGCATACTGGGCTAGGCGGCACCATAAAGCGCGTGGAATGGCGACTAAAATGCACTATTAAACATCTAGGCTAGGGCGACCAGAGACCCGATTAGATCATTTTACATTTTGGTTAATATAAGGATTCAGCGAAATTCTATCACATTTGTTCAATTTAC
This sequence comes from Macropis europaea, assembly GCA_916610135.2. Lineage (NCBI taxonomy): Eukaryota > Metazoa > Arthropoda > Insecta > Hymenoptera > Melittidae > Macropis > Macropis europaea. Next base: position 344,547 of record CAKAJE020002008.1, read on the forward strand.
GTCGCTCCTATTTCAGATAGCTTATTGGGCTAAGCGACATCTCAAAGCGCATGAAATGAGGAGTGAAATGCACTATTAAACTTCTAGGGTAGGGCGAACAGAGACCCGATTAGATCATTTTACATTAAGGTTAATATAAGAATTCAGCGAAATTCTATCACATTTATTCAATTTACGTCTCTCCAATTTCAGATAGCGTATTGGGCTAAGCGGCATCTCAAAGCGCATGAAATGAGGAGTAAAATGCACTATTAAACTTCTAGGCTAGGGCGAACAGAGACCCGATTAGAGCATTTTACGTTATGGTTAATAAAAGAATTCAGCGAAATTCTATCACATTTGTCAATTTACATCGCTCCTATTTCAGATAGCGTATTGGGCTAAGCGGAATCTCAAAGCGCATGAAATGAGGAGTAAAATGCACTATTAAACTTCCCGGGCAGGGCAAACCGAGACCCGATTAGATCATTTTACGTTATGGTTAATAAAAGAATTCAGCGAAATTCTACCACATTTGTTCAATTTACATCGCTCCTATTTCAGATAGCGTATTGGGCTAAGAGGCATCTCAAAGCGCATGAAATAACGAGTAAAATGCACTATTAAACTTCTAGGGTACGGCAAACAGATACCCAATTAGAACATTTTATATTATAGTGAATTTAAGAATTCAGCGAAATTCTCTCACATTTGTTCAATTTACGTCGCTCCTATTTCAGATAGCGTATTGGGCTAAGCGGCATCTCAACTCGCATGAAATGGCGAGTAAAATGCACTATTAGACTTCTAGGATAAGGCAAACAGAGACCCGATTAGATCATTTTATATTACGGTTAATATAAGAATTGAGCGTAATTCTATCACATTGGTTCAACTTACGTCGCTCCTATTTCAGATAGCGTACTGGGCTAGGCGGCATCTTAAAGCGCGTGGAATGGCGAGTAAAATGCACCACTACACTTCTATGATAGGGCAATCAGAGACCCGATTAGATCATTTTATATTTTGTTTAATACAAGATTTCAAGGAAATTCTATCACATTTGTTCAATTTACGTCGCTCCTATTTCAGATAGCGTATTGGGCTAAGAGGCATCTCAAAGCGCATGAAATGGCGAATAAAATGCACTATTAAACTTCTAGGCTAGGGCGGACGGAGACCCGATTAGATCATTTTACATTAAGGTTAATAAAACAATTCAGCGAAATTCTATCACATTTGTTCAATTTACGTCGCTCCTATTCCAGATAGCGTATTGGGCTAAGCGGCATCTCTATGCGCATGAAATGGCGAGTAAAATGCGCTATTAAACTTCTAGGGTAGGGCGAACAGAGACCCGATTAGATCATTTTACATTATGGTTAATAAAAGAATTCAGCGAAATTCTATCACATTTGTTCAATTTACATCGCTCCTATTTCAGATAGCGTATGGGGCTAAGCGGCATCTCAAAGCGCATGAAATGAGGAGTAAAATGCGCTATTAAACTTCTAGGGTAGGGCAAACCGAGACCCGATTAGATAATTTTATATTACAGTTAATTTACGAATTCAGCGAGATTCTATCACATTTGTTCAATTGACGTCGCTCCTATTTCAGATAGCGTATTGGGCTAAGCGGCATCTCAAAGCGCATGAAATGGCGAGTAAAATGCACTATTAAACTTCTAGGGTAAGGCAAACAGAGACCCGATTAGATCATTTTATATTATGGTTAATATAAGAATTCAGCGTAATTCTATCACATTTGTTCAACTTACGTCGCTCCTATTTCAGATAGCGTACTGGGCTAGACGGCATCTTGAAGCGCGTGGAATGGCGAGTAAAATGCACCACTAAACTTCTATGATAGGGCAATCAGAGACCCGATTAGATCATTTTATATTTTGTTTAATATAAGATTTCAGGGAAATTCTATCACATTTGTTCAATTTACGTCGCTCCTATTTCAGATAGCGTATTGGGCTAAGCGGCATCTCAAAGCGCATGAAGTGACGAGTGAAATGCACAATTAAACTTTTAGGGTAGGGCGAACAGAGACCCGATTAGATCATTTTACATTATGGTTAATAAAAGAATACAGCGAAATTCTATCACATTTGTTCAATTTACGTCGCTCCTATTCCAGATAGCGTATTGGGCTAAGCGGCATCTCTATGCGCATGAAATGGCGAGTAAAATGCACTATTAAACTTCTAGGGTAATGCAAAGAGAGACCCGATTAGATCATTTTATGTTACGGTTAATATAAGAATTCAGCGTAATTCTATCACATTTGTTCAACTTACGTCGCTCCTATTTCAGATAGCGTACTGGGCTAGGAGGCATCTTGAAGCGCGTGGAATGGCGAGTAAAATGCACCACTAAACTTCTATGACATGGCAATCAGAGACCCGATTATATCATTTTATATTTTGTTTAATATAAGATTTCAGGGAAATTCTATCACATTTGTTCAATTTACGTCGCTCCTATTTCAGATAGCGTACTGGGCTACGCGGCATCTCAAAGCGCATGAAATGGCGAGTAAAATGCACTATTAAACTTCTATGATAGGGCAATCAGAGACCCGATTAGATCATTTTATATTTTGGTTAATATAAGAATTCAGCGAAATTCTGTCACATTTGATCAATTTACGTGGCTCCTATTTCAGATAGCTCATTGGGCTAAGCGGCATCTCAAAGCGCATGAAATGACGAGTGAAATGCACTATTAAACTTCTAGGGTAGGGCGAACAGAGACTCGATTAGATCATTTTACATTAATGTTAATATGAGAATTCAGCGAAATTCTATCACATTTGTTCAATTTACATAGCTCCTATTTCAGATAGCGTATTGGGCTAAGCGGCATCTCAAAGCGCATGAAATGACGAGTAAAATGCACTATTAAACTTCTAGGGTAGGGCAAACAGAGACCCGATTAGATAATTTGATATTATAGTTAATTTAAGAATTCAGCGAAATTTTATCACATTTGTTCAATTTACGTCGCTCATATTTCAGATAGCGTACTGGGCTAGGCGGCATCTTAAAGCGCGTGGAATGGCGAGTAAAATGCACTATTAAACGTCTAGGCTAGGGCGAACAGAGACCCGATTAGATCATTTTACATTATGGTTAATAAAAGAATTCAGGGAAATTCTATCACATTTGTTCAATTTACGTCGCTCCTATTTCAGATAGCGTACTGGGCTAAGCGGCACCTCAAAGCGCATGAAATGAGGAGTGAAATGCACCATTAAACTTCTAGGGTAGGGCGAACAGAGACCCGATTAGATCATTTTACATTAAGGTTAATATAAGAATTCAGGGAAATTCTATCACATTTGTTCAATTTACGTCTCTCCTATTTCAGATAGCGTATTGGGCTAGGCGGCATCTCAAAGCGCATGAAATGGCGAGTAAGATGTACTATTAAACTTCTAGGATAAGGCAAACAGAGAACCGATTAGATCATTTTATATTACGGATAATATAAGAATTCAGCGTAGTTCTATCACATTTGTTCAACTTACGCCGATCCTGCTTGAGATAGCGTACTGGACTAGGCGGCAGCTTAAAGCGCGTGGAATGGTGAGTAAAATGCAGTACTAAACTTCTATGATAGGGCAATCGGAGTCCCGATTAGATCATTTTATATTTTGTTTAATATAAGATTTCAGGGAAATTCTATCACATTTGTTCAATCTACGTCGCTCCTATTTCAGATAGCGTATTGGGCTAAGCGGCATCTCAAAGCGCATGAAATGGCGAGTAAAATGCACTATTAAACTTCTATGATAGGGCAATCAGAGACCCGATTAGATCATTTTATATTTTGGTTAATATAAGAATTCAGCGGAATTCTATCACATTTGTTCAATTTACGTCGCCCCTATTTCAGATAGCTCATTGGGCTAAGCGGCATCTCAAAGCGCATGAAATGACGAGTGAAATGCACTATTAAACTTCTAGGGTAGGGCGAACAGAGACTCGATTAGATCATTTTAAATTAATGTTAATATGAGAATTCAGCGAAATTCTATCACATTTGTTCAATTTACGTCGCTCATATTTCAGATACCGTATTGGGCTAAGCGGCACCTCAAAGCGCATGAAATGGCGAATAAAATGCACTATTAAACTTGTAGGCTAGGGCGAACAGAGACCCGAGTAGATCATTTTAGATTGTGGTTAATAAAAGTATTCAGCGAAATTCTATCACATTTGTTCAATTTACGTCGCTCCTATTACAGATAGCTTATTGGGCTTAGCGGCTTCTCGAAGCGCATGAAAGGGCGAATAGAATGCACAACTAAACTTCTAGGATAGGGCGAACAGAGACCCGAGCAGATCATTTTTCATTATGGTTAATAAAAGAATTCAGCGAAATTCTATCTCATTTGTTCAATTTACGTCGCTCCTATTTCAGATAGCGTATTCGGCTAAGCGGCATCTCAAAGCGCATGAAGTGGCGAATAAAATTCACTATTAAACTTCTAGGCTAGGGCGAACAGAGACCCGATTAGATCATTTTACATTATGGTTAATAAAAGAATTCAGCGAAATTCTATCATATTTGTTCAATTTACATCGCTCCTATTTCAGATAGCGTATTGGGCTAAGCGGCATCTCAAAGCGCATGAAATGATGAGTAGAATGCACTATTAAACTTCTAGGGTAGGGCGAACAGATACCCGATTAGATCATTTTATATTATAGTGAATTTAAGAATACAGCGAAATTCTCTCACATTTGTTCAATTTACGTCGCTCCTATTTCAGATAGCGCATTGGGCTGAGCGGCATCTCGAAGCGCATGAAATGGCGAATAAAATGCACAACTGAACTTCTAGGCTAGGGCGAACAGAGACCCGAGCAGATCATTTGACATTATGGTTAATAAAAGAATTCAGCGAAATTCTATCTCATTTGTTCAATTTACGTCGCTCCTATTTCAGATAGCGTATTGGGCTATGCGGCATCTCAAAGTGCATGAAATGGCGAGTAAAATGCACTATTAAACTTCTAGGGTAGGGCAAACAGAGACCCGATTAGATCATTTTATATTATGGTTAATTTAAGAATTCAGCGTAGTTCTATCACATTTGTTCAATTCACGTCGCTCCTATTTCAGATAGCATACTGGGCTAGGCGGCATCTTAAAGCGCGTGGAATGGCGAGTAAAATGCACTACTAAACTTCTATGATAGGGCAATCAGAGACCCGATTAGATCATTTTATATTTTGTTTAATATAAGATTTCAGGGAAATTGTATCACATTTGTTCAATTTACGTACTCCTATTCAGATAGCGTACTGGGCTAAGCGGCATCTCAAAGCGCATGAAGTGGCAAATAAAATTCACTATTAAACTTCTAGGCTAGGGCGAACAGAGACCCGGTCAGATCATTTTACATTATGGTTAATAAAAGAATCCAGCGAAATTCTGTCACATTTGTTCAACTTACGTCGCTCCTATTTCAGAAAGCGTATTGGGCTACGCGGCAACTCAAAGCGCATGAAATGGCGAGTGAAGTGCACCATTAGGCTTCTATGGTAGGGCGAACAGAGACCCGATTAGATCATTTTACATTAAGGTTAATATAAGAATTCACGGAAATTCCTATCACATTTGTTCAATTTACGTCGCTCCTATTTCAGATAGCGTATTGGGCTATGCGGCATCTCAAAGCGCATGAAAAGGCGAGTAAAATGCACCACTAAACTTCTATGATAGGGCAATCAGAGACCCGATTAGATCATTTTATGTTATGATTAATTTAAGAATTCAGCAAAATTCTATCACATTTGTTCAACTTACATCGCTCCTATTTCAGATAGCGTACTGGGCTAGGCGCCATCTGAAAGCGCGTGGAATGGCGAGCAAAATGCACTATTAAACTTCTAGGGTAGGGCAAACAGAGACCCGATTAGATCATTTTATATTTTGTTTAATATAAGATATCAAGGAAATTCTATCACATTTGTTCAATTTACGTCGCTCCTATTTCAGATAGCGTATTGGGCTAAGCGGCATCTCAAAGCGCATGAAATCGCGAATGAAATGCACTGTTAAACTTCTAGGCTAGGGCGAACAGAGACCCGATGAGATCATTTTACATTATGGTTAATAAAAGAATTCAGCGAAATTCTATCACATTTGTTCAATTTACATCGCTCCTATTCCAGATAGCGTATTGGGCGAAGTGGCATCTCAAAGCGCATGAAATGACGAGTAAAATTCACTATTAAACTTCTAGGGTAGGGCAAACAGAGACCCGATTAGATAATTTTATATTATAGTTATTTTAAGAATTCAGCGAAATTCTATCACATTTGTTCAATTTACATCGCTCCTATTTCAGATAGCGTATTGGGCTAGGCGGCATCTCAAAGTGCATGAAATGGCGAGTAAAACGCACTATTAAACTTCTAGGGTAGGGCAAACAGAGACCCGATTAGATCATTTTATATTATGGGTAATTTAATAATTCAGCGAAATTCTATCACATTTGTTCAATTCACGTCGCTCCTATTTCAGATAGCATACTGGGCTAGGCGGCATCTTAAAGCGCGCGGAATGGCGAGTAAAATGCACTACTAAACTTCTATGATAGGGCAATCAGAGACCCGATTAGATCATTTTATATTTTGTTTAATATAAGATTTCAAGGAAATTCTATCACATTTATTCAATTTACGTCGCTCCTATTTCAGATAGCGTACTCGGCTAAGCGGCATCTCAAAGCGCATGAAGTGGCAAATAAAATTCACTATTAAACTTCTAGGCTAGGGCGAACAGAGACCCGGTCAGATCATTTTACATTATGGTTAATAAAAGAATCCAGCGAAATTCTATCACATTTGTTCAACTTACGTCGCTCCTATTTCAGATAGCGTATTGGGCTAAGCGGCAACTCAAAGCGCATGAAATGGCGAGTGAAGTGCACCATTAGACTTCTATGGTAGGGCGAACACAGACCCGATTAGATCATTTTACATTAAGGTTAATATAAGAATTCATGGAAATTCCTATCACATTTGTTCAATTTACGTCGCTCCTATTTCAGATAGCGCATTGGGCTGTGCGGCATCTCAAAGCGCATGAAATGGCGAGTAAAATGCACTATTAAACTTCTAGGGTAGGGCGAACAGAGACCCGATTAGATCTTTTAACATTATGGTTAATAAAAGAATTCAGCGAAATTCTATCACATTTGTTCAATTTACGCCGCTCCTATTTCAGATAGCGTACTGGGCTAGACGGCATCTTGAAGCGCGTGGAATGGCGAGTAAAATGCACCACTAAACTTCTATGATAGGGCAATCAGAGACCCGATTAGATCATTTTATATTTTGTTTAATATAAGATTTCAAGGAAATTCTATCACATTTATTCAATTTACGTCGCTCCTATTTCAGATAGCGTATTGGGCTAAGCGGCATCTCAAAGCGCATGAAATGGCGAATGAAATGCACTATTAAACTTCTAGGCTAGGGCGAACAGAGACCCGATTAGATCATTTTATATTATGGTTAATTTAAGAATTCAGAAAAATTCTGTCACATTTGATCAATTTACGTCGCTCCTATTTCAGATAGCGTACTGGGCTAGGAGGCATCTTGAAGCGCGTGGAATGGCGAGTAAAATGCACCACTAAACTTCTATGATAGGGCAATCAGAGACCCGATTAGATCATTTTATGTTATGATTAATTTAAGAATTCAGCAAAATTCTATCACATTTGTTCAACTTACGTCGCTCCTATTTCAGATAGCGTATTGGGCTAAGCGGCAACTCAAAGCGCATGAAATGGCGAGTGAAGTGCACCATTAGACTTCTATGGTAGGGCGAACACAGACCCGATTAGATCATTTTACATTAAGGTTAATATAAGAATTCATGGAAATTCCTATCACATTTGTTCAATTTACGTCGCTCCTATTTCAGATAGCGCATTGGGCTGTGCGGCATCTCAAAGCGCATGAAATGGCGAGTAAAATGCATTATTAAACTTCTAGGGTAGGGCGAACAGAGACCCGATTAGATCATTTAACATTATGGTTAATAAAAGAATTCAGCGAAATTCTATCACATTTGTTCAATTTACGCCGCTCCTATTTCAGATAGCGTACTGGGCTAGACGGCATCTTGAAGCGCGTGGAATGGCGAGTAAAATGCACCACTAAACTTCTATGATAGGGCAATCAGAGACCCGATTAGATCATTTTATATTTTGTTTAATATAAGATTTCAAGGAAATTCTATCACATTTATTCAATTTACGTCGCTCCTATTTCAGATAGCGTATTGGGCTAAGCGGCATCTCAAAGCGCATGAAATGGCGAATGAAATGCACTATTAAACTTCTAGGCTAGGGCGAACAGAGACCCGATTAGATCATTTTATATTATGGTTAATTTAAGAATTCAGAAAAATTCTGTTACATTTTATCAATTTACGTCGCTCCTATTTCAGATAGCGTACTGGGCTAGGAGGCATCTTGAAGCGCGTGGAATGGCGAGTAAAATGCACCACTAAACTTCTATGATAGGGCAATCAGAGACCCGATTAGATCATTTTATGTTATGATTAATTTAAGAATTCAGCAAAATTCTATCACATTTGTTCAACTTACATCGCTCCTATTTCAGATAGCGTACTGGGCTAGGCGCCATCTGAAAGCGCGTGGAATGGCGAGCAAAATGCACTATTAAACTTCTAGGGTAGGGCAAACAGAGACCCGATTAGATCATTTTATATTTTGTTTAATATAAGATTTCAAGGAAATCCTATCACATTTGTTCAATTTACGTCGCTCCTATTTCAGATAGCGTATTGGGCTAAGCGGCATCTCAAAGCGCATGAAATCGCGAATGAAATGCACTGTTAAACTTCTAGGCTAGGGCGAACAGAGACCCGATGAGATCATTTTACATTATGGTTAATAAAAGAATTCAGCGAAATTCTATCACATTTGATCAATTTACATCACTCCTATTCCAGATAGCGTATTGGGCTAAGCGGCATCTCAAAGCGCATGAAATGACGAGTAAAATGCACTATTAAACTTCTAGGGTAGGGCAAACAGAGACCCGATTAGATAATTTTATATTATAGTTATTTTAAGAATTCAGCGAAATTCTATCACATTTGTTCAATTTACATCGCTCCTATTTCAGATAGCGTATTGGGCTAGGCGGCATCTCAAAGTGCATGAAATGGCGAGTAAAACGCACTATTAAACTTCTAGGGTAGGGCAAACAGAGACCCGATTAGATCATTTTATATTATGGGTAATTTAATAATTCAGCGAAATTCTATCACATTTGTTCAATTCACGTCGCTCCTATTTCAGATAGCATACTGGGCTAGGCGGCATCCTAAGGCGCGTGGAATGGCGAGGAAAATGCACTACTAAACTTCTATGATAGGGCAATCAGAGACCCGATTAGATCATTTTATATTTTGTTTAATATAAGATTTCAGGGAAATTGTATCACATTTGTTCAATTTACGTCGCTCCTATTTCAGATAGCGTACTCGGCTAAGCGGCATCTCAAAGCGCATGAAGTGGCAAATAAAATTCACTATTAAACTTCTAGGCTAGGGCGAACAGAGACCCGGTCAGATCATTTTACATTATGGTTAATAAAAGAATCCAGCGAAATTCTATCACATTTGTTCAACTTACGTCGCTCCTATTTCAGATAGCGTATTGGGCTAAGCGGCAAATCAAAGCGCATGAAATGGCGAGTGAAGTGCACCATTAGACTTCTATGGTAGGGCGAACACAGACCCGATTAGATCATTTTACATTAAGGTTAATATAAGAATTCACGGAAATTCCTATCACATTTGTTCAATTTACGTCGCTCCTATTTCAGATAGCGCATTGGGCTGTGCGGCATCTCAAAGCGCATGAAATGGTGAGTAAAATGCACTATTAAACTTCTAGGGTAGGGCGAACAGAGACCCGATTAGATCATTTAACATTATGGTTAATAAAAGAATTCAGCGAAATTCTATCACATTTGTTCAATTTATATCGCTCCTATTTCAGATAGCGTATTGGGCTAATCGGCATCTCAAAGCGCATGAAATGACGAGTAAAATGCACTATTAAAGTTCTAGGGTAGGGCAAACAGAGACCCGATTAGATAATTTTACATTATGGGTAATAAAAGAATTCAGCGAAATTCTATCACATTTGTTCAACTTACATCGCTCCTATTTCTGATAGCGTACTGGCCTAGGCGCCATCTGAAAGCGCGTGGATTGGCGAGTAAAATGCACTATTAAACTTCTAGGGTAGGGCAAACAGAGACCCGATTAGATCATTTTATATTTTGTTTCATATAAGATTTCAAGGAAATTCTATCACATTTGTTCAATCTACGTCGCTCCTATTTCAGATAGCGTATTGGGCTAAGCGGCATCTCAAAGCGTATGAAATGGCGAATAAAATGCACTATTAAAGTTCTAGGCTAGGGCGAACAGAGACCCGATTAGATCATTTTACATTATGGTTAATAAAAGAATTCAGCGAAATTCTATCACATTTGTTCAATTTATATTGCTCCTATTTCAGATAGCGTATTGGGCTAAGCGGCATCTCAAAGCGCATGAAATGACGAGTAACATTGCACTATTAAAGTTCTAGGGTAGGGCAAACAGAGACCCGATTAGATCATTTTATATTATGGTTAATTTAAGAATTCAGCGAAATTCTCTCACATTTGTTCAATTTACGTCGCTCCTATTTCAGATAGCGTACTGGGCTAAGCAGCATCTCAAAGCGCATCAAATGGCGAATACAATGCACTACTAAACTTCTAGGCTAGGGCGAACAGAGACCCGATTAGATCATTTTACATTATGGTTAATAAAAGAATTCAGCGAAATTCTATCACATTTGTTCAACTTACGTCGCTCCTATTTCTGATAGCGTATTGGGCTACGCGGCATCCCAAAGCGCATGAAATGGCGAATAAAATGCACAATTAAACTTGTAGGCTAGGGCGAACAGAGACCCGATTAGATCATTTTACATTATGGGTAATAAAAGAATTCAGCGAAATTCTATCACATTTGTTCAACTTACATCGCTCCTATTTCTGATAGCGTACTGGCCTAGGCGCCATCTGAAAGCGCGTGGATTGGCGAGTAAAATGCACTATTAAACTTCTAGGGTAGGGCAAACAGAGACCCGATTAGATCATTTTATATTTTGTTTCATATAAGATTTCAAGGAAATTCTATCACATTTGTTCAATCTACGTCGCTCCTATTTCAGATAGCGTATTGGGCTAAGCGGCATCTCAAAGCGCATGAAATGGCGAGTACAATGCACTATTAAACTTCTAGGGTAAGGCAAATAGAGACCCGATTAGATCATTTTACATTATGGTTAATAAAAGAATTCAGCGAAATTCTATCACATTTGTTCAACTTACATCGCTCCTATTTCAGATACCGTATTGGGCTAAGCGGCATCTCAAAGCGCATGAAATGGCGAGTAAAATGCACTACTAAACTTCCCGGGCAGGGCAAACTGAGACCCGATTAGATCATTTTATATTATGGTTAATTTAAGAATTCAGAAAAATTCTGTCACATTTGATCAATTTATGTCGCTCCTATTTCAGATAGCGTACTGGGCTAGGCGGCATCTTGAAGCGCATGGAATGGCGAGTAAAATGCACCACTAAACTTCTATGATAGGGCAATCAGAGACCCGATTAGATCATTTTATATTATGGTTAATTTAAGAATTCAGCGAGATTCTATCACATTTGTTCAATTTACGTCGCTCCTATTTCAGATAGCGTACTGGGCTGGGCGGCATCTTAAAGCGCGTGGAATGACGAGTAAAATGCACTATTAAACTTCTAGGGTAAAGCAAACAGAGACCCGATTAGATCGTTTTATATTACGGATAATATAAGAATGCAGCGTAATTCTATCACATTTGTTCAACTTACGCCGCTCCTGCTTGAGATAGCGTACTGGACTAGGCGGCTACTTAAAGCGCGTGGAATGGCGAATAAAATGCACTATTAAACTTCTAGGCTACGGTGAACAGAGACCCGATTAGATCATTTTACGTTATGGTTAATAAAAGAATTCAGCGAAATTCTACCACATTTTGTTCAATTTACATCGCTCCTATTTCAGATAGCGTATTGGGCTAAGAGGCATCTCAAAGCGCATGAAATGACGAGTAAAATGCTCTATTAAACTTCTAGGGTACGGCAAACAGATACCCGATTAGATCATTTTATATTATAGTGAATTCAAGAATTCAGCGAAATTCCCTCACATTTGTTCAATTTACGTCGTTCCTATTTCAGATAGCATACTGAGCTAGGCGGCACCTTAAAGCGCCTGGAATGGCGACTAAAATGCACTATTAAACGTCTAGGCTAGGGCGAACAGAGACCCGATTAGATCATTTTACGTTATGGTTAATAAAAGAATTCAGGGAAATTCTATCACATTTGTTCAATTTACGTCGCTCCTATTTCAGATAGCGTACTGGGCTACGCGGCATCTCAAAGCGCATGAAATGGCGAGTAAAATGCACTATTAAACTTCTATGATAGGGCAATCAGAGACCCGATTAGATCATTTTATATTTTGGTTAATATAAGAATTCAGCGAAATTCTGTCACATTTGATCAATTTACGTGGCTCCTATTTCAGATAGCTCATTGGGCTAAGCGGCATCTCAAAGCGCATGAAATGACGAGTGAAATGCACTATTAAACTTCTAGGGTAGGGCAAACAGAGGCCCGATTAGATAATTTGATATTATAGTTAATTTAAGAATTTAGCGAAATTTTATCACATTTGTTCAATTTACGTCGCTCATATTTCAGATAGCGTACTGGGCTAGGCGGCATCTCAAAGCGCATGAAATGAGGAGTGACATGCACTATTAAACTTCTGGGGTAGGACGAACAGAGACCCGATTAGATCATTTTACATTAAGGTTAATATAAGAATTCAGGGAAATTCTATCACATTTGTTCAATTTACGTCTCTCCTATTTCAGATAGCGTATTGGGCTAGGCGGCATCTCAAAGCGCATGAAATGGCGAGTAAGATGTACTATTAAACTTCTAGGATAAGGCAAACAGAGAACCGATTAGATCATTTTATATTACGGATAATATAAGAATTCAGCGTAGTTCTATCACATTTGTTCAACTTACGCCGATCCTGCTTGAGATAGCGTACTGGACTAGGCGGCAGCTTAAAGCGCGTGGAATGGTGAGTAAAATGCAGTACTAAACTGCTATGATAGGGCAATCGGAGTCCCGATTAGATCATTTTATATTTTGTTTAATATAAGATTTCAGGGAAATTCTATCACATTTGTTCAATTTACGTCGCTCCTATTTCAGATAGCGTATTGGGCTAAGCGGCATCTCAAAGCGCATGAAATGGCGAGTAAAATTCACTATTAAACTTCTAGGCTAGGGCGAACAGAGACCCGATTAGATCATTTTACATTATGGTTAATAAAAGAATTCAGCGAAATTCTATCATATTTGTTCAATTTACATCGCTCCTATTTCAGATAGCGTATTGGGCTAAGCGGCATCTCAAAGCGCATGAAATGACGAGTAGAATGCACTATTAAACTTCTAGGGTAGGGCGAACAGATACGCGATTAGATCATTTTATATTATAGTGAATTTAAGAATACAGCGAAATTCTCTCACATTTGTTCAATTTACGTCGCTCCTATTTCAGATAGCGCATTGGGCTGAGCGGCATCTCGAAGCGCATGAAATGGCGAATAAAATGCACAACTGAACTTCTAGGCTAGGGCGAACAGAGACCCGAGCAGATCATTTGACATTATGGTTAATAAAAGAATTCAGCGAAATTCTATCACATTTGTTCAATTTACATCGCTCCTATTCCAGATAGCGTATTGGGCTAAGCGGCATCTCAAAGCGCATGAAATGACGAGTAAAATGCACTATTAAACTTCTAGGGTAGGGCAAACAGAGACCCGATTAGATAATTTTATATTATAGTTATTTTAAGAATTCAGCGAAATTCTATCACATTTGTTCAATTTACATCGCTCCTATTTCAGATAGCGTATTGGGCTAGGCGGCATCTCAAAGTGCATGAAATGGCGAGTAAAACGCACTATTAAACTTCTAGGGTAGGGCAAACAGAGACTCGATTAGATCATTTTATATTATGGGTAATTTAATAATTCAGCGAAATTCTATCACATTTGTTCAACTTACGTCGCTCCTACTTCAGATAGCGTACTGGCCTAGACGGCATCTTGAAGCGCGTGGAATGGCGAGTAAAATGCACCAGTAAACTTCTATGATAGGGCAATCAGAGACCCGATTAGATCATTTTATATTTTGTTTAATACAAGATTTCAAGGAAATTCTATCACATTTGTTCAATTTGCGTCGCTCCTATTTCAGATAGCGTATTGGGCTAAGCGGCATCTCAAAACGCATGAATTGGCGAATAAAATGCACTATTAAACTTCTAGGCTAGGGCGGAAAGAGACCCGATTAGATCATTTTACATTATGGTTGATAAAAGTATTCAGCGAAATTCTATCACATTTGTTCAACTTACATCGCTCCTATTTCAGATACCGTATTGGGCTAATCGGCATCTCAAAGCGCATGAAATGACGAGTGAAATGCACTATTAAACTTCTAGGGTAGGGCAAACAGAGACCCGATTAGATAATTTTATATTATAGTTAATTTAAGAATTCAGCGAAATTCTATCACATTTGTTCAATTTACGTCGCTCCTATTTCAGATAGCGTATTGGGCTAAGCGGCATCTCAAAGCGCATGAAATGGCGAGTAAAAGGCACTATTAAACTTCTAGGGTAAGGCAAATAGAGACCCGATTAGATCATTTTATATTATGCTTAATATAAGAATTCAGCGTAATTCTATCACATTTGTTCAACTTACGTCGCTCCTACTTCAGATAGCGTACTGGCCTAGACGGCATCTTGAAGCGCGTGGAATGGCGAGTAAAATGCACCACTAAACTTCTGTGATAGGGCAATCAGAGACCCGATTAGATCATTTTATATTTTGTTTAATATAAGATTTAAAGGAGATTCTATCACATTTGTTCAATTTGCGTCGCTCCTATTTCAGATAGCGTATTGGGCTAAGCGGCATCTCAAAACGCATGAATTGGCGAATAAAATGCACTATTAAACTTCTAGGCTAGGGCGGACAGAGACCCGATTAGATCATTTTACATTATGGTTGATAAAAGTATTCAGCGAAATTCTATCACATTTGTTCAACTTACATCGCTCCTATTTCAGATACCGTATTGGGCTAATCGGCATCTCAAAGCGCATGAAATGACGAGTGAAATGCACTATTAAACTTCTAGGGTAGGGCAAACAGAGACCCGATTAGATAATTTTATATTATAGTTAATTTAAGAATTCAGCGAAATTCTATCACATTTGTTCAATTTACGTCGCTCCTATTTCAGATAGCGTGTTGGGCTAAGCGGCATCTCAAAGCGCATGAAATGGCGAGTAAAATGCACTATTAAACTTCTAGGGTAAGGCAAACAGAGACCCGATTAGATCATTTTATATTATGGTTAATATATGAACTCAGCGTAATTCTATCACATTTGTTCAATTTACGTCGCTCCTATTTCAGATAGCGTATTGGGCTAAGCGGCATCTCAAAGCGCATGAAATGGCGAATGAAATGCACTATTAAACTTCTAGGGTAAGGCAAACAGGGACCCGATCAGATCATTTTATATTTTGTTTAATATAAGATTTCAGGGAAATTCTATCACATTTGTTCAATTTACGTCGCTCCTATTTCAGATAGCGTATTGGGCTAAGCAGCATCTCAAAGCGCATGAAGTGACGAGTGAAATGCTCTATTAAACTTTTAGGGTAGGGCGAACAGAGACCCGATTAGATCATTTTACATTAAGGTTAATATAAGAATTCACGGAAATTCTATCACATTTGTTCAATTTACGTCGCTCCTATTTCAGATAGCGTATTGGGCTAAGCGGCATCTCAAAGCGCATGAAATGGCGAGTAAAATGCACTATTAAACTTCGAGGCTTGGGCAAGCAGAGACCCTCATAGATCATTTTACATTATGGTTAATAAAAGAATTCAGCGAAATTCTATCACATTTGTTCAATTTACGTCGCTCCTATTCCAGATAGCGTATTGGGCTAAGCGGCATCTCAAAGCGCATGAAATGGCGAATGAAATGCACTATTAAACTTCTAGGTTAGGGCGAACAGAGACCCGATTAGATCATTTTACATTATGGTTAATAAAAGAATTCAGCGAAATTCTATCACATTTGTTCTATTTACATCGCTCCTATTTCAGATAGCGTATTGGGCTAAGCGGAATCTCAAAGCGCATGAAATGACGAGTAAAATGCACTATTAAACTTCTAGGGTACGGCAAACAGGGACCCGATTAGATAATTTTATATTATAGTTAATTTAAGAATTCAGCGAAATTCTATCACATTTGTTCAATTTACGTCGCTCCTATTTCAGGTAGCGTACTGGGCTAGGCGCCATCTTAAAGCGCGTGGAATGGCGAGTAAAATGCACTATTAAATTTCTAGGGTAGGGCAAACAGAGACCCGATTAGATCATTTTGTATTTTGTTTAATATAAGATTTCATGGAAATTCTATCACATTTGTTCAATTTACGTCGCTCCTATTTCAGATAGCGTATTGGGCTAAGCGGAATCTCAAAGCGCATGAAATGGCGAATGAAATGCACTATTAAACTTCTAGGCTAGGGCGAACAGAGACCCGATTAGATCATTTTACGTTATGGTTAATAAAAGAATTCAGCGAAATTCTATCACATTTGTTCAATTTATATCGCTCCTATCTCAGATAGCGTATTGTGCTAAGCGGCATCTCAAAGCGCATGAAATGACGAGCAAAATGCACTATTAAACTTCTAGGGTAGGGCGAACAGAGACCCGAACAGATCATTTTACATTAAGGTTAATGTAAGAATTCAGGGAAATTCTATCACATTTGTTCAATTTACTTCGCTCCTATTTCAGATAGCGTACTGGGCTACGCGGCATCTCAAAGCGCATGAAATGGCGAGTAAAATGCACTATTAAACTTCAAGGGTAGGGCAAACAGAGACCCGATTAGATCATTTTATATTTTGGTTAATATAAGAATTCAGCGAAATTCTGTCACATTTGATCAATTTACGTGGCTCCTATTTCAGATAGCTCATTGGGCTAAGCGGCATCTCAAAGCGCATGAAATGCCGCGTGAAATGCACTATTAAACTTCTAGGGTAGGGCGAACAGAGACTCGATTAGTTCATTTTACATTAATGTTAATATGAGAATTCAGCGAAATTCTATCACATTTGTTCAATTTACGTCGTTCCTATTTCAGATAGCATACTGGGCTAGGCGGCACCATAAAGCGCGTGGAATGGCGACTAAAATGCACTATTAAACATCTAGGCTAGGGCGACCAGAGACCCGATTAGATCATTTTACATTTTGGTTAATATAAGGATTCAGCGAAATTCTATCACATTTGTTCAATTTACGTCGCTCCTATTTCAGATAGCTTATTGGGCTAAGCGACATCTCAAAGCGCATGAAATGAGGAGTGAAATGCACTATTAAACTTCTAGGGTAGGGCGAACAGAGACCCGATTAGATCATTTTACATTAAGGTTAATATAAGAATTCAGCGAAATTCTATCACATTTATTCAATTTACGTCTCTCCAATTTCAGATAGCGTATTGGGCTAAGCGGCATCTCAAAGCGCATGAAATGAGGAGTAAAATGCACTATTAAACTTCTAGGCTAGGGCGAACAGAGACCCGATTAGAGCATTTTACGTTATGGTTAATAAAAGAATTCAGCGAAATTCTATCACATTTGTCAATTTACATCGCTCCGATTTCAGATAGCGTATTGGGCTAAGCGGAATCTCAAAGCGCATGAAATGAGGAGTAAAATGCACTATTAAACTTCCCGGGCAGGGCAAACCGAGACCCGATTAGATCATTTTACGTTATGGTTAATAAAAGAATTCAGCGAAATTCTACCACATTTGTTCAATTTACATCGCTCCTATTTCAGATAGCGTATTGGGCTAAGAGGCATCTCAAAGCGCATGAAATAACGAGTAAAATGCACTATTAAACTTCTAGGGTACGCAAACAGATACCCAATTAGAACATTTTATATTATAGTGAATTTAAGAATTCAGCGAAATTCTCTCACATTTGTTCAATTTACGTCGCTCCTATTTCAGATAGCGTATTGGGCTAAGCGGCATCTCAACTCGCATGAAATGGCGAGTAAAATGCACTATTAGACTTCTAGGATAAGGCAAACAGAGACCCGATTAGATCATTTTATATTACGGTTAATATAAGAATTGAGCGTAATTCTATCACATTGGTTCAACTTACGTCGCTCCTATTTTAGATAGCGTACTGGGCTAGGCGGCATCTTAAAGCGCGTGGAATGGCGAGTAAAATGCACCACTACACTTCTATGATAGGGCAATCAGAGACCCGATTAGATCATTTTATATTTTGTTTAATACAAGATTTCAAGGAAATTCTATCACATTTGTTCAATTTACGTCGCTCCTATTTCAGATAGCGTATTGGGCTAAGAGGCATCTCAAAGCGCATGAAATGGCGAATAAAATGCACTATTAAACTTCTAGGCTAGGGCGGACAGAGACCCGATTAGATCATTTTACATTAAGGTTAATAAAACAATTCAGCGAAATTCTATCACATTTGTTCAATTTACGTCGCTCCTATTCCAGATAGCGTATTGGGCTAAGCGGCATCTCTATGCGCATGAAATGGCGAGTAAAATGCGCTATTAAACTTCTAGGGTAGGGCGAACAGAGACCCGATTAGATCATTTTACATTATGGTTAATAAAAGAATTCAGCGAAATTCTATCACATTTGTTCAATTTACATCGCTCCTATTTCAGATAGCGTACGGGGCTAAGCGGCATCTCAAAGCGCATGAAATGAGGAGTAAAATGCGCTATTAAATTTCTAGGGCAGTGCAAGCAGAGAACCGCATAGATCATTTTATATTATGGTTAATTTAAGAATTCAGCGAAATTCTATCACATTTGTTCAATTTACGTCGCTCCTATTTCAGATAGCGTACTGGGCTAAGCGGCATCTCAAAGCGCATGAAATGCGAATAAAATGCACTATTAAACTTCGAGGCTTGGGCGAACAGAGACCCGATTAGATCATTTTACATTAAGGTTAATAAAAGAATTCAGCGAAATTCTATCACAATTGTTCAACTTACATCGCTCCTATTTCAGATACCGTATTGGGCTAAGCGGCATCTCAAAGCGCATGAAATGGCGAGTAAAATGCACTATTAAACTTCCCGGGTAGGGCAAACTGAGACCCGATTAGATCATTTTATATTATGGTTGATTTAAGAATTCAGAAAAATTCTGTCACATTTGATCAATTTATGTCGCTCCTATTTCAGATAGCGTACTGGGCTAGGCGGCATCTTGAAGCGCGTGGAATGGCGAGTAAAATGCACCACTAAACTTCTATGATAGGGCAATCAGAGACCCGATTAGATCATTTTATATTTTGTTTAGTATAAGATTTCAGGGAAATTCTATCACATTTGTTCAATTTACATCGCTCCTATTTCAGATAGCGTATTGGTCTAAGCGGCATCTCAAAGCGCATGAAATGACGATTAAAATGCACTATTAAACTTCTAGGGTAGAGCAAACCGAGACCCGATTAGATAATTTTATATTACAGTTAATTTAAGAATTCAGCGAGATTCTATCACATTTGGTCAATTGACGTCGCTCCTATTTCAGATAGCGTATTGGGCTAAGCGGCATCTCAAAGCGCATGAAATGGCGAGTAAAATGCACTATTAAACTTCTAGGGTAAGGCAAACAGAGACCCGATTAGATCATTTTATATTATGGTTAATATAAGAATTCAGCGTAATTCTATCACATTTGTTCAACTTACGTCGCTCCTATTTCAGATAGCGTACTGGGCTAGACGGCATCTTGAAGCGCGTGGAATGGCGAGTAAAATGCACCACTAAACTTCTATGATAGGGCAATCAGAGACCCGATTAGATCATTTTATATTTTGTTTAATATAAGATTTCAAGGAAATTCTATCACATTTGTTCAGTTTACGTCGCTCCTATTTCATATAGCGTATTGGGCTAAGCGGCATCTCAAAGCGCATGAAGTGGCGAATAAAATTCACTATTAAACTTCTAGGCTAGGGCGAACAGAGACCCGGTCAGATCATTTTACATTATGGTTAATAAAAGAATCCAGCGAAATTCTGTCACATTTGTTCAACTTACGTCGCTCCGATTTCAGATAGCGTATTGGGCTAAGCGGCAACTCAAAGCGCATGAAATGGCGAGTGAAGTGCACTATTAAACTTCTAGGGTAGGGCAAACAGAGACCCGATTAGATCATTTTATATTATGGGTAATTTAAGAATTCAGCGAAATTCTATCACATTTGTTCAATTCACGTCGCTCCTATTTCAGATAGCATACTGGGCTAGGCGGCATCTTAAAGCGCGTGGAATGTCGAGTAAAATGCACTACTAAACTTCTATGATAGGGCAATCAGAGACCCGATTACATCATTTTATATTTTGTTTAATATAAGATTTCAGGGAAATTGTATCACATTTGTTCAATTTACGTCGCTCCTATTTCAGATAGCGTACTCGGCTAAGCGGCATCTCAAAGCGCATGAAGTGGCCAATAAAATTCACTATTAAACTTCTAGGCTAGGGCGAACAGAGACCCGGTCAGATCATTTTACATTATGGTTAATAAAAGAATCCAGCGAAATTCTATCACATTTGTTCAACTTACGTCGCTCCTATTTCAGATAACGTATTGGGCTAAGCGGCAACTCAAAGCGCATGAAATGGCGAGTGAAGTGCACCATTAGACTTCTATGGTAGGGCGAACAGAGACCCGATTAGATCATTTTACATTAAGGTTAATATAAGAATTCACGGAAATTCCTATCACATTTGTTCAGTTTACGTCGCTCCTATTTCAGATAGCGCATTGGGCTATGCGGCATCTCAAAGCGCATGAAATGGCGACTAAAATGCACTATTAAAGTTCTAGGGTAGGGCAAACAGAGACCCGATTAGATCATTTTTTTTATGGTTAATAAAAGAATTCAGCGAAATTCTATCACATTTGTTCAATTTACGCCGCTCCTATTTCAGATAGCGTATTGGGCAAAGCGGCATCTCAAAGCGTATGAAATAGCGAATAAAACGCAATATTAAAGTTCTAGGCTAGGGCGAACAGAGACCCGATTAGATCATTTTACATTATGGTTAATAAAAGAATTCAGCGAAATTCTATCACATTTGTTCAATTTATATTGCTCCTATTTCAGATAGCGTATTGGGCTAAGCGGCATCTCAAAGCGCATGAAATGACGAGTAAAATTGCACTATTAAAGTTCTAGGGTAGGGCAAACAGAGACCCGATTAGATCATTTTATATTATGGTTAATTTAAGAATTCAGCGAAATTCTCTCACATTCGTTCAATTTACGTCGCTCCTATTTCAGATAGCGTATTGGGCTAAGCGGCATCTCAAAGCGCATCAAATGGCGAATACAATGCACTACCAAACTTCTAGGCTAGGGCGAACAGAGACCCGATTAGATCATTTTACATTATGGTTAATAAAAGAATTCAGCGAAATTCTATCACATTTGTTCAACTTACGTCGCTCCTATTTCTGATAGCGTATTGGGCTACGCGGCATCCAAAGCGCATGAAATGGCGAATAAAATGCACAATTAAACTTGTAGGCTAGGGCGAACAGAGACCCGATAGATCATTTTACATTATGGGTAATAAAGAATTCAGTGAAATTCTATCACATTTGTTCAACTTACATCGCTCCTATTTCTGATAGCGTACTGGGCTAGGCGCCATCTGAAAGCGCGTGGAATGGCGAGTAAAATGCACTATTAAACTTCTAGGGTAGGGCAAACAGAGACCCGATTAGATCATTTTATATTTTGTTTAATATAAGATTTCTAGGAAATTCTATCACATTTGTTCACTTTACGTCGCTCCTATTTCAGATAGCGTATTGGGCTAAGTGGCATCTCAAAGCGCATGAAATGGCGAATGAAATGCACTATTAAACTTCTAGGCTAGGGCGAACAGAGACCCGATTAGATCATTTTACATTATGGTTAATAAAAGAATTCAGCGAAATTCTATCACATTTGTTCAATTTACATCGCTCCTATTTCAGATAGCGTATTGGGCTAAGCGGCATCTCAAAGCGCATGAAATGACGAGTGAAATGCACTATTAAACTTCTAGGGTAGGGCAAACAGAGACCCGATTAGATAATTTTATATTATAGTTAATTTAAGAATTCAGCGAAATTCTATCACATTTGTTCAATTTACGTCGCTCCTATTTCAGATAGCGTATTGGGCAAAGCGGCATCTCAAAGCGTATGAAATGGCGAATAAAATGCACTATTAAACTTGTAGGCTAGGGCGAACAGAGACCCGAGTAGATCATTTTACATTATGGTAAATAAAAGAATTCAGCGAAATTCTATCACATTTGTTCAACTTACGTCGCTCCTATTTCAGATAGCGTATTGGGCTACGCGGCATCTCAAAGCGCATGAAATGGCGAGTAAAACGCACTATTAAACTTCTAGGGTAGGGCAAACAGAGACCCGATTAGATCATTTTATATTATGGGTAATTTAAGAATTCAGCGAAATTCTATCACATTTGTTCAATTCACGTCGCTCCTATTTCAGATAGCATACTGGGCTAGGCGGCATCTTCAAGCGCATGAAATGACGAGTAAAATGCACTATTAAAGTTCTAGGGTAGGGCAATCAGAGACCCGATTAGATCATTTTATATTTTGTTTAATATAAGATTTCAGGGAAATTGTATCACATTTGTTCAATTTACGTCGCTCCTATTTCAGATAGCGTATTGGGCAAAGCGGCATCTCAAAGCGCATGAAATGGCGAGTACAATGCACTATTAAACTTCTAGGGTAGGGCAAACAGAGACCCGATTAGATAATTTTATATTATAGTTAATTTAAGAATTCAGCGAAATTCTATCACATTTGTTCAACTTACATCGCTCCTATTTCAGATACCGTATTGGGCTAATCGGCATCTCAAAGCGCATGAAATGACGAGTAAAATGCACTATTAAAGTTCTAGGGTAGGGCAAACAGAGACCCGATTAGATCATTTTTTTTATGGTTAATAAAAGAATTCAGCGAAATTCTATCACATTTGTTCAATTTACGCCGCTCCTATTTCAGATAGCGTATTGGGCAAAGCGGCATCTCAAAGCGTATGAAATGGCGAATAAAATGCACTATTAAAGTTCTAGGCTAGGGCGAACAGAGACCCGATAAGATCATTTTATATTTTGTTTAATATAAGATTTCAAGGAAATTCTATCACATTTGTTCAATTTACGTCGCTCCTATTTCAGATAGCGTATTGGGCTAAGCGGCATCTCAAAACGCATGAATTGGCGAATAAAATGCACTATTAAACTTCTAGGCTAGGGCTGACAGAGACCCGATTAGATCATTTTACATTATGGTTGATAACAGTATTCAGCGAAATTCTATCACATTTGTTCAACTTACATCGCTCCTATTTCAGATATCGTATTGGGCTAATGGGCATTTCAAAGCGCATGAAATGACGAGTAAAATGCACTATTAAAGTTCTAGGGTAGGGCAAACAGAGACCAGATTAGATCATTTTTTTTATGGTTAATAAAAGAATTCAGCGAAATTCTATCACATTTGTTCAATTTACGCCGCTCCTATTTCAGATAGCGTATTGGGCTAAGCGGCATCTCAAAGCGCATGAAATGGCGAATGAAATGCACTATTAAACTTCTAGGCTAGGGCGAACAGAGACCCGATTAGATCATTTTACATTATGGTTAATAAAAGAATTCAGCGAAATTCTATCACATTTGTTCAATTTACATCGCTCCTATTTCAGATAGCGTATTGGGCTAAGCGGCATCTCAAAGCGCATGAAATGACGAGTAAAATGCACTATTAAACTTGTAGGGTAGGGTAAACAGAGACCCAATTAGATAATTTTATATTATAGTTAATTTAAGAATTCAGCGAAATTCTATCACATTTGTTCAATTTACGTCGCTCCTATTTCAGATAGCGTATTGTGCTAAGCGGCATCCCAAAGCGCATGAAATGGCGAGTAAAAATGCACTATTAAACTTCTAGGGTAAGGCAAACAGAGACCCGATTAGATCATTTTATATTATGGTTAATATAAGAATTCAGCGTAATTCTATCACATTTGTTCAACTTACGTCGCTCCTACTTCAGATAGCGTCCTGGGCTAGACGGCATCTTGAAGCGCGTGGAATGGCGAGTAAAATGCACCACTAAACTTCTATGATAGGGCAATCAGAGACCCGATTAGATCATTTTATATTTTGTTTAATATAAGATTTCAGGGAAATTGTATCACATTTGTTCAATTTACGTCGCTCCTATTTCAGATAGCGTACTCGGCTAAGCGGCATCTCAAAGCGCATGAAGTGGCGAATAAAATTCACTATTAAACTTCTAGGCTAGGGCGAACAGAGACCCGGTCAGATCACTTTACATTATGGTTAATAAAAGAATCCAGCGAAATTCTATCACGTTTGTTCAACTTACGTCGCTCCTGTTTCAGATAGCGTATTGGGCTAAGCGGCAACTCAAAGCGCATGAAATGGCGAGTGAAGTGCACCACTAGACTTCTATGGTAGGGCGAACAGAGACCCGAGTAGATCATTTTACATTAAGGTTAATATAAGAATTCACGGAAATTCCTATCACATTTGTTCAATTTACGTCGCTCCTATTTCAGATAGCGTATTGGGCTTTGCGGCATCTCAAAGCGCATGAAATGTCGAGTAAAATGCACTATTAAACTTCTGGGGTAGGGCAAACAGAGACCCGATGAGATCATTTTATATTATGGTTAATAAAAGAATTCAGCGAAATTCTATCACATTTGTTCAATTTACGTCGCTCCTGTTTCAGATAGCGTATTGGGCAAAGCGGCATCTCAAAGCTTATGAAATGGCGAATAAAATGCACTATTAAAGTTCTAGGCTAGGGCGAACAGAGACCCGATTAGATCATTTTACATTATGGTTAATAAAAGAATTCAGCGAAATTCTATCACATTTGTTCAATTTATATCGCTCCTATTTCAGATAGCGTACTGGGCTAGGCGGCGTCTTAAAGCGCGTGGAATGGCTAGTAAAATGCACTACTAAGCTTCTATGATAGGGCAATCAGAGACCCGATTAGATCATTTTATATTTTGTTCAATATAAGATTTCAGGGAAATTCTATCACATTTGTTCAATTTACGTCGCTCCTATTTCAGACAGTGTATTGGGCTAAGCGGCATCTCAAAGCGCATGAAATGGCGAGTAAAATGCACTATTAAATTTCTAGGGTAAGGCAAACAGAGAGCCGATTAGATCATTTTATATTATGGTTAATATAAGAATTCAGCGTAATTCTATCACATTTGATCAACTTACGTCGCTCCTACTTCAGATAGCGTACTGGCCTAGACGGCATCTTGAAGCGCGTGGAATGGCGAGTAAAATGCACTACTAAGCTTCTATGATAGGGCAATCAGAGACCCGATTAGATCATTTTATATTTTGTTCAATATAAGATTTCAGGGAAATTCTATCACATTTGTTCAATTTACGTCGCTCCTATTTCAGATAGCTTATTGGGCAAAGCGGCATCTCAAAGCGCATGAAATGACGAGTGAAATGCACTATTAAACTTCTAGGGTACGGCAAACAGATACCCGATTAGATCATTTTATATTATAGTGAATTTAAGAATTCAGCGAAATTCTCTCACATTTGTTCAATTTACGTCGCTCCTATTTCAGACAGCGTATTGGGCTACGCGGCATCTCAAAGCGCATCAAATGGCGAATACAATGCACTATTAAACTTCTAGGCTAGGGCGAACAGAGACCCGATTAGATCATTTTACATTATGGTTAATAAAAGAATTCAGCAAAATTCTATCACATTTGTTCAACTTACGTCGCTCCTATTTCTGATAGCGTATTGGGCTACGCGGCATCCCAAAGCGCATGAAATGGCGAATAAAATGCACAATTAAACTTGTAGGCTAGGGCGAACAGAGACCCGAGTAGATCATTTTACATTATGGGTAATAAAAGAATTCAGCGAAATTCTATCACATTTGTTCAACTTACATCGCTCCTATTTCTGATAGCGTACTGGGCTAGGCGCCATCTGAAAGCGCGTGGAATGGCGAGCAAAATGCACTATTAAACCTCTAGGGTAGGGCAAACAGAGACCCGATTAGATCATTTTACATTAAGGTTAATATAAGAATTCACGGAAATTCCTATCACATTTGTTCAATTTACGTCGCTCCTATTTCAGATAGCTCATTGGGCTAAGCGGCATCTCAAAGCGCATGAAATGACGAGTGAAATGCACTATTAACCTTCTAGGGTTGGGCGAACAGAGACTCGATTAGATCATTTTACATTAATGTTAATATGAGAATTCAGCGAAATTCTATCACATTTGTTCAATTTACGCCGCTCCTATTTCAGATAGCGTATTGGACAAAGCGGCATCTCAAAGCGTATGAAATGGCGAATAAAATGCACTATTAAACTTCTAGGGTATGGCAAACACAGACCCGATTAGATAATTTTATATTATAGTTAATTTAAGAATTCAGCGAAATTCTATCACATTTGTTCAATTTACGTCGCTCCTATTTCAGATAGCGTATTGGGCTAAGCGGCATCTCAAAGCGCATGAAATGGCGAGTAAAATGCACTATTAAACTTCTGGGGTAAGGCAAACAGAGACCCGATTAGATCATTTTATATTATGGTTAATATAAGAATTCAGCGTAATTCTATCACATTTGTTCAACTTACGTCGCTCCTACTTCAGATAGCGTACTGGGCTAGACGGCATCTTGAAGCGCGTGGAATGGCGAGTAAAATGCACCACTAAACTTCTATGATAGTGCAATCAGAGACCCGATTAGATCATTTTATATTTTGTTTAATATAAGATTTCAGGGAAATTTTATCACATTTGTTCAGTTTACGTCGCAGCTATTTCAGATAGCGTATTGGGCTAAGCGGCATCTCAAAGCGCATGAAATGGCGAATAAAATGCACTATTAAGCTTCTAGGCTACGGTGAACAGAGACCCGATTAGATCATTTAACGTTATGGTTAATAAAAGAATTCAGCGAAATTCTACCACATTTGTACAATTTACATCGCTCCTATTTCAGATAGCGTATTGGGCTAAGAGGCATCTCAAAGCGCATGAAATGACGAGTAAAATGCACTATTAAACTTCTAGGGTACGGCAAACAGATACCCGATTAGATCATTTTATATTATAGTGAATTTAAGAATTCAGCGAAATTCTCTCACATTTGTTCAATTTACGTCGCTCCTATTTCAGATAGCGTATTGGGCTAAGCGGCATCTCAAAGCGCATCAAATGGCGAATACAATGCACTGTTAAACTTCTAGGCTAGGGCGAACAGAGACCCGAGTAGATCATTTTACATTATGGTTAATAAAAGAATTCAGCGAAATTCTATCACATTTGTTCAATTTACGTCGCTCCTATTTCAGATAGCGTATTGGGCTACGCGGCATCTCAAAGCGCATGAAATGGCGAATAAAATGCACTATTAAACTTCTAGGGTAGGGCAAACGGAGACCCGATTAGATCATTTTATGTTATGGTTAATTTAAGAATTCAGCAAAATTCTATCACATTTGTTCAATTTACGTCGTTCCTATTTCAGATAGCATACTGAGCTAGGCGGCACCTTAAAGCGCGTGGAATGGCGACTAAAATGCACTATTAAACATCTAGGCTAGGGCGAACGGAGACCCGATTAGATCATTTTACATTTTGGTTAATAAAAGAATTCACGGAAATTCTATCACATTTGTTCAATTTACGTCGCTCCTATTTCAGATAGCGTATTGGGCTATGCGGCATCTCAAAGCGCATGAAATGGCGAGTAAAATGCACTATTAAACTTCTAGGGTAGGGCAAACAGAGACCCGATGAGATCATTGTATATTATGGTTAATTTAAGAATTCAGCGAAATTCTATCACATTTGTTCAATTTACGTCGCTCCTATTTCAGATAGCGTATTGGGCTAAGCGGCATCTCAAAGCGCATGAAATGGCGAGTAAAATGCACTATTAAACTTCTAGGGTACGGCAAACAGATACCCGATTAGATCATTTTATATTATAGTGAATTTAAGAATTCAGCGAAATTCTCTCACATTTGTTCAATTTACGTCGCTCCTATTTCAGATAGCGTATTGGGCTAGGCGGCATCTTAAAGCGCGTGGAATGGCTAGTAAAATGCACTACTAAGCTTCTATGATTGGGCAATCAGAGACCCAATTAGATAATTTTATATTTTGTTCAATATAAGATTTCAGGGAAATTCTGTCACATTTGTTCAATTTACGTCGCTCCTATTTCAGATAGCGTATTGGGCGACGCGGCACCTCAAAGCGCATGAAATGGCGAATAAAATGCACTATTAAATTTCTAGGGTAGGGCAAACGGAGACCCGATTAGATCATTTTATGTTATGGTTAATTTAAGAATTCAGCAAAATTCTATCACATTTGTTCAACTTACATCGCTCCTATTTCAGATAGCGTACTGGGCTAGGCGGCATCTTAAAGCGCGTGGAATGGCGAGTAAAATGCACTACTAAACTTCTATGACAGGGCAATCAGAGACCCGATTAGATCATTTTATATTTTGTTTAATATAAGATTTCAGGGAAATTGTATCACATTTGTTCAATTTA
The DNA here is from genome assembly GCA_916610135.2 of Macropis europaea. Lineage (NCBI taxonomy): Eukaryota > Metazoa > Arthropoda > Insecta > Hymenoptera > Melittidae > Macropis > Macropis europaea. The sequence goes on from CAKAJE020002008.1 coordinate 373,585, forward strand.
CGTCGCTCCTATTTCAGATAGCGTATTCGGCTAAGCGGCATCTCAAAGCGCATGAAGTGGCGAATAAAATTCACTTTTAAACTTCTAGGCTATGGCGAACAGAGACCCGATCAGATCATTTTACATTATGGTTAATAAAAGAACTCAGCGAAATTCTATCACATTTGTTCAACTTACGTCGCTCCAATTTCAGATAGCGTATTGGGCTATGCGGCATCTCAAAGCGCATGAAATGGCGAGTAAAATGCACTATTAAACTTCTAGGGTAGGGCAAACAGAGACCCGATGAGATCATTTTATATTATGGTTAATAAAAGAATTCAGCGAAATTCTATCACATTTGTTCAATTTACGTCGCTCCTATTTCAGATAGCGTATTGGGCAAAGCGGCATCTCAAAGCGTATGAAATGGCGAATAAAATGCACTATTAAACTTCTAGGCTAGGGTTAACAGAGACCCGATTAGATCATTTTACATTACGGTTAATAAAAGAATTCAGCGAAATTCTATCACATTTGTTCAATTTACATCGCTCCTATTTCAGATAGCGTATTGGGCTGAGCGGCATCTCAAAGCGCATGAACTGACGAGTAAAATGCACTATTAAACTTCTAGGGTAGGGCAAACAGAGACCCGATTAGTTCATTTTATATTATAGTGAATTTAAGAATTCAGCGAAATTCTCTCACATTTGTTCAAATTACGTCGCTCCTACTTCAGATAGCGTATTGGGCTAAGCGGCATCTCAAAGCGCATGAAATGGCGAGTGAAATGCACCATTAGGCTTCTATGGTAGGGCGAACAGAGACCCGATTAGATCATTTTACATTAAGGTTAATATAAGAATTCACGGAAATTCCTATCACATTTGTTCAATTTACGTCGCTCCTATTTCAGATAGCGTATTGGGCTATGCGGCATCTCAAAGCGCATGATATGGCGAGTAAAATGCACTATTAAACTTCTAGGGTAAGGCAAACAGAGACCAGATGAGATCATTTTATATTATGGTTAATAAAAGAATTCAGCGAAATTCTATCACATTTGTTCAACTTACATCGCTCCTATTTCAGATAGCGTACTGGGCTAGGCGGCATCTTAAAGCGCGTGGAATGGCGAGTAAAATGCACTACTAAACTTCTATGATAGGGCAATCAGAGACCCGATTAGATCATTTTATATTTTGTTTAATATAAGATTTCAGGGAAATTGTATCACATTTGTTCAATTTACGTCGCTCCTATTTCAGATAACGTATTCGGCTAAGCGGCATCTCAAAGCGCATGAAGTGGCGAATAAAATTCACTATTAAACTTCTAGGCTAGGGCGAACAGAGACCAGATCAGATCATTTTACATTATGGTTAATAAAAGAACTCAGCGAAATTCTATCACATTTGTTCAACTTACGTCGCTCCTATTTCAGATAGCGTATTGGGCTAAGCGGCATCTCAAAGCGCATGAAATGGCGAGTGAAATGCACCATTAGACTTCTATGCTAGGGCGAACAGAGACCCGATTAGATCATTTTACATTAAGGTTAATATAAGAATTCACGGAAATTCTATCACATTTGTTCAATTTACGTCGCTCCTATTTCAGATAGCGTATTGGGCTATGCGGCATCTCAAAGCGCATGAAATGGCTAGTAAAATGCACTATTAAACTTCTAGGGTAGGGCAAACAGAGACCCGATGAGATCATTGTATATTATGGTTAATTTAAGAATTCAGCGAAATTCTATCACATTTGTTCAATTCACGTCGCTCCTATTTCAGATAGCATACTGGGCTAGGCGGCATCTTAAAGCGCGTGGAATGGCGAGTAAAATGCACTACTAAACTTCTATGATAGGGCAATCAGAGACCCGATTAGATCATTTTATATTTTGTTTAATATAAGATTTCAGGGAAATTGTATCACATTTGTTCAATTTACGTCGCTCCTATTTCAGATAGCGTATTCGGCTAAGCGGCATCTCAAAGCGCATGAAGTGGCGAATAAAATTCACTACTAAACTTCTAGGCTAGGGCGAACAGAGACCCGATCAGATCATTTTACAATATGGTTAATAAAAGTATCCAACGAAATTCTATCACATTTGTTCAACTTACGTCGCTCCTATTTCTGATAGCGTATTGGGCTAAGCGGCATCTCAAAGCACATGAAATGGCGAGTGAAATGCACCATTAGACTTCTATGGTAGGGCGAACAGAGACCCGATTAGATCATTTTACATTAAGGTTAATATAAGAATTCTCGGAAATTCCTATCACATTTGTTCCATTTACGTCGCTCCTATTTCAGATAGCGTATTGGGCAAAGCGGCATCTCAAAGCGTATGAAATGGCGAATAAAATGCACTATTAAAGTTCTAGGCTAGGGCGAACAGAGACCCGATTAGATCATTTTACATTACGGTTAATAAAAGAATTCAGCGAAATTCTATCACATTTGTTCAATTTACATCGCTCCTATTTCAGATAGCGTATTGGGCTAAGCGGCATCTCAAAGCGCATGAAATGACGAGTAAAATGCACTATTAAACTTCTAGGCTAGGGCGAACAGAGACCCGATTAGATCATTTTACATTATGGTTAATAAAAGAATTCAGCGAAATTCTATCACATTTGTTTAATTTACATCGCTCCTATTTCAGGTAGCGTATTGGACTCAGCGGCACCTCAAAGCGCATGAAATGAGGAGTAAAATGCGCTATTAATCTTCCCGGGCAGGGCAAACCGAGACCCGATTAGATCATTTTATATTATGGTTAATTTAAGAATTCAGAAAAATTCTGTCACATTTGATCAATTTACGTCGCTCCTATTTCAGAGAGCGTACTGGGCTAGGCGGCATCTTGAAGCGCGTGGAATGGCGAGTAAAATGCACCACTAAACTTCTATGATAGGGCAATCAGAGACCCGATTAGAACATTTTATATTTTGTTTAATATAAGATTTCAGGGAAATTCTATCACATTTGTTCAGTTTACGTCCCTGCTATTTCAGATAGCGTATTGGGCTAAGCGGCATCTCAAAGCGCATGAAATGGCGAATAAAATGCACAATTAAACTTGTAGGCTAGGGCGAACAGAGACCCGATTAGATCATTTTACATTATGGGTAATAAAAGAATTCAGCGAAATTCTATCACATTTGTTCAACTTACATCGCTCCTATTTCTGATAGCGTACTGGGCTAGGCGCCATCTGAAAGCGCGTGGAATGGCGAGTAAAATGCACTATTAAACTTCTAGGGTAGGGCAAACAGAGACCCGATTAGATAATTTTATGTTATAGTTAATTTAAGAATTCAGCGAAATTCTATCACATTTGTTCAATTTACGTCGCTCCTATTTCAGATAGCGTATTGGGCTAAGCGGCATCTCAAAGCGCATGAAATGGCGAGTGAAATGCACTATTAAACTTTTAGGGTAGGGCGAACAGAGACCCGATTAGATCATTTTATATTATGGATAATATAAGGGTTCAGCGTAATTCTATCACATTTGTTCAACTTACGCCGCTCCTATTTCAGATAGCGTACTGGGCTAGGCGGCATCTTAAAGCGCGTGGAATGGCTAGTAAAATGCACTACTAAGCTTCTATGATTTGGCAATCAGAGACCCAATTAGATCATTTTATATTTTGTTCAATATAAGATTTCAGGGAAATTCTATCACATTTGTTCAATTTACGTCGCTCCTATTTCAGATAGCGTATTGGGCTACGCGGCACCTCAAAGCGCATGAAATGGCGAATAAAATGCACTATTAAATTTCTAGGGTAGGGCAAACGGAGACCCGATTAGTTCATTTTATATTATAGTGAATTTAAGAATTCAGCGAAATTCTCTCACATTTGTTCAAATTACGTCGCACCTACTTCAGATAGCGTATTGGGCTAAGCGGCATCTCAAAGCGCATGAAATGAGGAGTAAAATGCGCTATTAAACTTCCCGGGCAGGGCAAACCGAGACCCGATTAGATCATTTTATATTATGGTTAATTTAAGAATTCAGAAAAATTCTGTCACATTTGATCAATTTACGTCGCTCCTATTTCAGAGAGCGTACTGGGCTAGGGGGCATCTTGAAGCGCGTGGAATGGCGAGTAAAATGCGCCACTAAACTTCTATGATAGGGCAATCAGAGACCCGATTAGATCATTTTATATATTGTTTAATATAAGATTTCAAGGAAATTCTATCACATTTGTTCAATTTACGTCGCTCCTATTTCAGATAGCGTGTTGGGCTAAGCGGCATCTCAAAGCGCATGAATTGGCGAATAGAATGCACTATTAAACTTCTAGGCTAGGGCGAACAGAGACCCGATTAGATCATTTCACATTAAGGTTAATAAAAGAATTCAGCGAAACTCTATCACATTTGTTCAACTTACATCGCTCCTATTTCAGATACCGTATTGGGATAAGCGGCATCTCAAAGCGCATGAAATGGCGAGTAAAATGCACTATTAAACCTCCCGGGCAGGGCAAACCGAGACCCGATTAGATCATTTTATATTATGGTTAATTTAAGAATTCAGAAAAATTCTGTCACATTTGATCAATTTACGTTGCTCCTATTTCAGAGAGCGTACTGGGCTAGGCGGCATCTTGAAGCGCGTGGAATGGCGAGTAAAATGCACCACTAAACTTCTAGGCTATGGCGAACAGAGACCCGATTAGATCATTTTACATTATGGTTAATAAAAGAACTCAGCGAAATTCTATCACATTTGTTCAACTTACGTCACTCCTACTTCAGATAGCGTATTGGGCTAAGCGGCATCTCAAAGCGCATGAAATGGCGAGTGAAATGCACCATTAGACTTCTATGGTAGGGCGAACAGAGACTCGATTAGATCATTTTACATTAATGTTAATATGAGAATTCAGCGATATTCTATCACATTTGTTCAATTTACGTCGCTCATATTTCAGATAGCGTATTGGGCTAAGCGGCATCTCAAAGCGCATGAAATGACGAGTAAAATGCACTATTAAACTTCTAGGGTAGGGCAAACAGAGACCCGATTAGTTCATTTTATATTATAGTGAATTTAAGAATTCAGCGAAATTCTCTCACATTTGTTCAAATTACATCGCTCCTATTTCTGATAGCGTACTGGGCTAGGCGCCATCTGAAAGCGCGTGGAATGGCGAGTAAAATGCACTATTAAACTTGTAGGGTAGGGCAAACAGAGACCCGATTAGATCATTTTATATTTTGTTTAATATAAGATTTCAAGGAAATTCTATCACAGTTGTTCAATTTACGTCGCTCCTATTTCAGATAGCGTGTTGGGCTAAGCGGCATCTCAAAGCGCATGAAATGGCGAATGAAATGCACTATTAAACTTCGAGGCTAGGGCGAACAGAGACCCGATTAGATCATTTTACATTATGGTTAATAAAAGAATTCAGCGAAATTCTATCACATTTGTTCAATTTACATCGCTCCTATTTCAGATAGCGTATTGGGCTAAGCGGCATCTCAAAGCGCATGAAATGACGAGTAAAATGCACTATTAAACTTCTAGGGTAGGGCAAACAGAGACCCGATTAGATAATTTTATATTATAGTTAATTTAAGAATTCAGCGAAATTCTATCACATTTGTTCAATTTACGTCGCTCCTATTTCAGATAGCGTATTGGGCTAAGCGGCATCTCAAAGCGCATGAAATGACGAGTAAAATGCACTGTTAAACTTCTAGGGTAGGGCAAACAGAGACCCGATTAGTTCATTTTATATTATAGTGAATTTAAGAATTCAGCGAAATTCTCTCACATTAGTTCAAATTACGTCGCTCCTATTTCAGATAGCGTATTGGGCTAAGCGGCATCTCAAAGCGCATGAAATGGCGAGTAAAATGCACTATTAAACTTCTAGGCTAGGGCGAACAGAGACCCGATTAGATCATTTTACATTATGGTTAATAAAAGAATTCAGCAAAATTCTATCACATTTGTTCAACTTACGTCGCTCCTACTTCAGATAGCGTACTGGGCTAGACGGCATCTTGAAGCGCGTGGAATGGCGAGTAAAATGCACCACTAAACTTCTATGATAGGGCAATCAGAGACCCGATTAGATCATTTTACATTATGGTTAATAAAAGAATTCAGCGAAATTCTATCACATTTGTTCAACTTACATCGCTCCTATTTCTGATAGCGTATTGGGCTAAGCGGCATCTCAAAGCGCATGAAATGACGAGTAAAATGCACTATTAAACTTCTAGGGTATGGCAAACACAGACCCGATTAGATAATTTTATATTATAGTTAATTTAAGAATTCAGCGAAATTCTATCACATTTGTTCAATTTACGTCGCTCCTATTTCAGATAGCGTATTGGGCTAAGCGGCATCTCAAAGCGCATGAAATGGCGAGTAAAATGCACTATTAAACTTCTGGGGTATGGCAAACAGAGACCCGATTAGATCATTTTATATTATGGTTAATATAAGAATTCAGCGTAATTCTATCACATTTGTTCAACTTACGTCGCTCCTACTTCAGATAGCGTACTGGGCTAGACGGCATCTTGAAGCGCGTGGAATGGCGAGTAAAATGCACCACTAAACTTCTATGATAGGGCAGTCAGAGACCCGATTAGATCATTTTATATTTTGTTTAATATAAGATTTCAGGGAAATTCTATCACATTTGTTCAGTTTACGTCGCAGCTATTTCAGATAGCGTATTGGGCTAAGCGGCATATCAAAGCGCATGAAGTGGCGAATAAAATGCACTATTAAACTTCTAGGCTACGGTGAACAGAGACCCGATTAGATCATTTAACGTTATGGTTAATAAAAGAATTCAGCGAAATTCTACCACATTTGTTCAATTTACATCGCTCCTATTTCAGATAGCGTATTGGGCAAAGAGGCATCTCAAAGCGCATGAAATGGCGAGTAAAATGCACTATTAAACTTCTAGGGTACGGCAAACAGATACCCGATTAGATCATTTTATATTATAGTGAATTTAAGAATTCACCGAAATTCTCTGACATTTGTTCAATTTACGTCGCTCCTATTTCAGACAGCGTATTGGGCTAAGCGGCCTCTCAAACCGCATGAAATGGCGAGTGAAATGCACTGTTAAACTTCTATGGAAGGGCGAACAGAGACCCGATTAGATCATTTTATATTACGGATAATATAAGAATTCAGCGTAATTCTATCACATTTGTTCAACTTACGCCGCTCCTATTTCAGATAGCGTACTGGGCTAGGCGGCATCTTAAAGCGCGTGGAATGTCTAGTAAAATGCACTACTAAGTTTCTATGATTGGGCAATCAGAGACCCAATTAGATCATTTTATATTTTGTTCAATATAAGATTTCAGGGAAATTCTATCACATTTGTTCAATTTACGTCGCTCCTATTTCAGATAGCGTATTGGGCTACGCGGCATCTCAAAGCGCATGAAATGGCGAATAAAATGCACTATTAGACTTCTATGGTAGGGCGAACAGAGACCCGATTAGATCATTTTACATTAAGGTTAATATAAGAATTCACGGAAATTCTATCACATTTGTTCAATATACGTCGCTCCTATTACAGATAGCTCATTGGGCTAAGCGGCATCTCAAAGCGCATGAAATGACGAGTGAAATGCACTATTAACCTTCTAGGGTTGGGCGAACAGAGACCCGATGAGATCATTTTATATTATGGTTAATAAAAGAATTCAGCGAAATTCTATCACATTTGTTCAATTTACGTCGCTCCTATTTCAGATAGCGTATTCGGCTAAGCGGCATCTCAAAGCGCATGAAGTGGCGAATAAAATGCACTATTAAACTTCTGGGGTATGGCAAACAGAGACCCGATTAGATCATTTTATATTATGGTTAATATAAGAATTCAGCGTAATTCTATCACATTTGTTCAACTTACGTCGCTCCTACTTCAGATAGCGTACTGGGCTAGACGGCATCTTGAAGCGCGTGGAATGGCGAGTAAAATGCACCACTAAACTTCTATGATAGGGCAATCAGAGACCCGATTAGATCATTTTATATTTTGTTTAATATAAGATTTCAGGGAAATTCTATCACATTTGTTCAGTTTACGTCGCAGCTATTTCAGATAGCGTATTGGGCTAAGCGGCATCTCAAAGCGCATGAAGTGGCGAATAAAATGCACTATTAAACTTCTAGGCTACGGTGAACAGAGACCCGATTAGATCATTTAACGTTATGGTTAATAAAAAAATTCAGCGAAATTCTACCACATTTGTTCAATTTACATGGCTCCTATTTCAGATAGCGTATTGGGCAAAGAGGCATCTCAAAGCGCATGAAATGGCGAGTAAAATGCACTATTAAACTTCTAGGGTACGGCAAACAGATACCCGATTAGATCATTTTATATTATAGTGAATTTACGAATTCACCGAAATTCTCTCACATTTGTTCAATTTACGTCGCTCCTATTTCAGATAGCGTATTGGGCTAAGTGGCCTCTCAAAGCGCATGAAATGGCGAGTGAAATGCACTGTTAAACTTCTAGGGAAGGGCGAACAGAGACCCGATTAGATCATTTTATATTACGGATAATAAAAGAATTCAGCGTAATTCTATCACATTTGTTCAACTTACGCCGCTCCTATTTCAGATAGCGTACTGGGCTAGGCGGCATCTTAAAGCGCGTGGAATGTCTAGTAAATTGCACTACTAAGTTTCTATGATTGGGCAATCAGAGACCCAATTAGATCATTTTATATTTTGTTCAATATAAGATTTCAGGGAAATTCTATCACATTTGTTCAATTTACGTCGCTCCTATTTCAGATAGCGCATTGGGCTACGCGGCATCTCAAAGCGCATGAAATGGCGAATAAAATGCACTATTAAACTTCTAGGGTAGGGCAAACGGAGACCCGATTAGATCATTTTATGTTATGGTTAATTTAAGAATTCAGCAAAATTCTATCACATTTGTTCAACTTACATCGCTCCTATATCAGATAGCGTACTGGGCTAGGCGGCATCTTAAAGCGCGTGGAATGGCGAGTAAAATGCACTACTAAACTGCTATGATAGGGCAATCAGAGACCCGATTAGGTCATTTTATATTTTGTTTAATATAAGATTTCAGGGAAATTGTATCATATTTGTTCAATTTACGTCGCTCCTATTTCAGATAGCGTATTGGGCTAAGCGGCATCTCAAAGCGCATGAAATGGCGAGTGAAATGCACCATTAGACTTCTATGGTAGGGCGAACAGAGTCCCGATTAGATCATTTTACATTAAGGTTAATATAAGAATTCACGGAAATTCTATCACATTTGTTCAATATACGTCGCTCCTATTTCAGATAGCGTATTGGGCTATGCGGCATCTCAAAGCGCATTAAATGGCGAGTAAAATGCACTATTAAACTTCTAGGGTAGGGCAAACAGAGACCCGATGAGATCATTTTATATTATGGTTAATAAAAGAATTCAGCGAAATTCTATCACATTTGTTCAATTAACGTCGCTCCTATTTCAGATAGCGTATTCGGCTAAGCAGCATCTCAAAGCGCATGAAGTGGCGAATAAAATGCACTATTAAACTTGTAGGCTAGGGCGAACAGAGACCCGAGCAGATCATTTTACATTATGTTAAATAAAAGAATTCAGCGAAATTCTATCACATTTGTTCAACTTACGTCTCTCCTATTTCAGATAGCGTATTGGGCTACGCGGCATCTCAAAGCGCATGGAATGGCGAGTAAAATGCACTATTAAACTTCTAGGGTAGGGCAAACAGAGACCCGATTAGATCATTTTATGTTATGATTAATTTAATAATTCAGCAACATTCTATCACATTTGTTCAATTTACGTCGTTCCTATTTCAGATAGCATACTGGGCTAGGCGCATCTTAAAGCGCGTGGAATGGCGAGTAAAATGCACCATTAAACTTCTATGATAGGGCAATCAGAGACCTGATTAGATCATTTTATATTTTGGTTAATATAAGAATTCAGCGAAATTCTATCACATTTGTTCAATTTACGTTGCTCCTATTTCAGATAGCTCATTGGGCTAAGCGGCATCTCAAAGCGCATGAAATGACGAGTGAAATGCACTATTAACCTTCTAGGGTTGGGCGAACAGAGACTCGATTAGATCATTTTACATTAATGTTAATATGAGAATTCAGCGAAATTCTATCACATTTGTTCAATTTACGTCGCTCATATTTCAGATAGCGTATTCGGCTAAGCGGCATCTCAATGCGCATGAAATGGCGAATAAAATGCACTATTAAACTTGTAGGCTAGGGCGAACTGAGACCCGAGTAGATCATTTTACATTATGGTTAATAAAAGAATTCTGCGAAATTCTATCACATTTGTTCAACTTACGTCGCTCCTATTTCAGATAGCGTATTGGGCTATGCGGCGTCTCAAAGCGCATGAAATGGCGAGTGAAATGCACCATTAGGCTTCTATGGTAGGGCGAACAGAGACCCGATTAGATCATTTTACATTAAGGTTAATATAAGAATTCACGGAAATTCCTATCACATTTGTTCAATTTACGTCGCTCCTATTTCAGATAGCGTATTGGGCTATGCGGCATCTCAAAGCGCATGATATGGCGAGTAAAATGCACTATTAAACTTCTAGGGTACGGCAAACAGAGACCCGATGAGATCATTGTATATTATGGTTAATTTAAGAATTCAGCGAAATTCTATCACATTTGTTCAATTCACGTCGCTGCTATTTCAGATAGCATACTGGGCTAGGCGGCATCTTAAAGCGCGTGGAATGGCGAGTAAAATGCACTACTAAACTTCTATGATAGGGCAATCAGAGACCCGATTAGATCATTTTATATTTTGTTTAATATAAGATTTCAGGGAAATTGTATCACATTTGTTCAATTTACGTCGCTCCTATTTCAGATAACGTATTCGGCTAAGCGGCATCACAAAGCGCATGAAGTGGCGAATAAAATTCACTATTAAACTTCTAGGCTAGGGCGAACAGAGACCAGATCAGATCATTTTACATTATGGTTAATAAAAGAACTCAGCGAAATTCTATCACATTTGTTCAACTTACGTCGCTCCTATTTCAGATAGCGTATTGGGCTAAGCGGCATCTCAAAGCGCATGAAATGGCGAGTGAAATGCACCATTAGACTCGTATGGTAGGGCGAACAGAGACCCGATCAGATCATTTTACATTAAGGTTAATATAAGAATTCACGGAAATTCTATCACATTTGTTCAATTTACGTCGCTCCTATTTCAGATAGCGTATTGGGCTATGCGGCATCTCAAAGCGCATGAAATGGCGAGTAAAATGCCCTATTAAACTTCTAGGGTAGGGCAAACAGAGACCCGATGAGATCATTTTATATTATGGTTAATTTAAGAATCCAGCGAAATTCTATCACATTTGTTCAACTTACGTCGCTCCTATTTCAGATAGCGTATTGGGCTATGCGGCGTCTCAAAGCGCATGAAATGGCGAGTGAAATGCACCATTAGGCTTCTATGGTAGGGCGAACAGAGACCCGATTAGATCATTTTACATTAAGGTTAATATAAGAATTCACGGAAATTCCTATCACATTTGTTCAATTTACGTCGCTCCTATTTCAGATAGCGTATTGGGCTATGCGGCATCTCAAAGCGCATGATATGGCGAATGAAATGCACTATTAAACTTCGAGGCTAGGGCGAACAGAGACCCGATTAGATCATTTTACATTATGGTTAATAAAAGAATTCAGCGAAATTCTATCACATTTGTTCAATTTACATAGCTCCTATTTCAGATAGCGTATTGGGCTAATCGGCATCTCAAAGCGCATGAAATGACGAGTAAAATGCACTATTAAACTTCTAGGGTAGGGCAAACAGAGACCCGATTAGATAATTTTATATTATAGTTAATTTAAGAATTCAGCGAAATTCTATCACATTTGTTCAATTTACGTCGCTCCTATTTCAGATAGCGTATTGGGCTAAGCGGCATCTCAAAGAGCATGAAATGACGAGTAAAATGCACTATTAAACTTCTAGGGTAGGGCAAACAGAGACCCGATTAGTTCATTTTATATTATAGTGAATTTAAGAATTCAGCGAAATTCTCTCACATTTGTTCAAATTACGTCGCTCCTATTTCAGATAGCGTATTGGGCTAAGCGGCATCTCAAAGCGCATGAAATGGCGAGTAAAATGCACTATTAAACTTCTAGGCTAGGGCGAAGAGAGACCCGATTAGATCATTTTACATTATGGTTAATAAAAGAATTCGGCAAAATTCTATCACATTTGTTCAACTTACGTCGCTCCTACTTCAGATAGCGTACTGGGCTAGACGGCATCTTGAAGCGCGTGGAATGGCGAGTAAAATGAACCACTAAACTTCTATGATAGGGCAATCAGAGACCCGATTAGATCATTTTACATTATGGTTATTAAAAGAATTCAGCGAAATTCTATCACATTTGTTCAACTTACATCGCTCCTATTTCTGATAGCGTATTGGGCTAAGCGGCATCTCAAAGCGCATGAAATGACGAGTAAAATGCACTATTAAACTTCTAGGGTATGGCAAACACAGACCCGATTAGATAATTTTATATTATAGTTAATTTAAGAATTCAGCGAAATTCTATCACATTTGTTCAATTTACGTCGCTCCTATTTCAGATAGCGTATTGGGCTAAGCGGCATCTCAAAGCGCATGAAATGGCGAGTAAAATGCACTATTAAACTTCTGGGGTATGGCAAACAGAGACCCGATTAGATCATTTTATATTATGGTTAATATAAGAATTCAGCGTAATTCTATCACATTTGTTCAACTTACGTCGCTCCTACTTCAGACAGCGTACTGGGCTAGACGGCATCTTGAAGCGCGTGGAATGGCGAGTAAAATGCACCACTAAACTTCTATGATAGGGCAATCGGAGACCCGATTAGATCATTTTATATTTTGTTTAATATAAGATTTCAGGGAAATTCTATCACATTTGTTCAGTTTACGTCGCAGCTATTTCAGATAGCGTATTGGGCTAAGCGGCATCTCAAAGCGCATGAAGTGGCGAATAAAATGCACTATTAAACTTCTAGGCTACGGTGAACAGAGACCCGATTAGATCATTTCATATTATGGTTAATTTAAGAATTCAGCAAAATTCTATCACATTTGTTCAACTGACGTCGCTCCTATTTCAGATAGCGTACTGGGCTAGGCGGTATCTTAAAGCGCGTGGAATGGCGAGTAAAATGCACTACTAAACTTCTATGATAGGGCAATCAGAGACCCGATTAGATCATTTTATATTTTGGTTAATATAAGAATTCAGCGAAATTCTTTCGCATTTGCTCAATTTACGTCGCTCCTATTACAGATAGCTTATTGTGCTTAGCGGCATCTCAAAGCGCATGAAGTGACGAGTAAAATGCACTATTAAGCTTCTATGATAGGGCAATCAGAGACCCGATTAGATCATTTTACATTAAGGTTAATATAAGATTTCAGGGAAATTCTATCACATTTTTCAATTTACGTGACTCCTATTTCAGATTGCGTATTGTGCTATGCGGCTTCTCAAAGCGCATGAAATGGCGTGTAAAATGCACTATTAAACTTCTAGGGTAGGGCAAACAGAGACCCGATTATATCATTTTATATTATGGTTAATAAAAGAATTCAGCGAAATTCTATCACATTTGTTCAACTTACGTCGCTCCTACTTCAGATAGCGTATTGGGCTACGCGGCATCTCAAAGCGCATGAAATGGCGAGTGAAATGCACTATTAGACTTCTATGGTAGGGCGAACAGAGACCCGATTGGATTATTTTACATTAAGGTTAATATAAGAATTCACGGAAATTCTATCACATTTGTTCAATTTACGTCGCTCCTATTTCAGATAGCGTATTGGGCTAAGCGGCATTTCAAAGCGCATGAAATGGCTAGTAAAATGCACTATTAAACTTCTAGGATAAGCCAAACAGACACCCGATTGGATTTTATATTACGGTTAATATAAGAATTCAGCGTAATTCTATCACATTTGTTCAACTTACGTCGCTCCTATTTCAGATAGCATACTGGGCTAGGCGGCATCTTAAAGCGCGTGGAATGGCGAGTAAAATCCACTACTAAACTTCTATGATAGGGCAATCAGAGACCTGATTAGATCATTTTGTATTTTGTTTAATATAAGATTTCAGCGAAGTTCTATCACATTTGTTCAATTTACGTCGCTCCTATTTCAGATAGCGTATTGGTCTAAGCGGCATCTCAAAGCGCATGAAATGACGAGTGAAATGCACTATTAGACTTCTAGGATAAGGCAAACAGAGACCCGATTAGATCATTTTATATTTCGTTTAATATAACATTTCAGGGAAATTCTATTACATTTGTTCAATTTACGTCGCTCCTATTTCAGATAGCGTATTGGTCTAAGCGGCCTCTCAAAGCGCATGAAATGGCGAGTAAAATGCACTATTAAACTTCTAGGGTAGGGCAAACAGGGACCCGATAAGATCATTTTATATTATGGTTAATTTAAGAATTCAGCGAAATTGTATCACATTTGTTCAATTTACGTGACTCCTATTTCAGTTAGCGTATTCGGCTAAGCGGCCTCTCAAAGCGCATGAAATGGCGAGTAAAATGCACTATTAAACTTCTAGGGTAGGGCAAACAGGGACCCGATAAGATCATTTTATATTATGGTTAATTTAAGAATTCAGCGAAATTCTATCACATTTGTTCAATTTACGTGACTCCTATTTCAGATTGCGTATTGGGCTAAGCGGCATCTCAAAGCGCGTGGAATGTCGAGTAAAATGCACTACTAAAGTTCTATGATAGGGCAAACAGAGACCCGATTAGATCATTTTATATTTTGTTTAATATAAGAATTAAGGGAAATTCTATCACATTTGTTCAATTTCCGTCGCTCGTATTTCAGATAGCGTACTGGGCTAGGCGGCATCTTAAAGCGCGTGGAAGGGCGAGTAGACTGCACTGCTAAACTTCTAGGGTAGGGCAATCAGAGACCCGATTAGATCATTTTACATTATGGTTAATAGAAGAATTCAGCGAAATTCTATCACATTTGTTCAGGTCACGTCGCTCCTATTTCAGATAGCGTATTGGGCTAAGCGGCATCTCAAAGCGCATGAAATGGCGAGTAAAATGCACTATTAAACTTCTAGGGTAAGGCGAACAGAGACCCGAGTAGATCATTTTACATTAAGGTGAATATAAGAATTCAGCGAAATTCTATCACATTTGTTCAATTTACGTCGTTGATATTTCAGATAGCTTATTGGGCTAAGCGGCATCTCAAAGCGCAAGAAATGGCGAGTAAAATGCACTATTACACTTCTAGGGTAGGGCAAACAGAGACCGGATTAGATCATTTTATATTATGGTTAATTTAAGAATTCACCGAAATCTATCACATTTGTTCAATTTACGTCGCTCCTATTTCATATACCGTATTGGGCTAACCGGCATCTCAAAGCGCATGAAATGGCGAGTAAAATGCACTATTAAACTTCTAGGGTAAGCCAAACAGAGACCAGATTAGATCATTTTATATTACGGTTAATATAAGAATTCAGCGTAATTCTATCACATTCGTTCAACTTACGTCGCTCCTGTTTCAGATAGCGTACTGTGCTAGGCGGCAACTTAAAGCGCGTGAAGGGCGAGTAAAATGCTCCACCAAACTTCTATGATAGGGCAATCAGAGATCCGATTAGATCATTTTATATTTTGGTTATTATAAGAATTCAGCGAAATTCTATCACATTTGTTCAATTTACGTCGCTCCTATTTCAGATAGCGTATTGGGCTAAACGGCATCTCAAAGCGCATAAAATGGCGAGTGAAATGCACTGTTATACTTATATGATAGGGCAGTCAGATACCCGATTAGATCATTTTATATTTTGTTTAATATAAGATTTCAGGGAAATTGTATCACATTTGTTCAATTTACATCGCTCCTATTTCAGATAGCTTACTGGGCTTAGCCGCATCTCAAAGCGCATGAAATGACGAGTGAAATGCACTATTAAACTTCTAGGCTAGGGCGAACAGAGACCCGATTAGATCATTTTACATTATGGTTAATTTAAGAATTCAGCGAAATTCTATCACATTTGTTCAATTTACGTCGCTCCTATTTCAGATAGCGTATTGGGCTAAGCGGCATCTGAAAGCGCATGAAATGGCAAGTAAAATGCACTATTAAACTTCTAGGGAAGGGCAAACAAAGACCCGATTAAATCATTTTATATTATGGTTAATTTAAGAATTCAGCGAAATTCTATCACATTTGTTCAATTTACGTCGCTACTATTTCAGATAGCGTATTGGGCTAAGCGGCATCTCAAAGCGCATGAAATGGCGAGTATAATGGACTATTAAACTTCTAGGATAAGGCAAACAGAGACCCGATTAGATAACTTTATATTATGGTTAATTTAAGAATTCAACGAAATTCTATCGCATTTGTTCAATTTACGTCGCTCCTATTAAAGATAGCGTATTGGGCTAAGCGACATCTCAAAGCGCATGAAATGGCGAGTAAAACGCACTATTAAACTTCTAGGGTAGGGCAAACAGAGACCCGATTAGATCATTTTATATTATGATTAATTTAAGAAGTCAGCAAAATT
Source organism: Macropis europaea (assembly GCA_916610135.2). Lineage (NCBI taxonomy): Eukaryota > Metazoa > Arthropoda > Insecta > Hymenoptera > Melittidae > Macropis > Macropis europaea. The sequence continues at coordinate 390,281 of CAKAJE020002008.1, forward strand.
CTATCACATTTGTTCAATTTACGTCGCTCCTATTTCAGATAGCGTATTGGGCTAAGCGGCATCTCAAAGCGCATGAAATGGCGAGTATAATGCACTATTTCACTTCTAGGATAAGGCAAACAGAGACCCGATTAGATCATTTTATATTACGGTTAATATAAGAATTCAGCGTAATTCTATCACATTTGTTCAACTTACGTCGCTCCTATTTCAGATAGCGTACTGGGCTAGGCGGCATCTTAAAGCGCGTGGAATGGCGAGTAAAATGCTCTATGAAACTTTTGGGTAGGGCAAACAGAGACCCGATTAGATCATTTCATATTATGGTTAATTTAAGAATTCAGCAAAATTCTATCACATTTGTTCAACTTACGTCGCTCCTATTCCAGATAGCGTACTGGGCTAGGCGGTATCTTAAAGCGCGTGGAATGGCGAGTAAAATGCACTACTAAACTTCTATGATAGGGCAATCAGAGACCCGATTAGATCATTTTATATTTTGGTTAATATAAGAATTCAGCGAAATTCTTTCGCATTTGCTCAATTTACGTCGCTCCTATTACAGATAGCTTATTGTGCTTAGCGGCATCTCAAAGCGCATGAAGTGACGAGTAAAATGCACTATTAAGCTTCTATGATAGGGCAATCAGAGACCCGATTAGATCATTTTACATTAAGGTTAATATAAGATTTCAGGGAAATTCTATCACATTTTTCAATTTACGTGACTCCTATTTCAGATTGCGTATTGTGCTATGCGGCTTCTCAAAGCGCATGAAATGGCGTGTAAAATGCACTATTAAACTTCTATGGTAGGGCGAACAGAGACCCGATTGGATTATTTTACATTAAGGTTAATATAAGAATTCACGGAAATTCTATCACATTTGTTCAATTTACGTCGCTCCTATTTCAGATAGCGTATTGGGCTAAGCGGCATTTCAAAGCGCATGAAATGGCTAGTAAAATGCACTATTAAACTTCTAGGATAAACCAAACAGACACCCGATTGTATGATTTTATATTACGGTTAATATAAGAATTCAGCGTAATTCTATCACATTTGTTCAACTTACGTCGCTCCTATTTCAGATAGCATACTGGGCTAGGCGGCATCTTAAAGCGCGTGGAATGGCGAGTAAAATCCACTACTAAACTTCTATGATAGGGCAATCAGAGACCTGATTAGATCATTTTGTATTTTGTTTAATATAAGATTTCAGCGAAGTTCTATCACATTTGTTCAATTTACGTCGCTCCTATTTCAGATAGCGTATTGGTCTAAGCGGCATCTCAAAGTGCATAAAATGTCGAGTGAAATGCACTGTTAAACTTCTATGATAGGGCAATCAGAGACCCGATTAGATCATTTTATATTTCGTTTAATATAACATTTCAGGGAAATTCTATCACATTTGTTCAATTTACGTCGCTCCTATTTCATATAGCTTATTGGGCTTAGCGGCATCTCAAAGCGCATAAAATGTCGAGTGAAATGCACTGTTAAACTTCTATGATAGGGCAATCAGAGACCCGATTAGATCATTTTATATTTTGTTTAATTTAAGAATTCAGCAAAATTCTATCACATTTGTTCAATTTACGTCGCTCCTATTTCAGTTAGCGTATTCGGCTAAGCGGCCTCTCAAAGCGCATGAAATGGCGAGTAAAATGCACTGTTAAACTTCTAGGGTAGGGCAAACAGGGACCCGATAAGATCATTTTATATTATGGTTAATTTAAGAATTCAGCGAAATTCTATCACATTTGTTCAATTTACGTGACTCCTATTTCAGATTGCGTATTGGGCTAAGCGGCATCTCAAAGCGCGTGGAATGGCGAGTAAAATGCACTACTAAACTTCTATGATAGGGCAAACAGAGACCCGATTAGATCATTTTATATTTTGTTTAATATAAGAATTAAGGGAAATTCTATCACATTTGTTCAATTTCCGTCGCTCGTATTTCAGATAGCGTACTGGGCTAGGCGGCATCTTAAAGCGCGTGGAATGGCGAGTAAAATGCACTATTAAACTTCTAGGGTAGGGCAATCAGAGACCCGATTAGATCATTTTATATTTTGGTTAATATAAGAATTCAGGGAAATTCTATCACATTTGTTCAATTTACGTCGCTCCTATTTCAGAGAGCGTATTGGTCTAAGCGGCATCTCAATGCGCATGAAGTGGCGAGTAAAATGCACTATTAAACTTCTAGGCTAGGGCGAACAGAGACCCGATTAGATCATTTTACATTATGGTTAATAAAAGAATTCAGCGAAATTCTATCACATTTGTTCAATTTACATCGCTCCTCTTTCAGGTAGCGTATTGGGCTAAGCGGCAACTCAAAGCGCATGAACTGACGAGTAAAATGCACTATTAAACTTCTAGTGTAGGGCAAACAGAGACCCGATTAGATCATTTTATATTATGGTTAATTAAAGAATTCAGCGAAATTCTATCACATTTGTTCAATTTACGTCGCTCCTATTTCAGATAGCGTATTGGGCTAGACGGCATCTTAAAGCGCGTGGAAGGGCGAGTAGACTGCACTGTTAAACTTCTAAGATAGGGCAATCAGAGACCCGATTAGATCATTTTACATTATGGTTAATAAAAGAATTCAGCGATATTCTATCACATTTGTTCAGGTTACGTCGCTCCTATTTCAGATAGCGTATTGGGCTAAGCGGCATCTCAAAGCGCATGAAATGGCGAGTAAAATGCACTATTAAACTTCTAGGGTAGGGCAAACAGAGACTCGATTAGATCATTTTATATTATTGTTAATTTAAGAATTCAGCGAAATTCTATCACATTTGTTCAATTTACGTCGCTCCTATTTCAGATAGCGTATTGGGCTAAGAGGCATCTCAAAGCGCATGAAATGGCGAGTAAAATGGAATACTAAACTTCTAGGATAAGGCAAACAGAGACCCGATTAGATCATTTTATATTACGGTTAATATAAGAATTCAGCGTAATTCTATCACATTCGTTCAATTTACGTCGCTCCTACTTCAGATAGCGTACAGGCCTAGGCGGCATCATAAAGCGCGTGGAATGGCGAGGGGAATGCACTACTAAACATCTATGATAGGGCAATCAGAGACCCGATTAGATCATTTTATATTTTGGTTAATACAAGAATTAAGCGAAATTCTATCACATTGGTCAATTTACGTCGCTCCTATTTCAGATAGCTTATTGCGCTAAGCGGCATCTCAAAGCGCATGAAATAACGAGTGAAATGCACTATTAAACTTCTAGGGTAAGGCGAACAGAGACCCGAGTAGATCATTTTACATTAAGGTGAATATAAGAATTCAGCGAAATTCTATCACATTTGTTCAATTTACGTCGTTGATATTTCAGATAGCTTATTGGGCTAAGCGGCATCTCAAAGCGCATGAAGTGACGAGTAAAATGCACTATTAAGCTTCTATGATAGGGCAATCAGAGACCCGATTAGATCATTTTACATTAAGGTTAATATAAGATTTCAGGGAAATTCTATCACATCTTTCAATTTACGTGACTCCTATTTCAGATAACGTATTGGGCTAAGCGGCATCTCAAAGCGCATGAAATGGCGAACAAAATGCACTATTAAACTTCTAGGCTAGGGCGAACAGAGACCAGATTGGATCATTTTATATTTTGGTTGATATAAGAATTCTGCGAAATTCTATCACATTTGTTGAATTTACGTCGCTCCTATTTCAGATAGCTTATTGGGATTAGCGGCATCTCAAAGCGCATGAAGTGACGAGTGAAATGCACTATTAAACTTCTAGGGTAGGGCAAACAGAGACCCGATTAGATCATTTTATATTATGGTTAATTTAAGAATTCAGCAAAATTCTATCACATTTGTTCAACTTACGTCGCTCCAATTTCAGATATCGTACTGGGCTAGGCGGCATCTTAAAGCGCGTGGAATGGCGAGTAAAATGCACTACTAAACTTCTATGATAGGGCAATCAGAGACCCGATTAGATCATTTTATATTCTGTTTAATATAAGATTTCAGGGAAATTGTATCACATTTGTTCAATTTACGTTGCTCCTATTTCAGAGAGCGTATTCGGCTAAGCGGCATCTCAAAGCGCATGAAATGGCGAGTGAAATGCACCATTAGACTTCTATGGTAGGGCGAACAGAGACCCGATTAGATCATTTTACATTAAGGTTAATATTAGGATTCACGGAAATCCTATCCCATTTGATCAATTTACGTCGCACCTATTTCAGATAGCGTTGTAGCAGCTACGGCACTGCTACCACATCCCTGCCGTGAAAGATCGAGATATTACCCTCGCTAACTTTCTTTTCTTTAAATGCTTACGGTCTATCTTTCTTTAAAAGTGTACGAACACAGGCGCGTCGTAGACCGGCAACGGACGACGGTTGCCGATTGCGCGACGAGTTTTTTCTGTTGTTTTCTGACCGCGCGCCGCGGTCACCATACGAGAACACGAGGCAGAACCTCTTACGACTCACCACGTGTACGACCGTGCGACGCAGACAATACCTGTTCTTATTCTGTTATATTAATTGTAAATAAATTGAGCGTGTAACGCAAATCGGAGTTATCCATTACGCACACATTCACCTCAATTATTGGTGACCCCGACGTGATCGCGACGTGATCGTGAAGTGATTGTGATCGTGATCGTGATCGTGACAAGACAATTTTTTTTTTCTCTTCTCTCCATCGACTGTATTTTTTTTAAAGACTTCCGTGAACTTTTTATACAATAGTGTAATTCGCGCAGAACTGCTAAAAGTGTAAGTGATCTCTCCGCTGAAGCAGCAATACAGCCATGAACGCGGATATCCCTGCCAACGCCTCCACGAGCAGAGCGTCGATAGAAAGAGTCGCCGTTCGTATACCGGATTTTTGTCCTAGCGATCCGGAAATGTGGTTCAGCATGGTGGAAAGGAGTTTCGAGGTATCCGGAGTGACCACCGACAGCACCAGGTTCGGGTATATCCTGAGTGCCCTGGATCCACGTTACGTCACAGAGGTTCGAGACATAATGATGAACCCGCCAGCGACCGGTCAGTATGAAAAACTAAAAACCGAGCTGATCCGACGTTTGAGCGTGTCTCAAGAGCAGAAGACGCGACGCCTCCTGGAGCATGAGGAAATCGGCGATCGGAAACCTTCGCAATTTTTGAGGCATCTGCGCAGCCTAGCCGGGACGCAAGTATCCGACGCCTTATTGCGAACCCTTTGGCTAGGGAGGTTACCGACGAGCACGCAGGTAATTTTAGCCACGCAGAAGGACACGGAACTGGACAAAGTGGCCGAGCTGGCGGACGCTATCACCGATACCAGGCCTCATCGCCATCAAATTGCCGAAGCGTCACCCCCGGCGCCGCAGGAAATCGACGCAGGTAGGTCCCTCGAGGCTTTATTGCAATTGAAAATGTCGCAGCTCGCTCTATCGCTACGAGAAGAAATAGCGGCGCTTCGTCAAGAAATGACGAGCGATCGTACCTCGCGGAGAGATAGGGAGCCTCGATCCCGTTCACGTCCTCGGAGCCGTTCCGGATCTCGATCGAGGAAGCGCACACATGGCAAGGATGGAATATGCTGGTACCACTGGAGTTTCGGTACCGACGCAAGGGACTGCATTAAGCCGTGCACCTTCCAGGCGGGAAACATTCCGGGCAGTCGTTAACGACGGCTAGCGACCCCAGCCCGACTTTACGCCGTCTCTTCGTCATCGATCACGACACGAAGACGCAATTTTTGGTCGACACAGGCGCCGACCTCTGTGTCTTTCCACGAGCAATGATCCGAGGACGGCGCGAAAAATCATCCTACGAGCTTTCCGCAGCAAATGGCACCACCATCGCAACGTACGGGACTACGACTTTAACTCTCAATTTAGGGTTACGTCGGGTTTTCACATGGAGATTCGTAATCGCCGACGTCTCCAGGCCCATAATCGGGGTCGATTTCCTCGCTCACTTCGGACTAATGGTAGACGTTCGCAATCGCCGTCTCTTAGATCAAGTGACGTCTCTCTCGACACGAGGAATGCCTGCCCGCGAAGCCGTCCCGAGCATCAAAACAGTCTTCGGGGAATCCGCTTATCATGTTCTACTCCAGCGATTTCCCGAAATTACGAAACCGGAAGGAACACCTTCCGAACCAAAACACAGCACGATGCACCACATTCGTACTGCACCAGGTCCACCTGTTACCTGCAAACCACGGCGTCTTGCACCAGGTAGGCTACAGGCAGCCAAAAAGGAATTTGAAACCATGTCGCGATTAGGAACAACCCGACCGTCGGAGAGTAGCTGGTCGTCACCTTTGCACATGGTACCCAAAAAAGGAAGTGACGAATGGAGACCATGTGGCGATTATCGTGCTCTCAACGCTAGGACCTTGCCGGACCGATATCCCGTCAGGCATATTGAAGATTTTGCACAAACTTTGCGGGGTAAGAAAATTTTTTCTACCATTGATCTCGTTCGAGCTTACAACCAAATCCCCGTTGCACCCGAAGATATTCCGAAGACAGCTATTACCACTCCTTTCGGATTATTCGAATTTCCGTTCATGTCGTTTGGGTTACGCAACGCGGCTCAAACCTTTCAGCGCTTTATCGATGAAGCGTTGCGAGGTTTGAACTTTTGTTTCGCATACATTGACGACATACTGGTGGCTTCAACATCCGAAGAGGAACACCTTCAACACCTCAAGATAGTTTTTGAACGGCTAAAACAATACGGTATAGTGATAAATACTGCAAAATGTATCTTCGGAAGGACGGAGTTAAAATTTTTAGGCTACCTGGTGTCGGAATCAGGCACCCGACCATCCACCGAAAAGGTTGAGGCCATTTTAAAGTATCCACGGCCGACCACAGCGAAACAATTACGGCAGTTTTTAGGTATGGTAAATTTTTATAGACGTTTCATACCTAAAGCCGCACAGGTACATGCACCTCTGAACGACATGCTGGCGGACAATATAAAAGGCAGCGCACCTGTAAATTGGACACCAGACGCCACCGCAGCATTTGAAGACTCTAAAAAGGCGTTAGTAGAGGCTACTCTACTAACACACCCTGAAATCGACGCACCATTGGCCATCATATGCGACGCCTCGAATTCTGCTGTTGGCGCCGCGCTTCAACAACGCATCGGTGATAATTGGGAACCACTGGGTTTCTTTTCAAAAAAACTCAGCTCAACGGAACAGAAATACGCTACATACGACAGAGAATTACTCGCTATCTACCTCGCAGTCAAATATTTCCGTCATATGATCGAGGGAAGAACTTTCACTATCTTCACAGACCATAAACCAATCATTTACGCTTTCCAACAGAAACCAGAAAAATTCACCCCAAGACAATTTCGATATCTCAGCTTCATTAGTGAATTCTCAACGGACATGCGCCACGTAGCAGGTCGAGATAACGTTGTCGCCGATGCGTTGTCAAGAGTGGACGAAATCGAAGAGACTTTTTATTTTGAAATGCTGGCCAAATCGCAAGAAGAAGACGAGGAATTACTGACGTACTTACAAGGCAACACCGGTTTGAATTTAAAACGCATATCCATTCCGGGAAGTACACAACAAATTTACTGCGACATATCTACAGACACCGTTCGCCCTTTCCTCACAAAATCGTTTCGTCAAACTGCATTCAACGCACTACACAAAATATCGCATCCAGGAATCAACGCCACTGTCAAACTGATCACGCAAAGGTACGTTTGGCCATCGATCAAAACAGACTGCAGAAGATGGGCCCGGAACTGTATCCAATGTCAACGCTCCAAGATCACCAGGCACGTATCAGCACCCCTCGGTTCTTTTTCGCGACCATCGGCGAGGTTCGAACATGTTCATTTGGACATTGTCATCCTACCTGTCTCCGAAGGATACAGATACTGCCTTACCTGCGTGGATCGCTTTACGCGCTGGCCTGAGGCAATACCTCTCCGCGACCAGGAAGCAGCCACAGTAGCTCGAGCCTTTTACGAGGGGTGGATTGTTCGGTTTGGAACGCCGCTAAGGATCACCACGGACCAAGGTAGACAATTTGAGTCCAATCTTTTTAAACAATTAAGTTTGTTAACAGGTAGCAGACATCTAAGAACTATGGCATATCACCCGGCGGCTAATGGGATGGTGGAAAGGTTCCACCGTCAGTTAAAGGCAGCCATACGTTGCCATGAAAATCAACGTTGGACAGAGATTCTTCCCACCACGTTGCTGGGTATTCGTTCAGCCTGGAGGGAAGATTTAAAAGCAACGACGGCAGAGTTGGTGTACGGCGAACCATTGCGACTTCCTGGAGAATTCCTGTCTCCGCGTCCAGGTGAAGCTGACACTGACGCAACTTCATTTGTAAAGGAACTGCGACAACATTTCCAGGATCTGAGCCCAGTCGCAGGTTCTCACCATGGGTCACGGCGGACCTTCGTGTACAAAGACCTTGCCAGTTCCGAGCATGTTTTCGTACGACACGACGCATCGAAAGGCATTCTACAACAACCTTATGATGGACCATATCGTGTCATTAGCCGCGGACATAAAACTTTTCTAATAGACCGTCAAGGAAAACATGTCACAATTTCAATCGAGAGGTTAAAACCCGCGTATATTGTAAGTGATCATTTAACACATAAAAATTGTAATAATTCCGACACAGAACCAAATGTATCTCGCGATATTGTAACACCACAATTTACCACCCGCGCAGGTAGGCGAGTACGATTTCTCGACAGATTTCAAGCTGGATTTTCGTGATTAGGTAAATCACTGGCAGGGGGGTGATGTAGCAGCTACGGCACTGCTACCACATCCCTGCCGTGAAAGATCGAGATATTACCCTCGCTTAGTTTCTTTTCTTTAAATGCTTACGGTCTATCTTTCTTTAAAAGTGTACGAACACAGGCGCGTCGTAGACGGGCAACGGACGACGGTTGCCGATTGCGCGACGAGTTTTTTCTGTTGTTTTCTGACCGCGCGCCGCGGTCACCATACGAGAACACGAGGCAGAACCTCTTGCGTCTCACCACGTGTACGACCGTGCGACGCAGACAATACCTGTTCTTATTCTGTTATATTAATTGTAAATAAATTGAGCGTGTAACGCAAATCGGAGTTATCCATTACGCACACCATACACCTCAAAAGAATTCAGCGAAATTCTATCACATTTGTTCAATTTACATCGCTCCTATTTCAGATAGCGTATTGGGCTAAGCGGCATCTCAAAGCGCATGAAATGACGAATAAAATGCACTATTAAACTTCTAGGGTAGGGCAAACGGAGACCCGATTAGATCATTTTATGTTATGGTTAATTTAAGAATTCAGCAAAATTCTATCACATTTGTTCAACTTACATCGCTCCTATTTCAGATAGCGTACTGGGCTAAGCGGCATCTCAAAGCGCATGAAATGGCGAGTGAAATGCACCATTAGACTTCTATGGTAGGGCGAACAGAGACCCGATTAGATCATTTTACATTAAGGTTAATACAAGAATTCACGGAAATTCTATCACATTTGTTCAATTTACGTCGCTCCTACTTCAGATAGCGTATTGGGCTATGCGGCATCTCAAAGCGCATGAAATGGCGAGTAAAATGCCCTATTAAACTTCTAGGGTAGGGCAAACAGAGACCCGATGAGATCATTTTATATTATGGTTAATTTAAGAATTCAGCGAAATTCTATCACATTTGTTCAACTTACGTCGCTCCTATTTCAGATAGCGTATTGGGCTAAGCGGCATCTCAAAGCGCATGAAATGGCGAGTGAAATGCACCATTAGACTTCTATGGTAGGGCGAACAGAGACCCGATTAGATCATGTTACATTAAGGTTAATATAAGAATTCACGGAAATTCTATCACATTTGTTCAATTTACGTCGCTCCTATTTCAGATAGCGTATTGGGCTATGCGGCATCTCAAAGCGCATGAAATGGCGAGTAAAATGCCCTATTAAACTTCTAGGGTAGGGCAAACAGAGACCCGATGAGATCATTTTATATTATGGTTAATTTAAGAATTCAGCGAAATTCTATCACATTTGTTCAATTCACGTCGCTCCTATTTCAGATAGCATACTGGGCTAGGCGGCATCTTAAAGCGCGTGGAATGGCGAGTAAAATGCACTCCTAAACTTCTATGATAGGGCAATCAGAGACCCGATTCGATCATTTTATATTTTGTTTAATATAAGATTTCAGGGAAATTGTATCACATTTGTTCAATTTACGTCGCTCCAATTTCAGATAGCGTATTCGGCTAAGCGGCATCTCAAAGCGCATGAAGTGGCGAATAAAATTCACTATTAAACTTCTAGGCTAGGGCGAACAGAGACCCGATCAGATCATTTTACATTATGGTTAATAAAAGAATCCAGCGAAATTCTATCACATTTGTTCAACTTACGTCGCTCCTATTTCAGATAGCGTATTGGGCTATGCGGCGTCTCAAAGCGCATGAAATGGCGAGTGAAATGCACCATTAGGCTTCTATGGTAGGGCGAACAGAGACCCGATTAGATCATTTTATATTAAGGTTAATATAAGAATTCACGGAAATTCCTATCACATTTGTTCAATTTACGTCGCTCCTATTTCAGATAGCGTATTGGGCTATGCGGCATCTCAAAGCGCATGATATGGCGAGTAAAATGCACTATTAAACTTCTAGGGTAAGGCAAACAGAGACCAGATGAGATCATTTTATATTATGGTTAATAAAGAATTCTGCGAAATTCTATCACATTTGTTCAACTTACATCGCTCCTATTTCAGATAGCGTACTGGGCTAGGCGGCATCTTAAAGCGCGTGGAATGGCGAGTAAAATGCACTACTAAACTTCTATGATAGGGCAATCAGAGACCCGATTAGATCATTTTATATTTTGTTTAATATAAGATTTCAGGGAAATTGTATCACATTTGTTCAATTTACGTCGCTCCTATTTCAGATAACGTATTCGGCTAAGCGGCATCTCAAAGCGCATGAAGTGGCGAATAAAATTCACTATTAAACTTCTAGGCTAGGGCGAACAGAGACCAGATCAGATCATTTTACATTATGGTTAATAAAAGAACTCAGCGAAATTCTATCACATTTGTTCAACCTACGTCGCTCCTATTTCAGATAGCGTATTGGGCTAAGCGGCATCTCAAAGCGCATGAAATGGCGAGTGAAATGCACCATTAGACTTCTATGGTAGGGCGAACAGAGACCCGATTAGATCATTTTACATTAAGGTTAATATAAGAATTCACGGAAATTCTATCACATTTGTTCAATTTACGTCGCTCCTATTTCAGATAGCGTATTGGGCTAAGCGGCATCTCAAAGCGCATGAAATGGCGAGTAAAATGCACTATTAAACTACTAGGCTAGGGCGAACAGAGACCCGATTAGATCATTTTACATTACGGTTGATAAAAGAATTCAGCGAAATTCTATCACATTTGTAGCGGCACTTCCCGACCTCGCCAGCAGAGGGTTCAGCGGCGCACCGACTTTCCCGCAAGTCCACGACCATCCTGCGCTTTGTATATATACTCCTACGACCTGACCCTCACTATCCCGCGTCTAAGGCACGGGCCTGCTATGTAGCCTTACTGACGAGTCCACTAGCAGGCCCCGGACGAAACGCTCTATCCTCTTTCCTCCTTCCTTTCTTTTCTGGAATTCCCGGCGCAGTTCAACTGCATCAATTGGTGACCCCGAGTTTGAACAACAACGCAGCCGAGCAACGAGGAGGAACAACAAGCAGAGCCAGAGCCAACAAAGCGTCATCAGGCAGCAGCTCGAACGACGAGTCTTTCATCGGCGACATTAGATTTCGTAACCCCTCTCCTAGGGTGGCCATCCGACGACAAGACGACCGCACGATCCCTTCCGATTGCAACGACCGATGCCTACAGCACAGCACGGTCACGTTGGGATACAGCGGCACGCAGCTAAAGACGAAGCTGCCTCGTGGCCATTCTAGGACAGCAGAGTATACGGCTGCATCTCGGCTTGAGCACGCGCTCGCCACGAGATATAAGCAGTTTCACGGTCCCACCGATACGCCTGACAACAACGACGACGCTCCACGAAGAAGACGCAAGGGACGGACTCCATAATCTTGAATATCGTTCATCACTGGCAGGGGGGTGATGTAGCGGCACTTCCCGACCTCGCCAGCAGAGGGTTCAGCGGCGCACCGACTTTCCCGCAAGTCCACGACCATCCTGCGCTTTGTATATATACTCCTACGACCTGACCCTCACTATCCCGCGTCTAAGGCACGGGCCTGCTATGTAGCCTTACTGACGAGTCCACTAGCAGGCCCCGGACGAAACGCTCTATCCTCTTTCCTCCTTCCTTTCTTTTCTAAAATCCCTGCGCAGCTCCACCGCTTCACATTTGTTCAATTTACATCGCTCCTATTTCAGATAGCGTATTCTGCTAAGCGGCATCTCAAAGCGCATGAAATGACGAATAAAATGCACTATTAAACTTCTAGGGTAGGGCAAACGGAGACCCGATTAGATCATTTTATGTTATGGTTAATTTAAGAATTCAGCAAAATTCTATCACATTTGTTCAACTTACATCGCTCCTATTTCAGATAGCGTACTGGGCTAGGCGGCATCTTAAAGCGCGTGGAATGGCGAGTAAAATGCACTACTAAACTTCTATGATAGGGCAATCAGAGACCCGATTAGATCATTTTATATTTTGTTTAATATAAGATTTCAGGGAAATTGTATCACATTTGTTCAATTTACGTCGCTCCTATTTCAGATAACGTATTCGGCTAAGCGGCATCTCAAAGCGCATGAAGTGGCGAATAAAATTCACTATTAAACTTCTAGGCTAGGGCGAACAGAGACCAGATCAGATCATTTTACATTATGGTTAATAAAAGAACTCAGCGAAATTCTATCACATTTGTTCAATTTACATCGCTCCTATTTCAGATAGCGTATTGGGCTAAGCGGCATCTCAAAGCGCATGAAATGGCGAGTGAAATGCACCATTAGACTTCTATGGTAGGGCGAACAGAGACCCGATTAGATCATTTTACATTAAGGTTAATATAAGAATTCACGGAAATTCTATCACATTTGTTCAATTTACGTCGCTCCTATTTCAGATAGCGTATTGGGCTATGCGGCATCTCAAAGCGCATGAAATGGCGAGTAAAATGCCCTATTAAACTTCTAGGGTAGGGCAAACAGAGACCCGATGAGATCATTTTATATTATGGTTAATTTAAGAATTCAGCGAAATTCTATCACATTTGTTCAATTCACGTCGCTCCTATTTCAGATAGCATACTGGGCTAGGCGGCATCTTAAAGCGCGTGGAATGGCGAGTAAAATGCACTACTAAACTTCTATGATAGGGCAATCAGAGACCCGATTAGATCATTTTATATTTTGTTTAATATAAGATTTCAGGGAAATTGTATCACATTTGTTCAATTTACGTCGCCCCTATTTCAGATAACGTATTCGGCTAAGCGGCATCTCAAAGCGCATGAAGTGGCGAATAAAATTCACTATTAAACTTCTAGGCTAGGGCGAACAGAGACCAGATCAGATCATTTTACATTATGGTTAATAAAAGAACTCAGCGAAATTCTATCACATTTGTTCAACTTACGTCGCTCCTATTTCAGATAGCGTATTGGGCTAAGCGGCATCTCAAAGCGCATGAAATGGCGAGTGAAATGCACCATTAGACTTCTATGGTAGGGCGAACAGAGACCCGATTAGATCATTTTACATTAAGGTTAATATAAGAATTCACGGAAATTCTATCACATTTGTTCAATTTACGTCGCTCCTATTTCAGATAGCGTATTGGGCTATGCGGCATCTCAAAGCGCATGAAATGGCGAGTAAAATGCCCTATTAAACTTCTAGGGTAGGGCAAACAGAGACCCGATGAGATCATTTTATATTATGGTTAATTTAAGAATTCAGCGAAATTCTATCACATTTGTTCAATTCACGTCGCTCCTATTTCAGATAGCATACTGGGCTAGGCGGCATCTTAAAGCGCGTGGAATGGCGAGTGAAATGCACCATTAGACTTCTATGGTAGGGCGAACAGAGACCCGATTAGATCATTTTACATTAAGGTTAATATAAGAATTCACGGAAATTCTATCACATTTGTTCAATTTACGTCGCTCCTATTTCAGATAGCGTATTGGGCAAAGCGGCATCTCAAAGCGTATGAAATGGCGAATAAAATGCACTATTAAACTTCTAGGCTAGGGTTAACAGAGACCCGATTAGATCATTTTACATTACGGTTAATAAAAGAATTCAGCGAAATTCTATCACATTTGTTCAATTTACATCGCTCCTATTTCAGATAGCGTATTGGGCTAAGCGGCATCTCAAAGCGCATGAAATGGCGAGTGAAATGCACTATTAAAGTTCTAGGCTAGGGCGAACAGAGACCCGATTAGATCATTTTACATTACGGTTAATAAAAGAATTCAGCGAAATTCTATCACATTTGTTCAATTTACATTGCTCCTATTTCAGATAGCGTATTGGGCTAAGCGGCATCGCAAAGCGTATGAATTGACGAGTGAAATGCACTATTAAGCTTCTAGGGTAGGGCAAACAGAGACCCGATTAGATCATTTTACATTAAGGTTAATATAAGAATTCACGTAAATTCCTATCACATTTGTTCAATTTACGTCGCTCCTATTTCAGATAGCATACTGGGCTAGGCGGCATCTTAAAGCGCGTGGAATGGCGAGTGAAATGCACCATTAGACTTCTATGGTAGGGCGAACAGAGACCCGATTAGATCATTTTACATTAAGGTTAATATAAGAATTCACGGAAATTCTATCACATTTGTTCAATTTACGTCGCTCCTATTTCAGATAGCGTATTGGGCAAAGCGGCATCTCAAAGCGTATGAAATGGCGAATAAAATGCACTATTAAACTTCTAGGCTAGGGTTAACAGAGACCCGATTAGATCATTTTACATTACGGTTAATAAAAGAATTCAGCGAAATTCTATCACATTTGTTCAATTTACATCGCTCCTATTTCAGATAGCGTATTGGGCTAAGCGGCATCTCAAAGCGCATGAAATGGCGAGTGAAATGCACTATTAAAGTTCTAGGCTAGGGCGAACAGAGACCCGATTAGATCATTTTACATTACGGTTAATAAAAGAATTCAGCGAAATTCTATCACATTTGTTCAATTTACATTGCTCCTATTTCAGATAGCGTATTGGGCTAAGCGGCATCGCAAAGCGTATGAATTGACGAGTGAAATGCACTATTAAGCTTCTAGGGTAGGGCAAACAGAGACCCGATTAGATCATTTTACATTAAGGTTAATATAAGAATTCACGTAAATTCCTATCACATTTGTTCAATTTACGTCGCTCCTATTTCAGATAGCGTATTGGGCTATGCGGCATCTCAAAGCGCATGATATGGCGAGTAAAATGCACTATTAAACTTCTAGGGTAGGGCAAACAGAGACCAGATGAGATCATTTTATATTATGGTTAATAAAAGAATTCAGCGAAATTCTATCACATTTGTTCAACTTACATCGCTCCTATTTCAGATAGCGTACTGGGCTAGGCGGCATCTTAAAGCGCGTGGAATGTCGAGTAAAATGCACTACTAAACTTCTATGATAGGGCAATCAGAGACCCGATTAGATCATTTTATATTTTGTTTAATATAAGATTTCAGGGAAATTGTATCACATTTGTTCAAGTTACGTCGCCCCTATTTCAGATAACGTATTCGGCTAAGCGGCATCTCAAAGCGCATGAAGTGGCGAATAAAAGGCACTATTAAACTTCTAGGCTACGGTGAACAGAGACCCGATTAGATCATTTAACGTTATGGTTAATAAAAGAATTCAGCGAATTCTACCACATTTGTTCAATTTACATCGCTCCTATTTCAGATAGCGTATTGGGCTATGCGGCATCTCAAAGCGCATGAAATGGCGAATAAAATGCACTATTAAACTTCTAGGCTACGGTGAACAGAGACCTGATTAGATCATTTAACGTTATGGTTAATAAAAGAATTCAGCGAATTCTACCACATTTGTTCAATTTACATCGCTCCTATTTCAGATAGCGTATTGGGCTAAGAGGCATCTCAAAGCGCATGAAATGACGAGTAAAATGCACTATTAAACTTCTAGGGTACGGCAAACAGATACCCGATTAGATCATTTTATATTATGGTTAATAAAAGAATTCAGCGAAATTCTATCACATTTGTTCAATTTATGTCGCTCCTATTTCAGATAGCGTATTGGGCAAAGCGGCATCTCAAAGCGTATGAAATGGCGAATAAAATGCACTATTAAAGTTCTAGGCTAGGGCGAACAGAGACCCGATTAGATCATTTTACATTACGGTTAATAAAAGAATTCAGCGAAATTCTATCACATTTGTTCAATTTACATCGCTCCTATTTCAGATAGCGTATTGGGCTAAGCGGCATCTCAAAGCGCATGAAATGACGAGTAAAATGCACTATTAAACTTCTAGGCTAGGGCGAACAGAGACCCGATTAGATCATTTTACATTATGGTTAATAAAAGAATTCAGCGAAATTCTATCACATTTGTTTAATTTACATCGCTCCTATTTCAGGTAGCGTATTGGGCTCAGCGGCATCTCAAAGCGCATGAAATGAGGAGTAAAATGCGCTATTAATCTTCCCGGGCAGGGCAAACCGAGACCCGATTAGATCATTTTATATTATGGTTAATTTAAGAATTCAGAAAAATTCTGTCACATTTGATCAATTTACGTCGCTCCTATTTCAGAGAGCGTACTGGGCTAGGCGGCATCTTGAAGCGCGTGGAATGGCGAGTAAAATGCACCACTAAACTTCTATGATAGGGCAATCAGAGCCCCGATTAGATCATTTTATATTTTGTTTAATATAAGATTTCAGGGAAATTCTATCACATTTGTTCAGTTTACGTCCCTGCTATTTCAGATAGCGTATTGGGCTAAGCGGCATCTCAAAGCGCATGAAATGGCGAATAAAATGCACAATTAAACTTGTAGGCTAGGGCGAACAGAGACCCGATTGGATCATTTTACATTATGGGTAATAAAAGAATTCAGCGAAATTCTATCACATTTGTTCAACTTACATCGCTCCTATTTCTGATAGCGTACTGGGCTAGGCGCCATCTGAAAGCGCGTGGAATGGCGAGTAAAATGCACTATTAAACTTCTAGGGTAGGGCAAACAGAGACCCGATTAGATAATTTTATGTTATAGTTAATTTAAGAATTCAGCGAAATTCTATCACATTTGTTCAATTTACGTCGCTCCTATTTCAGATAGCGTATTGGGCTAAGCGGCATCTCAAAGCGCATGAAATGGCGAGCGAAATGCACTATTAAACTTTTAGGGTAGGGCGAACAGAGACCCGATTAGATCATTTTATATTATGGATAATATAAGGATTCAGCGTAATTCTATCACGTTTGTTCAACTTACGCCGCTCCTATTTCAGATAGCGTACTGGGCTAGGCGGCATCTCAAAGCGCATGAAATGGCGAGTAAAATGCACTATTAAACTTCTAGGGTAGGGCAAACGGAGACCCGATTAGATCATTTTATGTTATGGTTAATTTAAGAATTCAGAAAAATTCTGTCACATTTGATCAATTTACGTCGCTCCTATTTCAGAGAGCGTACTGGGCTAGGGGGCATCTTGAAGCGCGTGGAATGGCGAGTAAAATGCACCACTAAACTTCTATGATAGGGCAATCAGAGACCCGATTAGATCATTTTATATTTTGTTTAATATAAGATTTCAGGGAAATTCTATCACATTTGTTCAGTTTACGTCGCTGCTATTTCAGATAGCGTATTGGGCTAAGCGGCATCTCAAAGCGCATGAAATGGCGAATAAAATGCACTATTAAACTTCTAGGCTAGGGCGAACAGAGACCCGATTAGATCATTTTACATTATGGTTAATAAAAGAATTCAGCGAAATTCTATCACATTTGTTCAATTTACATCGCTCCTATTTCAGATAGCGTATTGGGCTAAGCGGCATCTCAAAGCGCATGAAATGACGAGTAAAATGCACTATTAAACTTCTAGGGTAGGGCAAACAGAGACCCGATTAGATAATTTTATATTATAGTTAATTTAAGAATTCAGCGAAATTCTATCACATTTGTTCAATTTACGTCGCTCCTATTTCAGATAGCGTACTGGGCTAAGCGGCATCTCAAAGCGCATGAAATGGCGAGTAAAATTCACTATCAAACTTCTAGGGTAAGGCAAACAGAGACCCGATTAGATCATTTTATATTATGGTTAATATAAGAATTCAGCGTAATTCTATCACATTTGTCCAACTTACGTCGCTCCTACCTCAGATAGCGTACTGGGCTAGACGGCATCTTGAAGCGCGTGGAATGGCGAGTAAAATGCACCACTAAACTTCTATGATAGGGCAATCAGAGACCCGATTAGATCATTTTATATTTTGTTTAATATAAGATTTCAAGGAAATTCTATCACATTTGTTCAATTTACGTCGCTCCTATTTCAGATAGCGTATTGGGCTAAGCGGCATCTCAAAGCGCATGAATTGGCGAATAGAATGCACTATTAAACTTCTATGCTAGGGCGAACAGAGACCCGATTAGATCATTTAACATTAAGGTTAATAAAAGAATTAAGCGAAATTCTATCACATTTGTTCAACTTACATCGCTCCTATTTCAGATACCGTATTGGGCTAAGCGGCATCTCAAAGCGCATGAAATGGCTAGTAAAATGCACTATTAAACTTCACGGGCAGGGCAAACCGAGACCCGATTAGATCATTTTATATTATGGTTAATTTAAGAATTCAGAAAAATTCTGTCACATTTGATCAATTTACGTCGCTCCTATTTCAGAGAGCGTACTGGGCTAGGCGGCATCTTGAAGCGCGTGGAATGGCTAGTAAAATGCACTACTAAGCTTCTATGATTAGGCAATCAGAGACCCAATTAGATCATTTTATATTTTGTTCAATATAAGATTTCAGGGAAATTCTACCACATTTGTTCAATTTACGTCGCTCCTATTTCAGATAGCGTATTGGGCTACGCGGCATATAAAAGCGCATGAAATGGCGAATAAAATGCACTATTAAACTTCTAGGGTAGGGCAAACGGAGACCCGATTAGATCATTTTATGTTATGGTTAATTTAAGAATTCAGCAAAATTCTATCACATTTGTTCAACTTACATCGCTCCTATTTCAGATAGCGTACTGGGCTAGGCGGCATCTTAAAGCGCGTGGAATGGCGAGTAAAATGCACTACTAAACTGCTATGATAGGGCAATCAGAGACCCGATTAGATCATTTTATATTTTGTTTAATATAAGATTTCAGGGAAATTGTATCATATTTGTTCAATTTACGTCGCTCCTATTTCAGATAGCGTATTCGGCTAAGCGGCATCTCAAAGCGCATGAAGTGGCGAATAAAATTCACTATTAAACTTCTAGGGTAAGGCAAACAGAGACCCGATTAGATCATTTTATATTATGGTTAATATAAGAATTCAGCGTAATTCTATCACATTTGTTCAACTTACGTCGCTCCTACTTCAGATAGCGTACTGGGCCAGACAGCATCTTGAAGGGCGTGGAATGGCGAGTAAAATGCACCACTAAACTTCTAGGCTAGGGCGAACAGAGACCCGATTAGATCATTTTACATTATGGTTAATAAAAGAATTCAGCGAAATTCTATCACATTTGTTCAATTTACATCGCTCCTATTTCAGATAGCGTATTGGGCTAAGCGGCATCTCAAAGCGCATGAAATGACGAGTAAAATGCACTATTAAACTTCTAGGGTAGGGCAAACAGAGACCCGATTAGATAATTGTATATTATAGTTAATTTAAGAATTCAGCGAAATTCTATCACATTTGTTCAATTTACGTCGCTCCTATTTCAGATAGCGTATTGGGCTAAGCGGCATCTCAAAGCGCATGAAATGGCGAGTAAAATGCACTATCAAACTTCTAGGGTAAGGCAAACAGAGACCAGATTAGATCATTTTATATTATGGTTAATATAATAATTCAGCGTAATTCTATCACATTTGTTCAACTTACGTCGCTCCTACTTCAGATAGCGTACTGGGCTAGACGGCATCTTGAAGCGCGTGGAATGGCGAGTAAAATGCACCACTAAACTTCTATGATAGGGCAATCAGAGACCCGATTAGATCATTTTATATATTGTTTAATATAAGATTTCAAGGAAATTCTATCACATTTGTTCAATTTACGTCGCTCCTATTTCAGATAGCGTGTTGGGCTAAGCGGCATCTCAAAGCGCATGAATTGGCGAATAGAATGCACTATTAAACTTCTAGGCTAGGGCGAACAGAGACCCGATTAGATCATTTTACATTAAGGTTAATAAAAGAATTCAGCGAAATTCTATCACATTTGTTCAACTTACATCGCTCCTATTTCAGATACCGTATTGGGATAAGCGGCATCTCAAAGCGCATGAAATGGCGAGTAAAATGCACTATTAAACTTCCCGGGCAGGGCAAACCGAGACCCGATTAGATCATTTTATATTATGGTTAATTTAAGAATTCAGAAAAATTCTGTCACATTTGATCAATTTACGTTGCTCCTATTTCAGATAGCGTATTGGGCTAAGCGGCATCTCAAAGCGCATGAAATGGCGAGTAAAATGCACTATCAAACTTCTAGGGTAAGGCAAACAGAGACCAGATTAGATCATTTTATATTATGGTTAATACAATAATTCAGCGTAATTCTATCACATTTGTTCAACTTACGTCGCTCCTACTTCAGATAGCGTACTGGGCTAGACGGCATCCTGAAGCGCGTGGAATGGCGAGTAAAATGCACCACTAAACTTCTATGATAGGGCAATCAGAGACCCGATTAGATCATTTTATATATTGTTTAATATAAGATTTCAAGGAAATTCTATCACATTTGTTCAATTTACGTCGCTCCTATTTCAGATAGCGTGTTGGGCTAAGCGGCATCTCAAAGCGCATGAATTGGCGAATAGAATGCACTATTAAACTTCTAGGCTAGGGCGAACAGAGACCCGATTAGATCATTTTACATTAAGGTTAATAAAAGAATTCAGCGAAATTCTATCACATTTGTTCAACTTACATCGCTCCTATTTCAGATACCGTATTGGGATAAGCGGCATCTCAAAGCGCATGAAATGGCGAGTAAAATGCACTATTAAACTTCCCGGGCAGGGCAAACCGAGACCCGATTAGATCATTTTATATTATGGTTAATTTAAGAATTCAGAAAAATTCTGTCACATTTGATCAATTTACGTTGCTCCTATTTCAGAGAGCGTACTGGGCTAGGCGGCATCTTGAAGCGCGTGGAATGGAGAGTAAAATGCACCACTAAACTTCTAGGCTAGGGCGAACAGAGACCCGATTAGATCATTTTACATTATGGTTAATAAAAGAACTCAGCGAAATTCTATCACATTTGTTCAACTTACGTCACTCCTACTTCAGATAGCGTATTGGGCTAAGCGGCATCTCAAAGCGCATGAAATGGCGAGTGAAATGCACCATTAGACTTCTATGGTAGGGCGAACAGAGACTCGATTAGATCATTTTACATTAATGTTAATATGAGAATTCAGCGATATTCTATCACATTTGTTCAATTTACGTCGCTCATATTTCAGATAGCGTATTGGGCTAAGCGGCATCTCAAAGCGCATGAAATGACGAGTAAAATGCACTATTAAACTTCTAGGGTAGGGCAAACAGAGACCCGATTAGTTCATTTTATATTATAGTGAATTTAAGAATTCAGCGAAATTCTCTCACATTTGTTCAAATTACATCGCTCCTATTTCTGATAGCGTACTGGGCTAGGCGCCATCTGAAAGCGCGTGGAATGGCGAGTAAAATGCACTATTAAACTTGTAGGGTAGGGCAAACAGAGACCCGATTAGATCATTTTATATTTTGTTTAATATAAGATTTCAAGGAAATTCTATCACAGTTGTTCAATTTACGTCGCTCCTATTTCAGATAGCGTGTTGGGCTAAGCGGCATCTCAATGCGCATGAAATGGCGAATGAAATGCACTATTAAACTTCGAGGCTAGGGCGAACAGAGACCGGATTAGATCATTTTACATTATGGTTAATAAAAGAATTCAGCGAAATTCTATCACATTTGTTCAATTTACATCGCTCCTATTTCAGATAGCGTATTGGGCTAAGCGGCATCTCAAAGCGCATGAAATGACGAGTAAAATGCACTATTAAACTTCTAGGGTAGGGCAAACAGAGACCCGATTAGATAATTTTATATTATAGTTAATTTAAGAATTCAGCGAAATTCTATCACATTTGTTCAATTTACGTCGCTCCTATTTCAGATAGCGTATTGGGCTAAGCGGCATCTCAAAGCGCATGAAATGACGAGTAAAATGCACTATTAAACTTCTAGGGTAGGGCAAACAGAGACCCGATTAGTTCATTTTATATTATAGTGAATTTAAGAATTCAGCGAAATTCTCTCACATTTGTTCAAATTACGTCGCTCCTATTTCAGATAGCGTATTGGGCTAAGCGGCATCTCAAAGCGCATGAAATGGCGAGTAAAATGCACTATTAAACTTCTAGGCTAGGGCGAACAGAGACCCGATTAGATCATTTTACATTATGGTTAATAAAAGAATTCAGCAAAATTCTATCACATTTGTTCAACTTACGTCGCTCCTACTTCAGATAGCGTACTGGGCTAGACGGCATCTTGAAGCGCGTGGAATGGCGAGTAAAATGCACCACTAAACTTCTATGATAGGGCAATCAGAGACCCGATTAGATCATTTTACATTATGGTTAATAAAAGAATTCAGCGAAATTCTATCACATTTGTTCAACTTACATCGCTCCTATTTCTGATAGCGTATTGGGCTAAGCGGCATCTCAAAGCGCATGAAATGACGAGTAAAATGCACTATTAAACTTCTAGGGTATGGCAAACACAGACCCGATTAGATAATTTTATATTATAGTTAATTTAAGAATTCAGCGAAATTCTATCACATTTGTTCAATTTACGTCGCTCCTATTTCAGATAGCGTATTGGGCTAAGCGGCATCTCAAAGCGCATGAAATGGCGAGTAAAATGCACTATTAAACTTCTGGGGTATGGCAAACAGAGACCCGATTAGATCATTTTATATTATGGTTAATATAAGAATTCAGCGTAATTCTATCACATTTGTCCAACTTACGTCGCTCCTACTTCAGATAGCGTACTGGGCTAGACGGCATCTTGAAGCGCGTGGAATGGCGAGTAAAATGCACCACTAAACTTCTATGATAGGGCAATCAGAGACCCGATTAGATCATTTTATATTTTGTTTAATATAAGATTTCAAGGAAATTCTATCACATTTGTTCAATTTACGTCGCTCCTATTTCAGATAGCGTATTGGGCTAAGCGGCATCTCAAAGCGCATGAATTGGCGAATAGAATGCACTATTAAACTTCTATGCTAGGGCGAACAGAGACCCGATTAGATCATTTAACATTAAGGTTAATAAAAGAATTAAGCGAAATTCTATCACATTTGTTCAACTTACATCGCTCCTATTTCAGATACCGTATTGGGCTAAGCGGCATCTCAAAGCGCATGAAATGGCGAGTAAAATGCACTATTAAACTTCACGGGCAGGGCAAACCGAGACCCGATTAGATCATTTTATATTATGGTTAATTTAAGAATTCAGAAAAATTCTGTCACATTTGATCAATTTACGTCGCTCCTATTTCAGAGAGCGTATTGGGCTAGGCGGCATCTTGAAGCGCGTGGAATGGCTAGTAAAATGCACTACTAAGCTTCTATGATTAGGCAATCAGAGACCCAATTAGATCATTTTATATTTTGTTCAATATAAGATTTCAGGGAAATTCTATCACATTTGTTCAATTTACGTCGCTCCTATTTCAGATAGCGTATTGGGCTACGCGGCATATAAAAGCGCATGAAATGGCGAATAAAATGCACTATTAAACTTCTAGGGTAGGGCAAACGGAGACCCGATTAGATCATTTTATGTTATGGTTAATTTAAGAATTCAGCAAAATTCTATCACATTTGTTCAACTTACATCGCTCCTATTTCAGATAGCGTACTGGGCTAGGCGGCATCTTAAAGCGCGTGGAATGGCGAGTAAAATGCACTACTAAACTGCTATGATAGGGCAATCAGAGACCCGATTAGATCATTTTATATTTTGTTTAATATAAGATTTCAGGGAAATTGTATCATATTTGTTCAATTTACGTCGCTCCTATTTCAGATAGCGTATTCGGCTAAGCGGCATCTCAAAGCGCATGAAGTGGCGAATAAAATTCACTATTAAACTTCTAGGGTAAGGCAAACAGAGACCCGATTAGATCATTTTATATTATGGTTAATATAAGAATTCAGCGTAATTCTATCACATTTGTTCAACTTACGTCGCTCCCACTTCAGATAGCGTACTGGGCCAGACGGCATCTTGAAGGGCGTGGAATGGCGAGTAAAATGCACCACTAAACTTCTAGGCTAGGGCGAACAGAGACCCGATTAGATCATTTTACATTATGGTTAATAAAAGAATTCAGCGAAATTCTATCACATTTGTTCAACTTACATCGCTCCTATATCAGATACCGTATTGGGATAAGCGGCATCTCAAAGCGCATGAAATGGCGAGTAAAATGCACTATTAAACTTCCCGGGCAGGGCAAACCGAGACCCGATTAGATCATTTTATATTATGGTTAATTTAAGAATTCAGAAAAATTCTGTCACATTTGATCAATTTACGTTGCTCCTATTTCAGATCGCGTATTGGGCTAAGCGGCATCTCAAAGCGCATGAAATGGCGAGTAAAATGCACTATCAAACTTCTAGGGTAAGGCAAACAGAGACCAGATTAGATCATTTTATATTATGGTTAATACAATAATTCAGCGTAATTCTATCACATTTGTTCAACTTACGTCGCTCCTACTTCAGATAGCGTACCGGGCTAGACGGCATCTTGAAGCGCGTGGAATGGCGAGTAAAATGCACCACTAAACTTCTATGATAGGGCAATCAGAGACCCGATTAGATCATTTTATATATTGTTTAATATAAGATTTCAAGGAAATTCTATCACATTTGTTCAATTTACGTCGCTCCTATTTCAGATAGCGTGTTGGGCTAAGCGGCATCTCAAAGCGCATGAATTGGCGAATAGAATGCACTATTAAACTTCTAGGCTAGGGCGAACAGAGACCCGATTAGATCATTTTACATTAAGGTTAATAAAAGAATTCAGCGAAATTCTATCACATTTGTTCAACTTACATCGCTCCTATTTCAGATACCGTATTGGGATAAGCGGCATCTCAAAGCGCATGAAATGGCGAGTAAAATGCACTATTAAACTTCCCGGGCAGGGCAAACCGAGACCCGATTAGATCATTTTATATTATGGTTAATTTAAGAATTCAGAAAAATTCTGTCACATTTGATCAATTTACGTTGCTCCTATTTCAGAGAGCGTACTGGGCTAGGCGGCATCTTGAAGCGCCTGGAATGGCGAGTAAAATGCACCACTAAACTTCTAGGCTAGGGCGAACAGAGACCCGATTAGATCATTTTACATTATGGTTAATAAAAGAACTCAGCGAAATTCTATCACATTTGTTCAACTTACGTCACTCCTACTTCAGATAGCGTATTGGGCTAAGCGGCATCTCAAAGCGCATGAAATGGCGAGTGAAATGCACCATTAGACTTCTATGGTAGGGCGAACAGAGACTCGATTAGATCATTTTACATTAATGTTAATATGAGAATTCAGCGATATTCTATCACATTTGTTCAATTTACGTCGCTTTTATTTCAGATAGCGTATTGGGCTAAGCGGCATCTCAAAGTGCATGAAATGACGAGTAAAATGCACTATTAAACTTCTAGGGTAGGGCAAACAGAGACCCGATTAGTTCATTTTATATTATAGTGAATTTAAGAATTCAGCGAAATTCTCTCACATTTGTTCAAATTACATCGCTCCTATTTCTGATAGCGTACTGGGCTAGGCGCCATCTGAAAGCGCGTGGAATGGCTAGTAAAATGCACTATTAAACTTGTAGGGTAGGGCAAACAGAGACCCGATTAGATCATTTTATATTTTGTTTAATATAAGATTTCAAGGAAATTCTATCACAGTTGTTCAATTTACGTCGCTCCTATTTCAGATAGCGTGTTGGGCTAAGCGGCATCTCAATGCGCATGAAATGGCGAATGAAATGCACTATTAAACTTCGAGGCTAGCGCGAACAGAGTCCGGATTAGATCATTTTACATTATGGTTAATAAAAGAATTCAGCGAAATTCTATCACATTTGTTCAATGTACATCGCTCCTATTTCAGATAGCGTATTGGGCTAAGCGGCATCTCAAAGCGCATGAAATGACGAGTAAAATGCACTATTAAACTTCTAGGGTAGGGCAAACAGAGACCCGATTAGATAATTTTATATTATAGTTAATTTAAGAATTCAGCGAAATTCTATCACATTTGTTCAATTTACGTCGCTCCTATTTCAGATAGCGTATTGGGCTAAGCGGCATCTCAAAGCGCATGAAATGACGAGTAAAATGCACTATTAAACTTCTAGGGTAGGGCAAACAGAGACCCGATTAGATCATTTTATATTATAGTGAATTTAAGAATTCAGCGAAATTCTCTCACATTTGTTCAAATTACGTCGCTCCTATTTCAGATAGCGTATTGGGCTAAGCGGCATCTCAAAGCGCATGAAATGGCGAGTAAAATGCACTATTAAACTTCTAGGCTAGGGCGAACAGAGACCCGATTAGATCATTTTACATTTTGGTTAATAAAAGAATTCAGCAAAATTCTATCACATTTGTTCAACTTACGTCGCTCCTACTTCAGATAGCGTACTGGGCTAGACGGTATCTTGAAGCGCGTGGAATGGCGAGTAAAATGCACCACTAAACTTCTATGATAGGGCAATCAGAGACCCGATTAGATCATTTTACATTATGGTTAATAAAAGAATTCAGCGAAATTCTATCACATTTGTTCAACTTACATCGCTCCTATTTCTGATAGCGTATTGGGCTAAGCGGCATCTCAAAGCGCATGAAATGACGAGTAAAATGCACTATTAAACTTCTAGGGTATGGCAAACACAGACCCGATTAGATAATTTTATATTATAGTTAATTTAAGAATTCAGCGAAATTCTATCACATTTGTTCAATTTACGTCGCTCCTATTTCAGATAGCGTATTGGGCTAAGCGGCATCTCAAAGCGCATGAAATGGCGAGTAAAATGCACTATTAAACTTCTGGGGTATGGCAAACAGAGACCCGATTAGATCATTTTATATTATGGTTAATATAAGAATTCAGCGTAATTCTATCACATTTGTTCAACTTACGTCGCTCCTACTTCAGATAGCGTACTGGGCTAGACGGCATCTTGAAGCGCGTGGAATGGCGAGTAAAATGCACCACTAAACTTCTATGATAGGGCAATCAGAGACCCGATTAGATCATTTTATATTTTGTTTAATATAAGATTTCAGGGAAATTGTATCATATTTGTTCAATTTACGTCGCTCCTATTTCAGATAGCGTATTCGGCTAAGCGGCATCTCAAAGCGCATGAAGTGGCGAATAAAATTCACTATTAAACTTCTAGGGTAAGGCAAACAGAGACCCGATTAGATCATTTTATATTATGGTTAATATAAGAATTCAGCGTAATTCTATCACATTTGTTCAATTTACGTCGCTCCTATTTCAGATAGCGTATTGGGCTAAGCGGCCTCTCAAAGCGCATAAAATGGCGAGTGAAATGCACTGTTAAACTTCTAGGGAAGGGCGAACAGAGACCCGATTAGATCATTTTATATTACGGATAATATAAGAATTCAGCGTAATTCTATCACATTTGTTCAACTTACGCCGCTCCTATTTCAGATAGCGTACTGGGCTAGGCGGCATCTTAAAGCGCGTGGAATGTCTAGTAAAATACACTACTAAGTTTCTATGATTGGGCAATCAGAGACCCAATTAGATCATTTTATATTTTGTTCAATATAAGATTTCAGGGAAATTCTATCACATTTGTTCAATTTACGTCGCTCCTATTTCAGATAGCGTATTGGGCTAAGCGGCATCTCAAAGCGCATGAATTGGCGAATAGAATGCACTATTAAACTTCTATGCTAGGGCGAACAGAGACCCGATTAGATCATTTAACATTAAGGTTAATAAAAGAATTAAGCGAAATTCTATCACATTTGTTCAACTTACATCGCTCCTATTTCAGATACCGTATTGGGCTAAGCGGCATCTCAAAGCGCATGAAATGGCGAGTAAAATGCACTATTAAACTTCACGGGCAGGGCAAACCGAGACCCGATTAGATCATTTTATATTATGGTTAATTTAAGAATTCAGAAAAATTCTGTCACATTTGATCAATTTACGTCGCTCCTATTTCAGAGAGCGTACTGGGCTAGGCGGCATCTTGAAGCGCGTGGAATGGCTAGTAAAATGCACTACTAAGCTTCTATGATTAGGCAATCAGAGACCCAATTAGATCATTTTATATTTTGTTCAATATAAGATTTCAGGGAAATTCTATCACATTTGTTCAATTTACGTCGCTCCTATTTCAGATAGCGTATTGGGCTACGCGGCATATAAAAGCGCATGAAATGGCGAAGAAAATGCACTATTAAACTTCTAGGGTAGGGCAAACGGAGACCCGATTAGATCATTTTATGTTATGGTTAATTTAAGAATTCAGCAAAATTCTATCACATTTGTACAACTTACATCGCTCCTATTTCAGATAGCGTACTGGGCTAGGCGGCATCTTAAAGCGCGTGGAATGGCGAGTAAAATGCACTACTAAACTGCTATGATAGGGCAATCAGAGACCCGATTAGATCATTTTATATTTTGTTTAATATAAGATTTCAGGGAAATTGTATCATATTTGTTCAATTTACGTCGCTCCTATTTCAGATAGCGTATTCGGCTAAGCGGCATCTCAAAGCGCATGAAGTGGCGAATAAAATTCACTATTAAACTTCTAGGGTAAGGCAAACAGAGACCCGATTAGATCATTTTATATTATGGTTAATATAAGAATTCAGCGTAATTCTATCACATTTGTTCAACTTACGTCGCTCCTACTTCAGATAGCGTACTGGGCCAGACGGCATCTTGAAGGGCGTGGAATGGCGAGTAAAATGCACCACTAAACTTCTAGGCTAGGGCGAACAGAGACCCGATTAGATCATTTTACATTATGGTTAATAAAAGAATTCAGCGAAATTCTATCACATTTGTTCAACTTACATCGCTCCGATATCAGATACCGTATTGGGATAAGCGGCATCTCAAAGCGCATGAAATGGCGAGTAAAATGCACTATTAAACTTCCCGGGCAGGGCAAACCGAGACCCGATTAGATCATTTTATATTATGGTTAATTTAAGAATTCAGAAAAATTCTGTCACATTTGATCAATTTACGTTGCTCCTAGTTCAGATAGCGTATTGGGCTAAGCGGCATCTCAAAGCGCATGAAATGGCGAGTAAAATGCACTATCAAACTTCTAGGGTAAGGCAAACAGAGACCAGATTAGATCATTTTATATTATGGTTAATACAATAATGCAGCGTAATTCTATCACATTTGTTCAACTTACGTCGCTCCTACTTCAGATAGCGTACCGGGCTAGACGGCATCTTGAAGCGCGTGGAATGGCGAGTAAAATGCACCACTAAACTTCTATGATAGGGCAATCAGAGACCCGATTAGATCATTTTATATATTGTTTAATATAAGATTTCAAGGAAATTCTATCACATTTGTTCAATTTACGTCGCTCCTATTTCAGATAGCGTGTTGGGCTAAGCGGCATCTCAAAGCGCATGAATTGGCGAATAGAATGCACTATTAAACTTCTAGGCTAGGGCGAACAGAGACCCGATTAGATCATTTTACATTAAGGTTAATAAAAGAATTCAGCGAAATTCTATCACATTTGTTCAACTTACATCGCTCCTATTTCAGATACCGTATTGGGATAAGCGGCATCTCAAAGCGCATGAAATGGCGAGTAAAATGCACTATTAAACTTCCCGGGCAGGGCAAACCGAGACCCGATTAGATCATTTTATATTATGGTTAATTTAAGAATTCAGAAAAATTCTGTCACATTTGATCAATTTACGTTGCTCCTATTTCAGAGAGCGTACTGGGCTAGGCGGCATCTTGAAGCGCGTGGAATGGCGAGTAAAATGCACCACTAAACTTCTAGGCTAGGGCGAACAGAGACCCGATTAGATCATTATACATTATGGTTAATAAAAGAACTCAGCGAAATTCTATCACATTTGTTCAACTTACGTCACTCCTACTTCAGATAGCGTATTGGGCTAAGCGGCATCTCAAAGCGCATGAAATGGCGAGTGAAATGCACCATTAGACTTCTATGGTAGGGCGAACAGAGACTCGATTAGATCATTTTACATTAATGTTAATATGAGAATTCAGCGATATTCTATCACATTTGTTCAATTT
Source organism: Macropis europaea (assembly GCA_916610135.2). Taxonomy (NCBI): domain Eukaryota; kingdom Metazoa; phylum Arthropoda; class Insecta; order Hymenoptera; family Melittidae; genus Macropis; species Macropis europaea. The sequence continues at coordinate 421,032 of CAKAJE020002008.1, forward strand.
ACGTCGCTCATATTTCAGATAGCGTATTGGGCTAAGCGGCATCTCAAAGCGCATGAAATGACGAGTAAAATGCACTATTAAACTTCTAGGGTAGGGCAAACAGAGACCCGATTAGTTCATTTTATATTATAGTGAATTTAAGAATTCAGCGAAATTCTCTCACATTTGTTCAAATTACATCGCTCCTATTTCTGATAGCGTACTGGGCTAGGCGCCATCTGAAAGCGCGTGGAATGGCGAGTAAAATGCACTATTAAACTTGTAGGGTAGGGCAAACAGAGACCCGATTAGATCATTTTATATTTTGTTTAATATAAGATTTCAAGGAAATTCTATCACAGTTGTTCAATTTACGTCGCTCCTATTTCAGATAGCGTGTTGGGCTAAGCGGCATCTCAATGCGCATGAAATGGCGAATGAAATGCACTATTAAACTTCGAGGCTAGGGCGAACAGAGACCGGATTAGATCATTTTACATTATGGTTAATAAAAGAATTCAGCGAAATTCTATCACATTTGTTCAATGTACATCGCTCCTATTTCAGATAGCGTATTGGGCTAAGCGGCATCTCAAAGCGCATGAAATGACGAGTAAAATGCACTATTAAACTTCTAGGGTAGGGCAAACAGAGACCCGATTAGATAATTTTATATTATAGTTAATTTAAGAATTCAGCGAAATTCTATCACATTTGTTCAATTTACGTCGCTCCTATTTCAGATAGCGTATTGGGCTAAGCGGCATCTCAAAGCGCATGAAATGACGAGTAAAATGCACTATTAAACTTCTAGGGTAGGGCAAACAGAGACCCGATTAGTTCATTTTATATTATAGTGAATTTAAGAATTCAGCGAAATTCTCTCACATTTGTTCAAATTACGTCGCTCCTATTTCAGATAGCGTATTGGGCTAAGCGGCATCTCAAAGCGCATGAAATGGCGAGTAAAATGCACTATTAAACTTCTAGGCTAGGGCGAACAGAGACCCGATTAGATCATTTTACATTATGGTTAATAAAAGAATTCAGCAAAATTCTATCACATTTGTTCAACTTACGTCGCTCCTACTTCAGATAGCGTACTGGGCTAGACGGCATCTTGAAGCGCGTGGAATGGCGAGTAAAATGCACCACTAAACTTCTATGATAGGGCAATCAGAGACCCGATTAGATCATTTTACATTATGGTTAATAAAAGAATTCAGCGAAATTCTATCACATTTGTTCAACTTACATCGCTCCTATTTCTGATAGCGTATTGGGCTAAGCGGCATCTCAAAGCGCATGAAATGACGAGTAAAATGCACTATTAAACTTCTAGGGTATGGCAAACACAGACCCGATTAGATAATTTTATATTATAGTTAATTTAAGAATTCAGCGAAATTCTATCACATTTGTTCAATTTACGTCGCTCCTATTTCAGATAGCGTATTGGGCTAAGCGGCATCTCAAAGCGCATGAAATGGCGAGTAAAATGCACTATTAAACTTCTGGGGTATGGCAAACAGAGACCCGATTAGATCATTTTATATTATGGTTAATATAAGAATTCAGCGTAATTCTATCACATTTGTTCAACTTACGTCGCTCCTACTTCAGATAGCGTACTGGGCTAGACGTCATCTTGAAGCGCGTGGAATGGCGAGTAAAATGCACCACTAAACTTCTATGATAGGGGAATCAGAGACCCGATTAGATCATTTTATATTTTGTTTAATATAAGATTTCAGGGAAATTGTATCATATTTGTTCAATTTACGTCGCTCCTATTTCAGATAGCGTATTCGGCTAAGCGGCATCTCAAAGCGCATGAAGTGGCGAATAAAATTCACTATTAAACTTCTAGGGTAAGGCAAACAGAGACCCGATTAGATCATTTTATATTATGGTTAATATAAGAATTCAGCGTAATTCTATCACATTTGTTCAACTTACGTCGCTCCTATTTCAGATAGCGTATTGGGCAAAGAGGCATCTCAAAGCGCATGAAATGGCGAGTAAAATGCACTATTAAACTTCTAGGGTACGGCAAACAGATACCCGATTAGATCATTTTATATTATAGTGAATTTAAGAATTCACCGAAATTCTCTCACATTTGTTCAATTTACGTCGCTCCTATTTCAGATAGCGTATTGGGCTAAGCGGCCTCTCAAAGCGCATGAAATGGCGAGTGAAATGCACTGTTAAACTTCTAGGGAAGGGCGAACAGAGACCCGATTAGATCATTTTATATTTTGTTCAATATAAGATTTCAGGGAAATTCTATCACATTTGTTCAATTTACGTCGCTCCTATTTCAGATAGCGTATTGGGCTACGCGGCATCTCAAAGCGCATGAAATGGCGAATAAAATGCACTATTAAACTTCTAGGGTAGGGCAAACGGTGACCCGATTAGATCATTTTATGTTATGGTTAATTTAAGAATTCAGCAAAATTCTATCACATTTGTTCAACTTACATCGCTCCTATATCAGATAGCGTACTGGGCTAGGCGGCATCTTAAAGCGCGTGGAATGGCGAGTAAAATGCACTACTAAACTGCTATGATAGGGCAATCAGAGACCCGATTAGATCATTTTATATTTTGTTTAATATAAGATTTCAGGGAAATTGTATCATATTTGTTCAATTTACGTCGCTCCTATTTCAGATAGCGTATTGGGCTAAGCGGCATCTCAAAGCGCATGAAATGGCGAGTGAAATGCACCATTAGACTTCTATGGTAGGGCGAACAGAGACCCGATTAGATCATTTTACATTAAGGTTAATATAAGAATTCACGGAAATTCTATCACATTTGTTCAATATACGTCGCTCCTATTTCAGATAGCGTATTGGGCTATGCGGCATCTCAAAGCGCATTAAATGGCGAGTAAAATGCACTATTAAACTTCTAGGGTAGGGCAAACAGAGACCCGATGAGATCATTTTATATTATGGTTAATAAAAGAATTCAGCGAAATTCTATCACATTTGTTCAATTTACGTCGCTCCTATTTCAGATAGCGTATTCGGCTAAGCGGCATCTCAAAGCGCATGAAGTGGCGAATAAAATGCACTATTAAACTTGTAGGCTAGGGCGAACAGAGACCCGAGTAGATCATTTTACATTATGTTAAATAAAAGAATTCAGCGAAATTCTATCACATTTGTTCAACTTACGTCTCTCCTATTTCAAATAGCGTATTGGGCTACGCGGCATCTCAAAGCGCATGGAATGGCGAGTAAAATGCACTATTAAACTTCTAGGGTAGGGCAAACAGAGACCCGATTAGATCATTTTATGTTATGATTAATTTAATAATTCAGCAACATTCTATCACATTTGTTCAATTTACGTCGTTCCTATTTCAGATAGCATACTGGGCTAGGCGCATCTTAAAGCGCGTGGAATGGCGAGTAAAATGCACTATTAAACTTCTATGATAGGGCAATCAGAGACCTGATTAGATCATTTTATATTTTGGTTAATATAAGAATTCAGCGAAATTCTATCACATTTGTTCAATTTACGTTGCTCCTATTTCAGATAGCTCATTGGGCTAAGCGGCATCTCAAAGCGCATGAAATGACGAGTGAAATGCACTATTAACCTTCTAGGGTTGGGCGAACAGAGACTCGATTAGATCATTTTACATTAATGTTAATATGAGAATTCAGCGAAATTCTATCACATTTGTTCAATTTACGTCGCTCATATTTCAGATAGCGTATTCGGCTAAGCGGCATCTCAATGCGCATGAAATGGCGAATAAAATGCACTATTAAACTTCTAGGGTAGGGCAAACAGAGACCCGATTAGTTCATTTTATATTATAGTGAATTTAAGAATTCAGCGAAATTCTCTCACATTTGTTCAAATTACGTCGCTCCTATTTCAGATAGCGTATTGGGCTAAGCGGCATCTTAAAGCGCGTGGAATGGCGAGTAAAATCCACTATTAAACTTCTAGGCTAGGGCGAACAGAGACCCGATTAGACCATTTTATATTATGGTTAATTTAAGAATTCAGCAAAATTCTAACACATTCGTTCAATTTAGGTCGCTCCTATTTCAGATAGCGTACTGGGCTAGGCGGCATCTTAAAGCGCGTGTAATGGCGAGTAAAATCCACTATTAAACTTCTAGGCTAGGGCGAACAGAGACCCGATTAGATCATTTTACATTATGGTTAATAAAAGAATTCAGCGAAATTCTATCACATTTGTTCAATTTACATCGCTCCTATTTCAGATAGCGTATTGGGCTAAGCGGCATCTCAAAGCGCATGAAATGACGAGTAAAATGCACTATTAAACTTCTAGGATAGGGCAAACAGAGACCCGATTAGATCATTTTATATTATGGTTAATTTAAGAATTCAGCAAAATTCTATCACATTTGTTCAATTTACGTCGCTCCTATTTCAGATAGCGTATTGGGCTAAGCGGCATCTTAAAGCGCGTGGAATGGCGAGTAAAATGCACTATTAAACTTCTATGATAGGGCAATCAGAGACCCGATTAGATCATTTTATGTTATGGTTAATTTAAGAATTCAGCAAAATTCTATCACATTTGTTCAATTTACGTCGTTCCTATTTCAGATAGCATACTCGGCTAGGCGCATCTTAAAGCGCGTGGAATGGCGAGTAAAATGCACTATTAAACTTCTATGATAGGGCAATCAGAGACCTGATTAGATCATTTTATATTTTGGTTAATATAAGAATTCAGCGAAATTCTATCACATTTGTTCAATTTACGTTGCTCCTATTTCAGATAGCTCATTGGGCTAAGCGGCATCTCAAAGCGCATGAAATGACGAGTGAAATGCACTATTAACCTTCTAGGGTTGGGCGAACAGAGACTCGATTAGATCATTTTACATTAATGTTAATATGAGAATTCAGCGAAATTCTATCACATTTGTTCAATTTACGTCGCTCATATTTCAGATAGCGTATTCGGCTAAGCGGCATCTCAATGCGCATGAAATGGCGAATAAAATGCACTATTAAACTTGTAGGCTAGGGCGAACTGAGACCCGAGTAGATCATTTTACATTATGGTTAATAAAAGAATTCAGCGAAATTCTATCACATTTGTTCAATTTACGTCGCTCCTATTTCAGATAGCGTATTGGGCTAAGCGGCATCTCAAAGCGCATGAAATGACGAGTAAAATGCACTATTAAACTTCTAGGGTTGGGCGAACAGAGACTCGATTAGATCATTTTACATTAATGTTAATATGAGAATTCAGCGAAATTCTATCACATTTGTTCAATTTACGTCGCTCATATTTCAGATAGCGTATTCGGCTAAGCGGCATCTCAATGCGCATGAAATGGCGAATAAAATGCACTATTATACTTGTAGGCTAGGGCGAACTGACACCCGAGTAGATCATTTTACATTATGGTTAATAAAAGAATTCAGCGAAATTCTATCACATTTGTTCAATTTACGTCGCTCCTATTTCAGATAGCGTATTGGGCTAAGCGGCATCTCAAAGCGCATGAAATGACGAGTAAAATGCACTATTAAACTTCTAGGGTAGGGCAAACAGAGACCCGATTAGTTCATTTTATATTATAGTGAATTTAAGAATTCAGCGAAATTCTCTCACATTTGTTCAAATTACGTCGCTCCTATTTCAGATAGCGTATTGGGCTAAGCGGCATCTTAAAGCGCGTGGAATGGCGAGTAAAATCCACTATTAAACTTCTAGGCTAGGGCGAACAGAGACCCGATTAGATCATTTTACATTATGGTAAATAAAAGAATTCAGCGAAATTCTATCACATTTGTTTAATTTACATCGCTCATATTTCAGATAGCGTATTGGGCTAAGCGGCATCTCAAGGCGCATGAAATAGCGAATATAATTCGCTATTAAACTTCTAGGGCAGGGCAATCAGAGACCCGATTAGATCATTTTATATTTTGGTTAATATGAGAATTCAGCGAAATTCTATCACATTTGTTCAATTTACGTGGCTCCTATTTCAGATAGCGTACTGGGCCTGGCGCCATCTTAAAGCGCGTGGAATGGCCAGTTAAATGCACTATTAAACTTCTATGATAGGGCAATCAGAGACCTGATTAGATTATTTAATATTTTGGATAATACAAGAATTCAGCGAAATTCTATCACATTTGTTCAATTTACGTCGCTCCTATTTCAGATAGCGTATTGGCCTAAGCGGCATCTCAAACCGCATGAAATGTCGAGTGAAGTACACTATCAAACTTCTAGGGTAGGGCGAACAGAGACCCGATCAGATCATTTTACATTAAGGTTAATATAAGAATTCAGCGTAATTCTACCACATTTGTTCACCTTACGTCGCTTCTATTTCACATAGCGTACTGGGCAAGGCGGCACCTTAAAGCGCGTGGAATGGCGAGTAAAGTGCACTATTTAACTTCAATGATAGGGCAATCACAGACCCGATTAGATCATTTTATATTTTAGATAATATAAGAATTCAGGGAAATTCTATCACATTTGTTCAATTTACGTCGCTCCTGTTTCAGATAGCCTACTGGGCGAGGCGGAATCTTAAAGCGCGTGGAATGGTGAGTCAAGTGCACTATTAACCTTCTATGATAGGGCAATCAGAGACCCGACTAGATCATTTCATATTTTGGTTAATATAAGAATTCAGCGAAATTCTATCACATTTTTTCAATTTACGTCGCTCCTATTTCAGATAGCGTGTTGGGTTAAGCGATATCTCAAAGCGCATGAAACGACGAGAGAAATGCACTATTAAACTTCTAGGGTAGGGCAAACAGAGACCCGATTAGATCATTTTATATTACGGTTAATAAAAGAATTTAGCGTAATTCTATCACATTTGTTCAACTTACGTCGCTCCTATTTCAGATAGCGTACTGGGCTAGGAGGCATCTTAATGCGCGTGGAATGGCGAGTAAAATGTACTATTAAACTTCTATGGTAGGGTAATCGGAGACCCGATTGTATCATTTTATATTTTGTTTAATATAAGAATTCAGGTAAATTCTATCACATTTGTTCAATTTACGTCGCTCCTATTTCAGATAGCGTATTGGGCTAAGAGGCATCTCAAAGCGCATGAAATGACGAGTGAAATGCACTATTAAACTTCTAGGATAGGGCAAACAGAGACCAGATTATATCATTTTATTTTATGTTTAATTTTAGAATTCAGCAAGATTCTATCATATTTGTTCAATTTACGTCGCTCCTATTTCAGATAGCGTATTGGGCTAAGCGGCATCTCAAAGCGCATGAAATGTCGAGTGAAATGCACTATTAAACTTGTAGGGTAGGGCGAACAAAGACCCGATTAGATCATTTTACATTAAGGTTAATATAAGATTTCAGGGAAATTCTATCACATTTGTTCAATTTACGTCGCTCCTACTTCAGATAGCGTATTGGGCTACGCGGCATCTCAAAGCGCGTGGAAGGGCGAGTAAAATGCTCTAATAAACTTCCAGGGTAGGGCAAACAGAGACCCGATTAGATCATTTTATATTATGGTTAATTTAAGAATTCAGCAAAATTCTACCACATTTGTTCTATTTACGTCGCTCCTATTTCAGATAGCGTACTGGGCTAGGCGGAATCTTAAAGCGCGTGGATTGGCGAGTAAAATGCACTATTAAACTTCTAGGGTAAGGCAAACAGAGACCCGATTACATCATTTTATATTACGGTTCATTTAAGAATTCAGCAAAATTCTATCACATTTGTCCAATTTACGTCGCTCCTATTTCAGATAGCGTATTGAGCTAAGCGGCAGCTCAAAGCGCATGAAATGGCGTGTAAAATGCACTATTGAACTTCTAGGGCAGCGCAAAGAGAGAACCGATCAGATCATTTTATATTATGGTTAATTTAAGAATTCAGCAAAATTCTATCACATTTGTTCAATTTACGTCGCTCCTATTTCAGATAGCGTATTGGGCTAAGCGGCATCTTAAAGCGCGTGGAATGGCGAGTAAAATCCACTATTAAACTTCTAGGCTAGGGCGAACAGAGACCCGATTAGATCATTTTATATTATGATTAATTTAAGAATTCAGCAAAATTCTATCACATTCGTTCAATTTAGGTTGCTCCTATTTCAGATAGCGTACTGGGCTTGGCGGCATCTCAAAGTGCGTGGAATGGCGAGTAAAATCCACTATTAAACTTCTAGGCTAGGGCGAACAGAGACCCGATTAGATCATTTTACATTATGGTTAATAAAAGAATTCAGCGAAATTCTATCACATTTGTTCAATTTACGTCGCTCCTATTTCAGATAGCGTATTGGGCTAAGCGGCATCTCAAAGCGCATGAAATGACGAGTAAAATGCACTATTAAACTTCTAGGGTAGGGCAAACAGAGACCCGATTAGTTCATTTTATATTATAGTGAATTTAAGAATTCAGCGAAATTCTCTCACATTTGTTCAAATTACGTCGCTCCTATTTCAGGTAGCGTATTGGGCTAAGCGGCATCTTAAAGTGCGTGGAATGGCGAGTAAAATCCACTATTAAACTTCTAGGCTAGGGCGAACAGAGACCTGATTAGATCATTTTATATTATGGTTAATTTAACAATTCAGCAAAATTCTAACACATTCGTTCAATTTAGGTCGCTCCTATTTCAGATAGCGTACTGGGCTAGGCGGCATCTTAAAGGGCGTGGACTGGCGAGTGAAATCCACTATTAAACTTCTAGGCTAGGGCGAACAGAGACCCGATTAGATCATTTTACATTATGGTTAATAAAAGAATTCAGCGAAATTCTATCACATTTGTTTAATTTACATCGCTCATATTTCAGATAGCGTATTGGGCTAAGCGGCATCTCAAAGCGCATGAAATGACGAGTAAAATGCACAACTAAACTTCTAGGCTAGGGCGAACAGAGACCCGAGCAGATCATTTTACGTTATGGTTAATAAAAGAATTCAGCGAAATTCTATCTCATTTGTTAGATTTACTTCGCTCCTATTTCAGATAGCGTGTTGGGCTATGCGGCATCTCAAAGTGCATGAAATGGCGAGGAAAATGCACTATTAAACTTCTAGGGTAGGGCAAACAGAGACCCGATTAGATCATTTTACATTATGGTTAATAAAAGAATTCAGCGAAATTCTATCACATTTGTTCAATTTACATCGCTCCTATTTCAGATAGCGTATTGGGCTAAGCGGCATCTCAAAGCGCATGAAATGACGAGTAAAATGCACTATTAATCTTCTAGGGTAGGGCAAACAGAGACCCGATTAGTTCATTTTATATTATAGTGAATTTAAGAATTCAGCGAAATTCTCTCACATTTGTTCAAATTACGTCGCTCCTATTTCAGATAGCGTATTGGGCTAAGCGGCATCTTAAAGCGCGTGGAATGGCGAGTAAAATCCACTATTAAACTTCTAGGCTAGGGCGAACAGAGACCCGATTAGATCATTTTATATTATGGTTAATTTAAGAATTCAGCAAAATTCTATCACATTCGTTCAATTTAGGTCGCTCCTATTTCAGATAGCGTACTGGGCTTGGCGGCATCTTAAAGTGCGTGGAATGGCGAGTAAAATCCACTATTAAACTTCTAGGCTAGTGCGAACAGAGACCCGATTAGATCATTTTACATTATGGTTAATAAAAGAATTCAGCGAAATTCTATCACATTTGTTCAATTTACATCGCTCCTATTTCAGATAGCGTATTGGGCTAAGCGGCATCACAAAGCGCATGAAATGACGAGTAAAATGCACTATTAAACTTCTAGGGTAGGGCAAACAGAGACCCGATTAGTTCATTTTATATTATAGTGAATTTAAGAATTCAGCGAAATTCTCTCATATTTGTTCAAATTACGTCGCTCCTATTTCAGATAGCGTATTGAGCTAAGCGGCATCTCAAAGCGCATGAAATGGCGAGTAAAATGCCCTATTAAACTTCTATGGTAGGGCAAACAGAGACCCGATGAGATCATTTTATATTATGGTTAATTTAAGAATTCAGCGAAATTCTATCACATTTGTTCAATTTACGTCGCTCCTATTTCAGACAGCGTATTTCGCTAAGCAGCATTTCAAAGCGTATGAAATGGCGAATAAAATGCACTATTAAAGTTCTAGGCTAGGGCGAACAGAGACCCGATTAGATCATTTTACATTATGGTTAATAAAAGAATTCAGCGAAATTCTATCACATTTGTTCAATTTATATCGCACCTATTTCAGATAGCGTATTGGGCTAATCGGCATCTCAAAGCGCATGAAATGACGAGTAAAATGCACTATTAAAGTTCTAGGGTAGGGCAAACAGAGACCCGATTAGATCATTTTATATTATGGTTTATTTAAGAATGCAGCGAAATTCTATCACATTCGTTCAATTTACGTCGCTCCTATTTCAGATAGCGTATTGGGCAAAGCGGCATCTTAAAGCGCGTGGAATGGCGAGTAAAATCGACTATTAAACTTCTAGGCTAGGGCGAACAGAGACCCGATTAGATCATTTTACATTATGGTTAAGAAAAGAATTCAGCGAAATTCTATCACATTTGTTTAATTTACATCCCTCATATTTCAGATAGCGTATTGGGCTAAGCGGCATCTCAAAGCGCATGAAATGGCGAATATAATTCGCTATTAAACTTCTAGGGCAGGGCAATCAGAGACCCGATTAGATCATTTTATATTTTGGTTAATATGAGAATTCAGCGAAATTCTATCACATTTGTTCAATTTACGTGGCTCCTATTTCAGATAGCGTACTGGGCCTGGCGCCATCTTAAAGCGCGTGGAATGGCCAGTAAAATGCACTATTAAACTTCTATGATAGGGCAATCAGAGACCTGATTAGATTATTTAATATTTTGGTTAATACAAGAATTCAGCGAAATTCTATCACATTTGTTCAATTTACGTCGCTCCTACTTCAGATAGCGTATTGGGCTAAGCGGCATCTCAAACCGCATGAAATGTCGAGTGAAGTACACTATCAAACTTCTAGGGTAGGGCGAACAGAGACCCGATCAGATCATTTTACATTAAGGTTAATATAAGAATTCAGCGTAATTCTATCACATTTGTTCACCTTACGTCGCTTCTATTTCACATAGCGTACTGGGCAAGGCGGCACCTTAAAGCGCGTGGAATGGCGAGTAAAGTGCACTATTTAACTTCAATGATAGGGCAATCACAGACCCGATTAGATCATTTTATATTTTAGATAATATAAGAATTCAGCGAAATTCTATCACATTTGTTCAATTTACGTCGCTCCTGTTTCAGATAGCCTACTGGGCGAGGCGGAATCTTAAAGCGCGTGGAATGGCGAGTCAAGTGCACTATTAACCTTCTATGATAGGGCAATCAGAGACCCGACTAGATCATTTCATATTTTGGTTAATATAAGAATTCAGCGAAACTCTATCACATTTTTTCAATTTACGTCGCTCCTATTTCAGATAGCGTGTTGGGTTAAGCGATATCTCAATGCGCATGAAACGACGAGAGAAATGCACTATTAAACTTCTAGGGTAGGGCAAACAGAGACCCGATTAGATCATTTTATATTACGATTAATATAAGAATTTAGCGTAATTCTATCACATTTGTTCAACTTACGTCGCTCCTATTTCAGATAGCGTACTGGGCTAGGAGGCATCTTAATGCGCGTGGAATGGCGAGTAAAATGTACTATTAAACTTCTATGGTAGGGTAATCGGAGACCCGATTGTATCATTTTATATTTTGTTTAATATAAGAATTCAGGGAAATTCTATCACATTTGTTCAATTTACGTCGCTCCTATTTCAGATAGCGTATTGGGCTAAGAGGCATCTCAAAGCGCATGAAATGACGAGTGAAATGCACTATTAAACTTCTAGGATAGGGCAAACAGAGACCAGATTATATCATTTTATTTTATGTTTAATTTTAGAATTCAGCAAGATTCTATCATATTTGTTCAATTTACGTCGCTCCTATTTCAGATAGCGTATTGGGCTAAGCGGCATCTCAAAGCGCATGAAATGTCGAGTGAAATGCACTATTAAACTTGTAGGGTAGGGCGAACAAAGACCCGATTAGATCATTTTACATTAAGGTTAATATAAGAATTCAGGGAAATTCTATCACATTTGTTCAATTTACGTCGCTCCTATTTCAGATAGCGTATTGGGCTAAGCGGCATCTTAAAGCGCATGGAATGCTGAGCAAAATGCACTATTAAACTTCAATGATAGGGCAATCAGAGACCAGATTAGACCATTTTATATTTGGTTTAATATAAGATTTCAGGGAAATTCTATCACATTTGTTCAATTTACGTCGCTCCTACTTCAGATAGCGTATTGGGCTACGCGGCATCTCAAAGCGCGTGGAAGGGCGAGTAAAATGCTCTAATAAACTTCCAGGGTAGGGCAAACAGAGACCCGATTAGATCATTTTATATTATGGTTAATTTAAGAATTCAGCAAAATTCTATCACATTTGTTCTATTTACGTCGCTCCTATTTCAGATAGCGTACTGGGATAGGCGGAATCTTAAAGCGCGTGGATTGGCGAGTAAAATGCACTATTAAACTTCTAGGGTAAGGCAAACAGAGACCCGATTACATCATTTTATATTACGGTTCATTTAAGAATTCAGCAAAATTCTATCACATTTGTCCAATTTACGTCGCTCCTATTTCAGATAGCGTATTGAGCTAAGCGGCAGCTCAAAGCGCATGAAATGGCGTGTAAAATGCACTATTGAACTTCTAGGGCAGCGCAAAGAGAGAACCGATCAGATCATTTTATATTATGGTTAATTTAAGAATTCAGCAAAATTCTATCACATTTGTTCAATTTACGTCGCTCCTATTTCAGATAGCGTATTGGGCTAAGCGGCATCTTAAAGCGCGTGGAATGGCGAGTAAAATCCACTATTAAACTTCTAGGCTAGGGCGAACAGAGACCCGATTAGATCATTTTATATTATAATTAATTTAAGAATTCAGCAAAATTCTATCACATTCGTTCAATTTAGGTTGCTCCTATTTCAGATAGCGTACTGGGCTTGGCGGCATCTCAAAGTGCGTGGAATGGCGAGTAAAATCCACTATTAAACTTCTAGGCTAGGGCGAACAGAGACCCGATTAGATCATTTTACATTATGGTTAATAAAAGAATTCAGCGAAATTCTATCACATTTGTTCAATTTACGTCGCTCCTATTTCAGATAGCGTATTGGGCTACGCGGCATCTCAAAGCGCATGAAATGACGAGTAAAATGCACTATTAAACTTCTAGGGTAGGGCAAACAGAGACCCGATTAGTTCATTTTATATTATAGTGAATTTAAGAATTCAGCGAAATTCTCTCACATTTGTTCAAATTACGTCGCTCCTATTTCAGGTAGCGTATTGGGCTAAGCGGCATCTTAAAGTGCGTGGAATGGCGAGTAAAATCCACTATTAAACTTCTAGGCTAGGGCGAACAGAGACCCGATTAGATCATTTTATATTATGGTTAATTTAAGAATTCAGCAAAATTCTAACACATTCGTTCAATTTAGGTCGCTCCTATTTCAGATAGCGTACTGGGCTAGGCGGCATCTTAAAGGGCGTGGACTGGCGAGTGAAATCCACTATTAAACTTCTAGGCTAGGGCGAACAGAGACCCGATTAGATCATTTTACATTATGGTTAATAAAAGAATTCAGCGAAATTCTATCACATTTGTTTAATTTACATCGCTCATATTTCAGATAGCGTATTGGGCTAAGCGGCATCTCAAAGCGCATGAAATGACGAGTAAAATGCACAACTAAACTTCTAGGCTAGGGCGAACAGAGACCCGAGCAGATCATTTTACGTTATGGTTAATAAAAGAATTCAGCGAAATTCTATCTCATTTGTTAGATTTACTTCGCTCCTATTTCAGATAGCGTGTTGGGCTATGCGGCATCTCAAAGTGCATGAAATGGCGAGTAAAATGCACTATTAAACTTCTAGGGTAGGGCAAACAGAGACCCGATTAGATCATTTTACATTATGGTTAATAAAAGAATTCAGCGAAATTCTATCACATTTGTTCAATTTACATCGCTCCTATTTCAGATAGCGTATTGGGCTAAGCGGCATCTCAAAGCGCATGAAATGACGAGTAAAATGCACTATTAATCTTCTAGGGTAGGGCAAACAGAGACCCGATTAGTTCATTTTATATTATAGTGAATTTAAGAATTCAGCGAAATTCTCTCACATTTGTTCAAATTACGTCGCTCCTATTTCAGATAGCGTATTGGGCTAAGCGGCATCTTAAAGCGCGTGGAATGGCGAGTAAAATCCACTATTAAACTTCTAGGCTAGGGCGAACAGAGACCCGATTAGATCATTTTATATTATGGTTAATTTAAGAATTCAGCGAAATTCTATCACATTTGTTCAATTTACGTCGCTCCTATTTCAGACAGCGTATTTCGCTAAGCAGCATTTCAAAGCGTATGAAATGGCGAATAAAATGCACTATTAAAGTTCTAGGCTAGGGCGAACAGAGACCCGATTAGATCATTTTACATTATGGTTACTAAAAGAATTCAGCGAAATTCTATCACATTTGTTCAATTTATATCGCACCTATTTCAGATAGCGTATTGGGCTAATCGGCATCTCAAAGCGCATGAAATGACGAGTAAAATGCACTATTAAAGTTCTAGGGTAGGGCAAACAGAGACCCGATTAGATCATTTTATATTATGGTTAATTTAAGAATGCAGCGAAATTCTATCACATTCGTTCAATTTACGTCGCTCCTATTTCAGATAGCGTATTGGGCAAAGCGGCATCTTAAAGCGCGTGGAATGGCGAGTAAAATCGACTATTAAACTTCTAGGCTAGGGCGAACAGAGACCCGATTAGATCATTTTACATTATGGTTAATAAAAGAATTCAGCGAAATTCTATCACATTTGTTTAATTTACATCCCTCATATTTCAGAAAGCGTATTGGGCTAAGCGGCATCTCAAAGCGCATGAAATGGCGAATATAATTCGCTATTAAACTTCTAGGGCAGGGCAATCAGAGACCCGATTAGATCATTTTATATTTTGGTTAATATGAGAATTCAGCGAAATTCTATCACATTTGTTCAATTTACGTGGCTCCTATTTCAGATAGCGTACTGGGCCTGGCGCCATCTTAAAGCGCGTGGAATGGCCAGTAAAATGCACTATTAAACTTCTATGATAGGGCAATCAGAGACCTGATTAGATTATTTAATATTTTGGTTAATACAAGAATTCAGCGAAATTCTATCACATTTGTTCAATTTACGTTGCTCCTATTTCAGATAGCGTATTGGGCTAAGCGGCATCTCAAACCGCATGAAATGTCGAGTGAAGTACACTATCAAACTTCTAGGGTAGGGCGAACAGAGACCCGATCAGATCATTTTACATTAAGGTTAATATAAGAATTCAGCGTAATTCTATCACATTTGTTCACCTTACGTCGCTTCTATTTCACATAGCGTACTGGGCAAGGCGGCACCTTAAAGCGCGTGGAATGGCGAGTAAAGTGCACTATTTAACTTCAATGATAGGGCCATCACAGACCCGATTAGATCATTTTATATTTTAGATAATATAAGAATTCAGCGAAATTCTATCACATTTGTTCAATTTACGTCGCTCCTGTTTCAGATAGCCTACTGGGCGAGGCGGAATCTTAAAGCGCGTGGAATGGCGAGTAAAATGTACTATTAAACTTCTATGGTAGGGTAATCGGAGACCCGATTGTATCATTTTATATTTTGTTTAATATAAGAATTCAGGGAAATTCTATCACATTTGTTCAATTTACGTCGCTCCTATTTCAGATAGCGTATTGGGCTAAGAGGCATCTCAAAGCGCATGAAATGACGAGTGAAATGCACTATTAAACTTCTAGGATAGGGCAAACAGAGACCAGATTATATCATTTTATTTTATGTTTAATTTTAGAATTCAGCAAGATTCTATCATATTTGTTCAATTTACGTCGCTCCTATTTCAGATAGCGTATTGGGCTAAGCGGCATCTCAAAGCGCATGAAATGTCGAGTGAAATGCACTATTAAACTTGTAGGGTAGGGGCGAACAAAGACCCGATTAGATCATTTTACATTAAGGTTAATATAAGAATTCAGGGAAATTCTATCACATTTGTTCAATTTACGTCGCTCCTATTTCAGATAGCGTATTGGGTTAAGCGGCATCTTAAAGCGCATGGAATGCTGAGCAAAATGCACTATTAAACTTCAATGATAGGGCAATCAGAGACCAGATTAGACCATTTTATATTTGGTTTAATATAAGATTTCAGGGAAATTCTATCACATTTGTTCAATTTACGTCGCTCCTACTTCAGATAGCGTATTGGGCTACGCGGCATCTCAAAGCGCGTGGAAGGGCGAGTAAAATGCTCTAATAAACTTCCAGGGTAGGGCAAACAGAGACCCGATTAGATCATTTTATATTATGGTTAATTTAAGAATTCAGCAAAATTCTATCACATTTGTTCTATTTACGTCGCTCCTATTTCAGATAGCGTACTGGGCTAGGCGGAATCTTAAAGCGCGTGGATTGGCGAGTAAAATGCACTATTAAACTTCTAGGGTAAGGCAAACAGAGACCCGATTACATCATTTTATATTACGGTTCATTTAAGAATTCAGCAAAATTCTATCACATTTGTCCAATTTACGTCGCTCCTATTTCAGATAGCGTATTGAGCTAAGCGGCAGCTCAAAGCGCATGAAATGGCGTGTAAAATGCACTATTCAACTTCTAGGGGAGCGCAAAGAGAGACCCGATCAGATCATTTTATATTATGGTTAATTTAAGAATTCAGCAAAATTCTATCACATTTGTTCAATTTACGTCGCTCCTATTTCAGATAGCGTAGTGGACTAGGCGGCATCTTAAAGCGCGTGGAAGGGCGAGTGAAATGCTCTAATAAACTTCTAGGGTAGGGCAAACAGAGACCCAATTAGATCATTTTATATTATGGTTAATTTAAGAATTCAGCAAAATTCTATCACATTTGTTCAATTTACGTCGCTCCTATTTCAGATAGCGTATTGAGCTAAGCGGCACCTCAAAGCGCATGAAATGGCGTGTAAAATGCACTATTAAACTTCTAGGGCAGGGCAAACAGAGACCCGATCAGATCATTGTATATTATGGTTAATTTAAGAATTCATCAAAATTCTATCACATTTGTTCAATTTACGTCGCTCCTATTTCAGATAGCGTATTGGGCTAAGCGGCATCTTAAAGCGCGTGGAATGGCGAGTAAAATCCACTATTAAACTTCTAGGCTAGGGCGAACAGAGACCCGATTAGATCATTTTATATTATGGTTAATTTAAGAATTCAGCAAAATTCTATCACATTCGTTCAATTTAGGTCGCTCCTATTTCAGATAGCATACTGGGCTTGGCGGCATCTCAAAGTGCGTGGAATGGCGAGTAAAATCCACTATTAAACTTCTAGGCTAGGGCGAACAGAGACCCGATTAGATCATTTTACATTATGGTTAATAAAAGAATTCAGCGAAATTCTATCACATTTGTTCAATTTACATCGCTCCTATTTCAGATAGCGTATTGGGCTAAGCGGCATCTCAAAGCGCATGAAATGACGAGTAAAATGCACTATTAAACTTCTAGGGTAGGGCAAACAGAGACCCGATTAGTTCATTTTATATTATAGTGAATTTAAGAATTCAGCGAAATTCTCTCATATTTGTTCAAATTACGTCGCTCCTATTTCAGATAGCGTATTGAGCTAAGCGGCATCTCAAAGCGCATGAAATGGCGAGTAAAATGCACTATTATACTTATATGGTAGGGCAAACAGAGACCCGATGAGATCATTTTATATTATGGTTAATTTAAGAATTCAGCGAAATTCTATCACATTTGTTCAA
Source organism: Macropis europaea (assembly GCA_916610135.2). Taxonomy (NCBI): domain Eukaryota; kingdom Metazoa; phylum Arthropoda; class Insecta; order Hymenoptera; family Melittidae; genus Macropis; species Macropis europaea. The sequence goes on from CAKAJE020002008.1 coordinate 438,980, forward strand.
TTTACGTCGCTCCTATTTCAGACAGCGTGTTTCGCTAAGCAGCATTTCAAAGCGTATGATAGGGCGAATAAAATGCACTATTAAAGTTCTAGGCTAGGGCGAACAGAGACCCGATTAGATCATTTTACATTATGGTTAATAAAAGAATCCAGCGACATTCTATCACATTTGTTCAATTTATATCGCACCTATTTCAGATAGCGTATTGGGCTAATCGGCATCTCAAAGCGCATGAAATGACGAGTAAAATGCACTATTAAAGTTCTAGGGTAGGGCAAACAGAGACCCGATTAGATCATTTTATATTATGGTTAATAAAAGAATTCAGCGAAATTCTATCACATTTGTTCAATTTATATCGCTCCTATTTCAGATAGCGTATTGGGCTAAGCGGCATCTCAAAGCGCATGAAATGACGAGTAAAATGCACTATTAAAGTTCTAGGGTAGGGCAAACAGAGACCCGATTAGATCATTTTATATTATGGTTAATTTAAGAATTCAGCGAAATTCTGTCACATTTGTTCAATTTACGTCGCTCCTATTTCAGATAGCGTATTGGGCCAAGCGGCATCTCAGAGCGCATGAAATGGCGAATAAAATGTACTATTAAACTTCTAGGCTAGGGTGAACTGAGACCCGATTAGATCATTCTACATTATGGATAATAAAAGAATTCAGCGAAATTCTATCACATTTGTTCAATTTACATCGCTCCTATTTCAGATAGCGTATTGGGCTAATCGGCATCTCAAAGCGCATGAAATGGCGAATATAATTCGCTATTAAACTTCTAGGGCAGGGCAATCAGAGTCCCGATTAGATCATTTTATATTTTGGTTAATATGAGAATTCAGCGAAATTCTATCACATTTGTTCAATTTACGTGGCTCCTATTTCAGATAGCGTACTGGGCCTGGCGCCATCTCAAAGCACGTGGAATGGCCAGTAAAATACACTATTAAACTTCTATGATAGGGCAATCAGAGACCTGATTAGATCATTTAATATTTTGGTTAATATAAGAATTCAGCGAAATTCTATCACATTTGTTCAATTTACGTCGCTCCTATTTCAGATAGCGTATTGGGCTAAGCGGCATCTCAAACCGCATGAAATGTCGAGTGAAGTGCACTATCAAACTTCTAGGGTAGGGCGAACAGAGACCCGATCAGATCATTTTACATTAAGGTTAATATAGGAATTCAGCGTAATTCTATCACATTTGTTCACCTTACGTCGCTTCTATTTCACATAGCGTACTGGGCAAGGCGGCACCTTAAAGCGCGTGGAATGGCGAGTAAAGTGCACTATTTAACTTCAATGATAGGGCAATCACAGACCCGATTAGATCATTTTATATTTTAGATAATATAAGAATTCAGCGAAATTCTATCACATTTGTTCAATTTACGTCGCTCCTGTTTCAGATAGCCTACTGGGCGAGGCGGCATCTTAAAGCGCGTGGAATGGCGAGTCAAGTGCACTATTAACCTTCTATGATAGGGCAATCAGAGACCCGACTAGATCATTTCATATTTTGGTTAATATAAGAATTCAGCGAAATTCTATCACATTTTTTCAATTTACGTCGCTCCTATTTCAGATAGCGTGTTGGGTTAAGCGATATCTCAAAGCGCATGAAACGACGAGAGAAATGCACTATTAAACTTCTAGGGTAGGGCAAACAGAGACCCGATTAGATCATTTTATATTACGGTTAATATAAGAATTTAGCGTAATTCTATCACATTTGTTCAACTTACGTCGCTCCTATTTCAGATAGCGTACTGGGCTAGGAGGCATCTTAATGCGCGTGGAATGGCGAGTAAAATGTACTATTAAACTTCTACGGTAGGGTAATCGGAGACCCGATTGTATCATTTTATATTTTGTTTAATATAAGGATTCAGGGAAATTCTATCACATTTGTTCACTTTACGTCGCTCCTATTTGAGATAGCGTATTGGGCTAAGCGGCATCCCAAAGCGCATGAAATGGCGAGTGAAATGCACTATTAAACTTCTAGGGTAGGTCTAACAGAGACCCGATTAGATCATTTTATATTATGGTTAATTTAAGAATTCAGCAAAATTCTATCACATTTGTTCAATTTACGTCGCTCCTATTTCAGATAGCGTATTGGGCTAAGCGGCATCTCAGAGCGCATGAAATGGCGAATAAAATGTACTATTAAACTTCTAGGCTAGGGTGAACTGAGACCCGATTAGATCATTCTACATTATGGTTAATAAAAGAATTCAGCGAAATTCTATCACATTTGTTCAATTTACATCGCTCCTATTTCAGATAGCGTATTGGGCTAATCGGCATCTCAAAGCGCATGAAATGGCGAATATAATTCGCTATTAAACTTCTAGGGCAGGGCAATCAGAGACCCGATTAGATCATTTTATATTTTGGTTAATATGAGAATTCAGCGAAATTCTATCACATTTGTTCAATTTACGTGGCTCCTATTTCAGATAGCGTACTGGGCCTGGCGCCATCTTAAAGCGCGTGGAATGGCCAGTAAAATGCACTATTAAACTTCTATGATAGGGCAATCAGAGACCTGATTAGATTATTTAATATTTTGGTTAATACAAGAATTCAGCGAAATTCTATCACATTTGTTCAATTTACGTCGCTCCTATTTCAGATAGCGTATTGGGCTAAGCGGCATCTCAGAGCGCATGAAATGGCGAATAAAATGTACTATTAAACTTCTAGGCTAGGGTGAACTGAGACCCGATTAGATCATTCTACATTATGGTTAATAAAAGAATTCAGCGAAATTCTATCACATTTGTTCAATTTACATCGCTCCTATTTCAGATAGCGTATTGGGCTAATCGGCATCTCAAAGCGCATGAAATGGCGAATATAATTCGCTATGAAACTTCTAGGGCAGGGCAATCAGAGACCCGATTAGATCATTTTATATTTTGGTTAATATGAGAATTCAGCGAAATTCTATCACATTTGTTCAATTTACGTGGCTCCTATTTCAGATAGCGTACTGGGCCTGGCGCCATCTTAAAGCGCGTGGAATGGCCAGTAAAATGCACTGTTAAACTTCTATGATAGGGCAATCAGAGACCTGATTAGATTATTTAATATTTTGGTTAATACAAGAATTCAGCGAAATTCTATAACATTTGTTCAATTTACGTCGCTCCTATTTCAGATAGCGTATTGGGCTAAGCGGCATCTCAAACCGCATGAAATGTCGAGTGAAGTGCACTATCAAACTTCTAGGGTAGGGCGAACAGAGACCCGATCAGATCATTTTACATTAAGGTTAATATAAGAATTCAGCGTAATTCTATCACATTTGTTCACCTTACGTCGCTTCTATTTCACATAGCGTACTGGGCAAGGCGGCACCTTAAAGCGCGTGGAATGGCGAGTAAAGTGCACTATTTAACTTCAATGATAGGGCAATCACAGACCCGATTAGATCATTTGATATTTTAGATAATATAAGAATTCGGCGAAATTCTATCACATTTGTTCAATTTACGTCGCTCCTGTTTCAGATAGCCTACTGGGCGAGGCGGAATCTTAAAGCGCGTGGAATGGCGAGTCAAGTGCACTATTAACCTTCTATGATAGGGCAATCAGAGACCCGACTAGTCCATTTCATATTTTGGTTAATATAAGAATTCAGCGAAATTCTATCACATTTTTTCAATTTACGTCGCTCCTATTTCAGATAGCGTGTTGGGTTAAGCGATATCTCAAAGCGCATGAAACGACGAGAGAAATGCACTATTAAACTTCTAGGGTAGGGCAAACAGAGACCCGATTAGATCATTTTATATTACGGTTAATATAAGAATTTAGCGTAATTCTATCACATTTGTTCAACTTACGTCGCTCCTATTTCAGATAGCGTACTGGGCTAGGAGGCATCTTAATGCGCGTGGAATGGCGAGTAAAATGTACTATTAAACTTCTATGGTAGGGTAATCGGAGACCCGATTGTATCATTTTATATTTTGTTTAATATAAGAATTCAGGGAAATTCTGTCACATTTGTTCAATTTACGTCGCTCCTATTTCAGATAGCGTATTGGGCTAAGCGGCATCTCAGAGCGCATGAAATGGCGAATAAAATGTACTATTAAACTTCTAGGCTAGGGTGAACTGAGACCCGATTAGATCATTCTACATTATGGTTAATAAAAGAATTCAGCGAAATTCTATCACATTTGTTCAATTTACATCGCTCCTATTTCAGATAGCGTATTGGGCTAATCGGCATCTCAAAGCGCATGAAATGGCGAATATAATTCGCTATTAAACTTCTAGGGCAGGGCAATCAGAGACCCGATTAGATCATTTTATATTTTGGTTAATATGAGAATTCAGCGAAATTCTATCACATTTGTTCAATTTACGTCGCTCCTATTTCAGATAGCGTATTGGGCTAAGCGGCATCTCAAACCGCATGAAATGTCGAGTGAAGTGCACTATCAAACTTCTAGGGTAGGGCGAACAGAGACCCGATCAGATCATTTTACATTAAGGTTAATATAAGAATTCAGCGTAATTCTATCACATTTGTTCACCTTACGTCGCTTCTATTTCACATAGCGTACTGGGCAAGGCGGCACCTTAAAGCGCGTGGAATGGCGAGTAAAGTGCACTATTTAACTTCAATGATAGGGCAATCACAGACCCGATTAGATCATTTTATATTTTAGATAATATAAGAATTCAGCGAAATTCTATCACATTTGTTCAATTTACGTCGCTCCTGTTTCAGATAGCCTACTGGGCGAGGCGGAATCTTAAAGCGCGTGGAATGGCGAGTCAAGTGCACTATTAACCTTCTATGATAGGGCAATCAGAGACCCGACTAGATCATTTCATATTTTGGTTAATATAAGAATTCAGCGAAATTCTATCACATTTTTTCAATTTACGTCGCTCCTATTTCAGATAGCGTGTTGGGTTAAGCGATATCTCAAAGCGCATGAAACGACGAGGGAAATGCACTATTAAACTTCTAGGGTAGGGCAAACAGAGACCCGATTAGATCATTTTATATTACGGTTAATATAAGAATTTAGCGTAATTCTATCACATTTGTTCAACTTACGTCGCTCCTATTTCAGATAGCGTACTGGGCTAGGAGGCATCTTAATGCGCGTGGAATGGCGAGTAAAATGTACTATTAAACTTCTATGGTAGGGTAATCGGAGACCCGATTGTGTCATTTTATATTTTGTTTAATATAAGAATTCAGGGAAATTCTATCACATTTGTTCAATTTACGTCGCTCCTATTTCAGATAGCGTATTGGGCTATGCGGCATCCCAAAGCGCATGAAATGGCGAGTGAAATGCACTATTAAACTTCTAGGGTAGGTCTAACAGAGACCCGATTAGATCATTTTATATTATGGTTAATTTAAGAATTCAGCAAAATTCTATCACATTTGTTCAATTTACGTCGCTCCTATTTCAGATAGCGTATTGGGCTAAGCGGCATCTCAGAGCGCATGAAATGGCGAATAAAATGTACTATTAAACTTCTAGGCTAGGGTGAACTGAGACCCGATTAGATCATTCTACATTATGGTTAATAAAAGAATTCAGCGAAATTCTATCACATTTGTTCAATTTACATCGCTCCTATTTCAGATAGCGTATTGGGCTAATCGGCATCTCAAAGCGCATGAAATGGCGAATATAATTCGCTATTAAACTTCTAGGGCAGGGCAATCAGAGACCCGATTAGATCATTTTATATTTTGGTTAATATGAGAATTCAGCGAAATTCTATCACATTTGTTCAATTTACGTGGCTCCTATTTCAGATAGCGTACTGGGCCTGGCGCCATCTTAAAGCGCGTGGAATGGCCAGTAAAATGCACTATTAAACTTCTATGATAGGGCAATCAGAGACCTGATTAGATTATTTAATATTTTGGTTAATACAAGAATTCAGCGAAATTCTATCACATTTGTTCAATTTACGTCGCTCCTATTTCAGATAGCGTATTGGGCTAAGCGGCATCTCAGAGCGCATGAAATGGCGAATAAAATGTACTATTAAACTTCTAGGCTAGGGTGAACTGAGACCCGATTAGATCATTCTACATTATGGTTAATAAAAGAATTCAGCGAAATTCTATCACATTTGTTCAATTTACATCGCTCCTGTTTCAGATAGCGTATTGGGCTAATCGGCATCTCAAAGCGCATGAAATGGCGAATATAATTCGCTATGAAACTTCTAGGGCAGGGCAATCAGAGACCCGATTAGATCATTTTATATTTTGGTTAATATGAGAATTCAGCGAAATTCTATCACATTTGTTCAATTTACGTGGCTCCTATTTCAGATAGCGTACTGGGCCTGGCGCCATCTTAAAGCGCGTGGAATGGCCAGTAAAATGCACTGTTAAACTTCTATGATAGGGCAATCAGAGACCTGATTAGATTATTTAATATTTTGGTTAATACAAGAATTCAGCGAAATTCTATAACATTTGTTCAATTTACGTCGCTCCTATTTCAGATAGCGTATTGGGCTAAGCGGCATCTCAAACCGCATGAAATGTCGAGTGAAGTGCACTATCAAACTTCTAGGGCAGGGCGAACAGAGACCCGATCAGATCATTTTACATTAAGGTTAATATAAGAATTCAGCGTAATTCTATCACATTTGTTCACCTTACGTCGCTTCTATTTCACATAGCGTACTGGGCAAGGCGGCACCTTAAAGCGCGTGGAATGGCGAGTAAAGTGCACTATTTAACTTCAATGATAGGGCAATCACAGACCCGATTAGATCATTTTATATTTTAGATAATATAAGAATTCGGCGAAATTCTATCACATTTGTTCAATTTACGTCGCTCCTGTTTCAGATAGCCTACTGGGCGAGGCGGAATCTTAAAGCGCGTGGAATGGCGAGTCAAGTGCACTATTAACCTTCTATGATAGGGCAATCAGAGACCCGACTAGTCCATTTCATATTTTGGTTAATATAAGAATTCAGCGAAATTCTATCACATTTTTTCAATTTACGTCGCTCCTATTTCAGATAGCGTGTTGGGTTAAGCGATATCTCAAAGCGCATGAAACGACGAGAGAAATGCACTATTAAACTTCTAGGGTAGGGCAAACAGAGACCCGATTAGATCATTTTATATTACGGTTAATATAAGAATTTAGCGTAATTCTATCACATTTGTTCAACTTACGTCGCTCCTATTTCAGATAGCGTACTGGGCTAGGAGGCATCTTAATGCGCGTGGAATGGCGAGTAAAATGTACTATTAAACTTCTATGGTAGGGTAATCGGAGACCCGATTGTATCATTTTATATTTTGTTTAATATAAGAATTCAGGGAAATTCTGTCACATTTGTTCAATTTACGTCGCTCCTATTTCAGATAGCGTATTGGGCTAAGCGGCATCTCAGAGCGCATGAAATGGCGAATAAAATGTACTATTAAACTTCTAGGCTAGGGTGAACTGAGACCCGATTAGATCATTCTACATTATGGTTAATAAAAGAATTCAGCGAAATTCTATCACATTTGTTCAATTTACATCGCTCCTATTTCAGATAGCGTATTGGGCTAATCGGCATCTCAAAGCGCATGAAATGGCGAATATAATTCGCTATTAAACTTCTAGGGCAGGGCAATCAGAGACCCGATTAGATCATTTTATATTTTGGTTAATATGAGAATTCAGCGAAATTCTATCACATTTGTTCAATTTACGTCGCTCCTATTTCAGATAGCGTATTGGGCTAAGCGGCATCTCAAACCGCATGAAATGTCGAGTGAAGTGCACTATCAAACTTCTAGGGTAGGGCGAACAGAGACCCGATCAGATCATTTTACATTAAGGTTAATATAAGAATTCAGCGTAATTCTATCACATTTGTTCACCTTACGTCGCTTCTATTTCACATAGCGTACTGGGCAAGGCGGCACCTTAAAGCGCGTGGAATGGCGAGTAAAGTGCACTATTTAACTTCAATGATAGGGCAATCACAGACCCGATTAGATCATTTTATATTTTAGATAATATAAGAATTCAGCGAAATTCTATCACATTTGTTCAATTTACGTCGCTCCTGTTTCAGATAGCCTACTGGGCAAGGCGGCACCTTAAAGCGCGTGGAATGGCGAGTAAAGTGCACTATATAACTTCAATGATAGGGCAATCACAGACCCGATTAGATCATTTTATATTTTAGATAATATAAGAATTCAGCGAAATTCTATCACATTTGTTCAATTTACGTCGCTCCTGTTTCAGATAGCCTACTGGGCGAGGCGGCATCTTAAAGCGCGTGGAATGGCGAGTCAAGTGCACTATTAACCTTCTATGATAGGGCAATCAGACACCCGACTAGATCATTTCATATTTTGGTTAATATAAGAATTCAGGGAAATTCTATCACATTTGTTCAATTTACGTCGCTCCTACTTCAGATAGCGTATTGGGCTACGCGGCATCTCAAAGCGCGTGGAAGGGCGAGTAAAATGCTCTAATAAACTTCCAGGGTAGGGCAAACAGAGACCCGATTAGATCATTTTATATTATGGTTAATTTAAGAATTCAGCAAAATTCTATCACATTTGTTCTATTTACGTCGCTCCTATTTCAGATAGCGTACTGGGTTAGGCGGCATCTTAAAGCGCGTGGAATGGCGAGTAAAATGCACTATTAAACGTCTAGGGTAGGGCAAACAGAGACCCGATTAGATCATTTTATATTATGGTTAATTAAAGAATACAGCAAAATTCTATCAGATTTGTTCAATTTACGTCGCTCCTATTTCAGATAGCGTACTGGGCTAGGCGGAATCTTAAAGCGCGTGGATTGGCGAGTAAAATGGACTATTAAACTTCTAGGGTAAGGCAAACAGAGACCCGATTAGATCATTTTATATTACGGTTCATTTAAGAATTCAGCAAAATTCTATCACATTTGTCCAATTTACGTCGCTCCTATTTCAGATAGCGTATTGAGCTAAGCGGCAGCTCAAAGCGCATGAAATGGCGTGTAAAATGCACTATTAAACTTCTAGGGCAGGGCAAAGAGAGAACCGATCAGATCATTTTATATTATGGTTAATTTAAGAATTCAGCAAAATTCTATCACATTTGTTCAATTTACGTCGCTCATATTTCAGATAGCGTAGTGGTATAGGCGGCATCATAAAGCGCGTGGAAGGGCGAGTAAAATGCTCTAATAAACTTCTAGGGTAGGGCAAACAGAGACCCGATTAGATCATTTTATATTATGGTTAATTTAAGAATTCAGCAAAATTCTATCACATTTGTTCAATTTACGTCGCTCCTATTTCAGATAGCGTATTGAGCTAAGCGGCATCTCAAAGCGCATGAAATGGCGTGTAAAATGCACTATTAAACTTCTAGGGCAGGGCAAACAGAGACCCGATCAGATCATTGTATATTATGGTTAATTTAAGAATTCATCAAAATTCTATCACATTTGTTCAATTTACGTCGCTCCTATTTCAGATAGCGTAGTGGGCTAGGCGGCATCTTAAAGCGCATGGAATGGCGAGTAAAATGCACTATTAAACTTCTAGGCTAGGGCGAACAGAGAACCGATTAGATCATTTTACATTATGATTAATAAAAGAATTCAGCGAAATTCTATCACATTTGTGCTATTTACATCGCTCCTATTTCAGATAGCGTATTGGGCAAAGCGGCATCTCAAAGCGCATGATATGGCGAGCAAAACGCACTATTAAACTTCTAGGGTAAGGCAAACAGATACCCGATTAGATCATTTTATATTATGGTTAATTTAAGAATTCAGCAAAATTCTATCACATTTGTTCAATTTACGTCGCTCCTATTGCAGATAGCGTACTGGGCTAGGCGGCATCTTAAAGCGCGTGGAAGGGTGAGTAAAATGCACTACTAAACTTCTATGATAGGGCAATCAGAGACCCGATTAGATCATTTTATATTTTGTTTTATATAAGATTTCAGGGAAATTCTATCACATTTGTTCAATTTACGTCGCTCCTATTTCAGATGCATATTGAGCTAAGCGGCATCTCAAAGCGCATGAAATGGCGTGTAAAATGCACTATTAAATTTCTAGGGCAGGGCAAACAGAGACCCGATCAGATCATTTTATATTATGGTTAAAATAAGAATTCAGCGTAATTCTTTCACATTTGTTCTATTTACGTCGCTCCTATTTCAGATAGCCTACTGGGCGAGGCGGCATCTTAAAGCGCGTGGAATGGCGAGTCAAGTGCACTATTAACCTTCTATGATAGGGCAATCAGAGACCCGACTAGATCATTTCATATATTGGTTAATATAAGAATTCAGCGAAATTCTATCACATTTTTTCAATTTATGTCGCTCCTATTTCAGATAGCGTGTTGGGTTAAGCGATATCTCAAAGCGCATGAAACGACGAGAGAAATGCACTATTAAGCTTCTAGGGTAGGGCAAACAGAGACCCGATTAGATCATTTTAAATTACGGTTAATATAAGAATTTAGCGTAATTCTATCACATTTGTTCAACTTACGTCGCTCCTATTTCAGATAGCGTACTGGGCTAGGAGGCATCTTAATGCGCGTGGAATGGCGAGTAAAATGTACTATTAAACTTCTATGGTAGGGTAATCGGAGACCCGATTGTATCATTTTATATTTTGTTTAATATAAGAATTCAGGGAAATTCTATCACATTTGTTCAATATACGTCGCTCCTATTTCAGATAGCGTATTGGGCTAAGCGGCATCCCAAAGCGCATGAAATGGCGAGTGAAATGCACTATTAAACTTCTAGGGTAGGTCTAACAGAGACCCAATTAGATCATTTTATTTTATGGATAATTTAAGAATTCAGCGAAATTCTATCACATTTGTGCAATTTACGTCGCTCCTATTTCAGATAGCGTATTGGGCTAAGCGGCATCTCAAAGCGCATGAAATGACGAGTGAAATGCACAATCAAACTTCTCGGGTAGGGCGAACACAGACCCGATTAGATCATTTTACATTATGGTTAATATAAGAATTCAGCGAAATGCTATCACATTTGTTCAATTTACGTCGCTCCTATTTCAGATAGCGTATCGGGCTAAGCGGCATCTCAAAGCGCATGAAATGGCGAGTAAAATGCACAATTAAACTTCTAGGGTAGAGCGAACAGAGACCCGATTAGATCATTTTATATTATGGTTAATTTAAGAATTCAGCAAAATTCTGTCACGTTTGTTAAATTTACGTCGCTCCTATTTCAGATAGCGTACTGGGCTAGGTGGCACCTTAAAGCGCGTGGAATGGCGAGTAAAATGCACTATTAAACTTCTAGGATAGGGCAAACAGAGACCAGATTATATCATTTTATTTTATGTTTAATTTTAGAATTCAGCAAGATTCTATCATATTTGTTCAATTTACGTCGCTCCTATTTCAGATAGCGTATTGGGCTAAGCGGCATCTCAAAGCGCAAGAAATGGCGAGTAAAATGCACTATTAAACTTCTAGGGTAGGGCAAACAGAGACCCGATAAGATCATTTTATATTTTGGTTAGTATAAGAATTCAGCGAAATTCTATCACATTTGTTCAATTTACGTCGCTCCTATTTCAGATAGCGTATTGGGCAAAGCGGCATCTCAAAGCGCATGAAATGACGAGCGAAATGCACTAATAGACTTCTACGGTGGGGCGAACAGAGACCCGATTAGATCATTTTACATTAAGGTTAATATAAGAATTCAGGGAAATTCTATCACATTTGTTCTATTTACGTCGCTACTATTTCAGACAGCGTTTTGGGCTAAGCGGCATCTTAAAGCGCATGGAATGGTGAGCAAAATGCACTATTAAACTTCAATGATAGGGCAATCAGAGACCAGATTAGACCATTTTATATTTGGTTTAATATAAGATTTCAGGGAAATTCTATCACATTTGTTCAATTTACGTCGCTCCTACTTCAGATAGCGTATTGGGCTACGCGGCATCTCAAAGCGCGTGGATGGGCGAGTAAAATGCTCTAATAAACTTCTAGGGTAGGGCAAACAGAGACCCGATTAGATCATTTTATATTATGGTTAATTTAAGAATTCAGCAAAATTCTATCACATTTGTTCTATTTACGTCGCTCCTATTTCAGATAGCGTACTGGGCTAGGCGGCATCTTAAAGCACGTGGAATGGCGAGTAAAATGCACTATTAACCGTCTAGGGTAGGGCAAACAGAGACCCGATTAGATCATTTTATATTATGGTTAATTTAAGAATACAGCAAAATTCCATCACATTTGTTCAATTTACGTCGCCCCTATTTCAGATAGCGTACTGGGCTAGGCGGAATCTTAAAGTGCGTGGATTGGCGAGTAAAATGCACTATTAAACTTCTAGGGTAAGGCAAACAGAGACCCGATTAGATCATTTTATATTACGGTTAATTTAAGAATTCAGCAAAATTCTATCACATTTGTTCAATTTACGTTGCTCCTATTTCAGATAGCGTATTGAGCTAAGCGGCAGCTCGAAGCGCATGAAATGGCGTGTAAAATGCACTATTAAACTTCTAGGGCAGGGCAAAGAGAGACCCGATCAGATCATTTTATATTATGGTTAATTTAAGAATTCAGCAGAATTCTATCACATTTGTGCAATTTACGTCGTTCCTATATCAGATAGCGTAATGGGCTAGGCGGCATCTTAATGCGCGTGGAATGGCGAGTAAAATGCTCCACTAAACTTCTATGATAGGGCAATCAGAGACCCGACTAGATCATTTTATATTTTGGTTAATATAAGAATTCAGGGAAATTCTATCACATTTGTTCAATTTACGTCGCTCCTATTTCAGATAGCGTATTGGGCTAAGCGGCATCTCAAAGCGCATGAAATGGCGAGTAAAATGCACTATTAAACTTCTCGGCTAGAGCGAACAGAGAGCCGATTAGATCATTTTACATTATGGTTAATAAACGAATTCAGCGAAATTCTATCACATTTGTTCAATTTACGTCGCTCCTATTTCAGATAGCGTATTGGGCTAAGCGGCATCTCAAAGCGCATGAAATGACGAGTGAAGTGCACTATTAAACTTCTAGGGTAAGGGAAAGAGAGACCCGATTAGATCATTTTATATTACGGTTAATATAAGAATTAAGTGTAATTCTATCACATTTGTTCAATTTACGTCACTCCTATTTCAGATAGCCTACTGGGCTAGCCGGCATCTTAAAGCGCGTGGAATAGCGAGTAAACTGCACTATTAGCTTTCTATGATAGGGCAATCAGAGACCCGATTAGATCATTTTATATTTTGGTTAATATAAGAATTCAGCAAAATTCTATCACATTTGTTCAATTTACGTCGTTCCTATTTCAGATAGCGTACTGGGCTAGGCGGCATCTCAAAGCGCAAGAAATGGCGAGTAAAATGCACTATTAAACTTCCAGGCTAGGGCGAACAGAGACCCGATTAGATCATTTTAAATTATGGTTAATAAAAGAATTCAGCGAATTTCTATCACATTTGTTCAATTTACGTCGCTCCTATTCCAGATAGCGTATTGGGCTAAGCGGCATCTCTATGCGCATGAAATGGCGAGTAAGATGCACTATTAAACTTCTAGGGTAATGCAAAGAGAGACCCGATTAGATCATTTTGTATTTTGATTAATATAAGATTTCAGGGAAATTCTATCACATTTGTTCAATTTACGTCGCTCCTATTTCAGATAGCGTATTGGGCTAAGCGGCATCTCAAAGCGCATGAAATGGCGAATAAAATGCACAATTAAACTTCTAGGGTAGGGCAAACGGAGACCCGATTATATCATTTTATATTATGGTTAATTTAAGAATTCAGCGAAGTTCTATCACATTTGTTCAATTTACGTCGCTCCTATTTCAGATAGCGTACTGGGCTAGGAGGCATCTTAATGCGCGTGGAATGGCGAGTAAAATGTACTATTAAACTTCTATGGTAGGGTAATCGGAGACCCGATTGTATCATTTTATATTTTGTTTAATATAAGAATTCAGGGAAATTCTATCACATTTGTTCAATATACGTCGCTCCTATTTCAGATAGCGTATTGGGCTAAGCGGCATCCCAAAGCGCATGAAATGGCGAGTGAAATGCACTATTAAACTTCTAGGGTAGGTCTAACAGAGACCCAATTAGATCATTTTATTTTATGGATAATTTAAGAATTCAGCGAAATTCTATCACATTTGTGCAATTTACGTCGCTCCTATTTCAGATAGCGTATTGGGCTAAGCGGCATCTCAAAGCGCATGAAATGACGAGTGAAATGCACAATCAAACTTCTCGGGTAGGGCGAACACAGACCCGATTAGATCATTTTACATTATGGTTAATATAAGAATTCAGCGAAATGCTATCACATTTGTTCAATTTACGTCGCTCCTATTTCAGATAGCGTATCGGGCTAAGCGGCATCTCAAAGCGCATGAAATGGCGAGTAAAATGCACAATTAAACTTCTAGGGTAGAGCGAACAGAGACCCGATTAGATCATTTTATATTATGGTTAATTTAAGAATTCAGCAAAATTCTGTCACGTTTGTTAAATTTACGTCGCTCCTATTTCAGATAGCGTACTGGGCTAGGTGGCACCTTAAAGCGCGTGGAATGGCGAGTAAAATGCACTATTAAACTTCTAGGATAGGGCAAACAGAGACCAGATTATATCATTTTATTTTATGTTTAATTTTAGAATTCAGCAAGATTCTATCATATTTGTTCAATTTACGTCGCTCCTATTTCAGATAGCGTATTGGGCTAAGCGGCATCTCAAAGCGCAAGAAATGGCGAGTAAAATGCACTATTAAACTTCTAGGGTAGGGCAAACAGAGACCCGATAAGATCATTTTATATTTTGGTTAGTATAAGAATTCAGCGAAATTCTATCACATTTGTTCAATTTACGTCGCTCCTATTTCAGATAGCGTATTGGGCAAAGCGGCATCTCAAAGCGCATGAAATGACGAGCGAAATGCACTAATAGACTTCTACGGTGGGGCGAACAGAGACCCGATTAGATCATTTTACATTAAGGTTAATATAAGAATTCAGGGAAATTCTATCACATTTGTTCTATTTACGTCGCTACTATTTCAGACAGCGTTTTGGGCTAAGCGGCATCTTAAAGCGCATGGAATGGTGAGCAAAATGCACTATTAAACTTCAATGATAGGGCAATCAGAGACCAGATTAGACCATTTTATATTTGGTTTAATATAAGATTTCAGGGAAATTCTATCACATTTGTTCAATTTACGTCGCTCCTACTTCAGATAGCGTATTGGGCTACGCGGCATCTCAAAGCGCGTGGAAGGGCGAGTAAAATGCTCTAATAAACTTCTAGGGTAGGGCAAACAGAGACCCGATTAGATCATTTTATATTATGGTTAATTTAAGAATTCAGCAAAATTCTATCACATTTGTTCTATTTACGTCGCTCCTATTTCAGATAGCGTACTGGGCTAGGCGGCATCTTAAAGCACGTGGAATGGCGAGTAAAATGCACTATTAACCGTCTAGGGTAGGGCAAACAGAGACCCGATTAGATCATTTTATATTATGGTTAATTTAAGAATACAGCAAAATTCCATCACATTTGTTCAATTTACGTCGCCCCTATTTCAGATAGCGTACTGGGCTAGGCGGAATCTTAAAGTGCGTGGATTGGCGAGTAAAATGCACTATTAAACTTCTAGGGTAAGGCAAACAGAGACCCGATTAGATCATTTTATATTACGGTTAATTTAAGAATTCAGCAAAATTCTATCACATTTGTTCAATTTACGTTGCTCCTATTTCAGATAGCGTATTGAGCTAAGCGGCAGCTCGAAGCGCATGAAATGGCGTGTAAAATGCACTATTAAACTTCTAGGGCAGGGCAAAGAGAGACCCGATCAGATCATTTTATATTATGGTTAATTTAAGAATTCAGCAGAATTCTATCACATTTGTGCAATTTACGTCGTTCCTATATCAGATAGCGTAATGGGCTAGGCGGCATCTTAATGCGCGTGGAATGGCGAGTAAAATGCTCCACTAAACTTCTATGATAGGGCAATCAGAGACCCGACTAGATCATTTTATATTTTGGTTAATATAAGAATTCAGGGAAATTCTATCACATTTGTTCAATTTACGTCGCTCCTATTTCAGATAGCGTATTGGGCTAAGCGGCCTCTCAAAGCGCATGAAATGGCGAGTAAAATGCACTATTAAACTTCTATGGTAGGGCAAACAGAGACCCGATGAGATCATTTTATATTATGGTTAATTTAAGAATTCAGCGAAATTCTATCACATTTGTTCAATTTACGTCGCTCCTATTTCAGACAGCGTGTTTGGCTAAGCAGCATTTCAAAGTGCATGAAATGGCGAGTAAAATGCACTATTAAACTTCTAGGATAAGCCAAACAGTGACCCGATTAGATCATTTTATATTACGGTTAATATAAGAATTCAGCGTAATTCTATCACATTTGTTCAACTTACGTCGCTCCCATTTCAGATAGCGTATTGGGCTAAGCGGCATCTCAAAGCGTATGAAATGGCGAATAAAATGCACTATTAAAGTTCTAGGCTAGGGCGAACAGAGACCCGATTAGATCATTTTACATTATGGTTAATAAAAGAATTCAGCGAAATTCTATCACATTTGTTCAATTTACATCGCTCCTATTTCAGATAGCGTATTGGGCTAAGCGGCATCTCAAAGCGCATGAAATGACGAGTGAAATGCAATATTAAACTTCTAGGGTAGGGCGAACAGAGACCCGATTAGATCATTTTACATTATGGTTAATAAAAGAATTCAGCGAAATTCTATCACATTTGTTCAATTTACATCGCTCCTATTTCAGATAACGTATTGGGCTAAGCGGCATCTCTAATCGAATGAAATGACGAGTGAAATGCACTATTAAACTTCTAGTGTAGGGCGAACAGAGACTCGACTAGATCATTTTGCATTAATGTTAATATGAGAATTCAGCGAAATTCTATCACATTTGTTCAACTTACGTCGCTCCTATTTCAGATAGCGTACTGGGCTAGACGGCATCTTAAAGCGCGTGGAGGGGCGAGTAAAATTCACTACTAAACTTCTATGATAGGGCATTCAGAGACCCGATTAGATGATTTTATATTTTGTTTAATATAAGATTTCAAGGAAATTCAATCACATTTGTTCAATTTACGTCGCTCCTATTTCAGTTAGCGTATTGGGCTAAGCGGCATCTCAAAGCGCATGAAATGACGAGTGAAATGCAATATTAAACTTCTAGGGTAGGGCGAACAGAGACCCGATTAGATCATTTTACATTATGGTTAATAAAAGAATTCAGCGAAATTCTATCACATTTGTTCAATTTACATCGCTCCTATTTCAGATAACGTATTGGGCTAAGCGGCATCTCAAATCGAATGAAATGACGAGTGAAATGCACTATTAAACTTCTAGTATAGGGCGAACAGAGACTCGACTAGATCATTTTGCATTAATGTTAATATGAGAATTCAGCGAAATTCTATCACATTTGTTCAACTTACGTCGCTCCTATTTCAGATAGCGTACTGGGCTAGACGGCATCTTAAAGCGCGTGGAGGGGCGAGTAAAATTCACTACTAAACTTCTATGATAGGGCATTCAGAGACCCGATTAGATGATTTTATATTTTGTTTAATATAAGATTTCAAGGAAATTCTATCACATTTGTTCAACTTACGTCGCTCCTATTTCAGATAGCGTATTGGGCTAAGCAGCATCTCAAAGCGCATGAAATGGCGAGTAAAACGCAGTATTAAACTTCTATGATAGGGCAATCAGAGACCCGACTAGATCATTTTATATGTTGGTTAATATAAGAATTCAGCGAAATTCTATCACATTTGTTCAATTTACGTCGCTCCCATTTCAGATAGCGTATTGGGCTAAGCGGCATCTCAAAGCGTATGAAATGGCGAATAAAATGCACTATTAAAGTTCTAGGCTAGGGCGAACAGAGACCCGATTAGATCATTTTACATTATGCTTAATAAAAGAATTCAGCGAAATTCTATCACATTCGTTCAATTTACGTCGCTCCTATTTCAGATAGCGTATTGGGCAAAGCGGCATCTCAAAGCGCATGAAATGGCGAGTAAAATGCAATAATAAACTTCTAGGGTAGGGCAAGCAGAGACCCGATTAGATCATTTTACATTATGGTTAATAAAAGAATTCAGCGAAATACTATCACATTCGTTCAATTTACGTCGGTCCTATTTCAGATAGCGTATTGGGCAAAGCGGCATCTCAAAGCGCATGAAATGGCGAGTAAAATGCACTAATAAACTTCTAGGGTAGGGCAAGCAGAGACCCGATTAGATCATTTTATATTATGGTTAATAAAAGAATTCAGCGAAATTCTATCACATTTGTTCAATTTACATCGCTCCTATTTCAGATAGCGTATTGGGCTAAGCGGCATCTCAAAGCGCATGAAATGACGAGTGAAATGCAATATTAAACTTCTAGGGTAGGGAGAACAGAGACCCGATTAGATCATTTTACATTATGGTTAATAAAAGAATTCAGCGAAATTCTATCACATTTGTTCAATTTACATCGCTCCTATTTCAGATAACGTATTGGGCTAAGCGGCATCTCAAATCGCATGAAATGACGAGTGAAATGCACTATTAAACTTCTAGTGTAGGGCGAACAGAGACTCGACTAGATCATTTTGCATTAATGTTAATATGAGAATTCAGCGAAATTCTATCACATTTGTTCAACTTACGTCGCTCCTATTTCAGATAGCGTATTGGGCTAAGCGGCATCTCAAAGCGCATGAAATGGCGAGTAAAATGCACTATTAAACTTCTAGGATAAGCCAAACAGAGACCGGATTAGATCATTTTATATTATGGTTAATATAAGAATTCAGCGAAATTCTATCACATTTGTTCAATTTACATCGCTCCTATTTCAGATAGCGTATTGGACTAAGCGGCATCTCAAAGCGCATGAAATGACGAGTAAAATGCACTATTAAACTTCTAGGGTAGGGCAAACAGAGACCCGATTAGATAATTTTATATTATAGTTAATTTAAGAATTCAGCGAAATTCCATCACATTTGTTCAATTTACGTCGCTCCTATTTCAGATAGCGTATTGGGCTAAGCGGCATCTCAAAGCACATGAAATGGCGAGTAAAATGCACTATTAAACTTCTAGGGTAAGGCAAACAGAGACCCGATTAGATCATTTTATATTATGGTTAATATAAGAATTCAGCGTAATTCTATCACATTTGTTCAACTTACGTCGCTCCTATTTCAGATAGCGTACTGGGCTAGACGGCATCTTGAAGCGCGTGGAATGGCGAGTAAAATGCACCACTAAACTTCTATGATAGGGCAATCAGAGACCCGATAAGATCATTTTATATTTTGGTTAATATAAGTATTCAGCGAAATTCTATCACATTTGTTCAATTTACGTCGCTCCTATTTCAGATAGCGTATTGGGCTAAGCGGCATCTCAAAGCGTACGAAATGGCGAATAAAATGCACTATTAAAGTTCTAGGCTAGGGCGAACAGAGACCCGATTAGATCATTTTACATTATGGTTAATAAAAGAATTCAGCGAAATTCTATCACATTTGTTCAATTTATATCGCTCCTATCTCAAATAGCGTATTGGGCTAAGCGGCATCTCAAAGCGCATGAAATGACGAGTAAAATGCACTATTAAACTTCTAGGGTAGGGCGAACAGAGACCCGAACAGATCATTTTACATTAAGGTTAATGTAAGAATTCAGGGAAATACTATCACATTTGTTCAATTTACGTCGCTCCTATTTCAGATAGCGTACTGGGCTACGCGGCATCTCAAAGCGCATGAAATGGCGAGTAAAATGCACTATTAAACTTCAAGGGTAGGGCAAACAGAGACCCGATTAGATCATTTTATATTTAGGTTAATATAAGAATTCAGCGAAATTCTGTCACATTTGTTCAATTTACGTGGCTGCTATTTCAGATAGCTCATTGGGCTAAGCGGCATCTCAAAGCGCATGAAATGCCGAGTGAAATGCACTATTAAACTTCTAGGGTTTGGGCGAACAGAGACTCGATTAGATCATTTTACATTAATGTTAATATGAGAATTCAGCGAAATTCTATCCAATTGTTCAATTTACGTCGCTCCTATTTCAGATAGCGTATTGGGCTAACCGGCATCTCAAAGCGCAAGAAATGGCGAGTAAAACTCACTATTAATCTTCTAGGGTAGGGCAAACAGAGACCCGAATAGATCATTTTATATTATGGTTAATTTAAGAATGCAGCGAAATTCTATCACATTTGTTCAATTTACGTCGCTCCTATTTCAGATAGCGTATTGGGCTAAGCGGCACCTCAAAGCGCATGGAATGGCGAGTAAAATGCACTCCTAAACTTCTATGATAGGCCAATCAGAGACCCGATTAGATCATTTTATATTTTGTTTAATATAAGATTTCAGGGAAATTCTATCACATTTGTTCAATTTACGTCGCTCCTATTTCAGATAGCGTATTGGGCTAAGCAGCATTTCAAAGCGCATGAAATGGCGAGTAAAATACACCATTAGACTTCTAGGGTAGGGCGAACAGAGACCCGATTAGATCATTTTACATTAAGGTTAATATAAGAATTCACGGAAATTTTGTCACATTTGTTCAATTTACGTCGCTCCTATTTCAGATAGCGTATTGGGCTATGCGGCATCTCAAAGCGCATGAAATGGCGAGTAAAATGCACTATTAAACTTCTATGGTAGGGCAAACAGTGACCGGATTAGATCATTTTATATTACTGTTAATATAAGAATTCAGCGTAATTCTATCACATTTGTTCAACTTACGTCGCTCCTATTTCAGATAGCGTACTGGGCTAGACGGCATCTTAAAGCTCGTGGAGGGGCGAGTAAAATTCACTGCTAAACTTCTATGATAGGGCATTCAGAGACCCGATTAGATGATTTTATATTTTGTTTAATATAAGATTTCAAGGAAATTCTATCACATTTGTTCAATTTACGTCGCTCCTATTTCACTTAGCGTATTGGGCTAAGCGGCATCTCAAAGCGCATGAAATGACGAGTAAAATGCACTATTAAACTTCTAGGGTAGGGCAAATAGAGACCCGATTAGATAATTTTATATTATAGTTAATTTACGAATTCAGCGAAATTCTATCACATTTGTTCAACTTACGTCGCTCCTATTTCAGATAGCGTATTGGGCTAAGCAGCATCTCAAAGCGCATGAAATGGCGAGTAAAATGCAGTATTAAACTTCTATGATAGGGCAATCAGAGACCCGATTAGATCATTTTATATGTTTGTTAATATAAGAATTCAGCGAAATTCTATCACATTTGTTCAATTTACGTCGCTCCCATTTCAGATAGCGTATTGGGCTAAGCGGCATCTCAAAGCGTATGAAATGGCGAATAATATGCACTATTAAAGTTCTAGGCTAGGGCGAACAGAGACCCGATTAGATCATTTTACATTATGCTTAATAAAAGAATTCAGCGAAATTCTATCACATTCGTTCAATTTACGTCGCTCCTATTTCAGATAGCGTATTGGGCAAAGCGGCATCTCAAAGCGCATGAAATGGCGAGTAAAATGCAATAATAAACTTCTAGGGTAGGGCAAGCAGAGACCCGATTAGATCATTTTACATTATGGTTAATAAAAGAATTCAGCGAAATTCTATCACATTTGTTCAACTTCGTCGCTTCCATTTCTGATAGCGTATTGGGCTGAGCGGCATCTCAAAGCGCATGAAATGGCGAATAAAATGCACTGTTAAACTTCTAGGGTAGGGCAAACGGAGACCCGATTAGATCATTTTATGTTATGGTTAATTTAAGAATTCAGCAAAATTCTATCACATTTGTTCAATTTACGTCGCTCCTATTTCAGATAGCGTACTGGGCTACGCGGCATCTCAAAGCGCATGAAATTGCGAGTAAAATGCACTATTAAACTTCAAGGGTAGGGCAGACAGAGACCCGATTAGATCATTTTATATTTTGGTTAATATAAGAATTCAGCAAAATTCTGTCACATTTGTTCAATTTACGTGGCTCCTATTTCAGATAGCTCATTGGGCTAAGCGGCATCTCAAGGCGCATGAAATGCCGAGTGAAATGCACTATTAAACTTCTAGGGTAGGGCGAACAGAGACTCGATTAGATCATTTTACATTAATGTTAATATGAGAATTCAGCGAAATTCTATCACATTTGTTCAATTTACGTCGCTCCTATTTCAGATAGCGTATTGGGCTAAGCTGCATCTCAAAGCGCAAGAAATGGCGAGTAAAACTCACTATTAATCTCCTAGGGTAGGGCAAACAGAGACCCGAATAGATCATTTTATATTATGGTTAATTTAAGAATGCAGCGAAATTCTATCACATTTGTTCAATTTACGTCGCTCCTATTTCAGATAGCGTATTGGGCTAGGCGGCATCTCAAAGCGCATGAAATGGCGAGTAAAATTCACTATTAAACTTCTAGGGTAAGGCAAACAGAGACCCGATTAGATCATTTTATATTACGGTTAATATAAGAATTCAGCGTAATTCTATCACATTTGTTCAACTTACGTCGCTCCTATTTCAGATAGCGTACTGGGCTAGACGGCATCTTAAAGCGCGTGGAAGGGCGAGTAAAATGCACTGCTAAACTTCTATGATAGGGCAATCAGAGACCCGATTAGATCATTTTATATTTCGTTTAATATAAGATTTCAAGGAAATTCTATCACATTTGTTCAATTTACATCGCTCCTATTTCAGATAACGTATTGGGCTAAGCGGCGTCTCAAAGCGCATGAAATGACGAGTGAAATGCACTATTAAACTTCTAGTGTAGGGCGAACAGAGACTCCACTAGATCATTTTACATTAATGTCAATATGAGAATTCAGCGAAATTCTATCACATTTGTTCAATTTACGTGGCTCCTATTTCAGATAGCGTACTGGGCCTGGCGCCATCTTAAAGCGCGTGGAATGGCCAGTAAAATGCACTATTAAACTTCTATGATAGGGCAATCAGAGACCTGATTAGATTATTTAATATTTTGGTTAATACAAGAATTCAGCGAAATTCTATCACATTTGTTCAATTTACGTCGCTCCTATTTCAGATAGCGTATTGGGCTAAGCGGCATCTCAGAGCGCATGAAATGGCGAATAAAATGTACTATTAAACTTCTAGGCTAGGGTGAACTGAGACCCGATTAGATCATTCTACATTATGGTTAATAAAAGAATTCAGCGAAATTCTATCACATTTGTTCAATTTACATCGCTCCTATTTCAGATAGCGTATTGGGCTAATCGGCATCTCAAAGCGCATGAAATGGCGAATATAATTCGCTATTAAACTTCTAGGGCAGGGCAATCAGAGTCCCGATTAGATTATTTTATATTTTGGTTAATATGAGAATTCAGCGAAATTCTATCACATTTGTTCAATTTACGTGGCTCCTATTTCAGATAGCGTACTGGGCCTGGCGCCATCTTAAAGCGCGTGGAATGGCCAGTAAAATGCACTATTAAACTTCTATGATAGGGCAATCAGAGACCTGATTAGATCATTTAATATTTTGGTTAATATAAGAATTCAGCGAAATTCTATCACATTTGTTCAATTTACGTCGCTCCTATTTCAGATAGCGTATTGGGCTAAGCGGCATCTCAAACCGCATGAAATGTCGAGTGAAGTGCACTATCAAGCTTCTAGGGTAGGGCGAACAGAGACCCGATCAGATCATTTTACATTAAGGTTAATATAAGAATTCAGCGTAATTCTATCACATTTGTTCACCTTACGTCGCTTCTATTTCACATAGCGTACTGGGCAAGGCGGCACCTTAAAGCGCGTGGAATGGCGAGTAAAGTGCACTATATAACTTCAATGATAGGGCAATCACAGACCCGATTAGATCATTTTATATTTTAGATAATATAAGAATTCAGCGAAATTCTATCACATTTGTTCAATTTACGTCGCTCCTGTTTCAGATAGCCTACTGGGCGAGGCGGCATCTTAAAGCGCGTGGAATGGCGAGTCAAGTGCACTATTAACCTTCTATGATAGGGCAATCAGACACCCGACTAGATCATTTCATATTTTGGTTAATATAAGAATTCAGGGAAATTCTATCACATTTGTTCAATTTACGTCGCTCCTACTTCAGATAGCGTATTGGGCTACGCGGCATCTCAAAGCGCGTGGAAGGGCGAGTAAAATGCTCTAATAAACTTCCAGGGTAGGGCAAACAGAGACCCGATTAGATCATTTTATATTATGGTTAGTTTAAGAATTCAGCAAAATTCTATCACATTTGTTCTATTTACGTCGCTCCTATTTCAGGTAGCGTACTGGGCTAGGCGGCATCTTAAAGCGCGTGGAATGGCGAGTAAAATGCACTATTAAACGTCTAGGGTAGGGCAAACAGAGACCCGATTAGATCATTTTATATTATGGTTAATTTAAGAATTCATCAAAATTCTATCACATTTGTTCAATTTACGTCGCTCCTATTTCAGATAGCGTAGTGGGCTAGGCGGCATCTTAAAGCGCGTGGAAGGGTGAGTAAAATGCACTACTAAACTTCTATGATAGGGCAATCAGAGACCCGATTAGATCATTTTATATTTTGTTTTATATAAGATTTCAGGGAAATTCTATCACATTTGTTCAATTTACGTCGCTCCTATTTCAGATGCATATTGGGCTAAGCGGCACCTCAAAGCGCATGAAATGGCGAATAAAATGCACTGTTAAACTTCTAGGCTAGGGCGAACAGAGACCCGATTAGATCATATTACATTATGGTTAATAAAAGAGTTCAGCGAAATTCTATCACATTTGTGCAATTTACATCGCTCCTATTTCAGATAGCGTATTGGACTAAGCGGCATCTCAAAGCGCAAGAAATGACGAGTAAAATGCACTAATAAACTTCTAGGGTAGGGCAAACAGAGACCCGATTAGATCAGTTTATATTATGGTTAATTTAAGAATTCAGCAGAATTCTATCACATTTGTGCAATTTACATCGCTCCTATTTCAGGTAGCGTATTGGGCTAAGCGGCATCTCATGGCGCATGAAATGACGAGTAAAATGCACTATTAAACTTCTGGGACAGGGCAAACAGAGACCCGATTAGATCATTTTATATTATGGTTAATTTAAGAATTCAGCAAAATTCTATCACATTTGTTCAATTTACGTCGCTCCTATTTCAGATAGCGTATTGAGCTAAGCGGCATCTCAAAGCGCATGAAATGGCGTGTAAAATGCACTATTAAACTTCTAGGGCAGGGCAAAGAGAGACCCGATCAGATCATTTTATATTATGGTTAATTTAAGAATTCAGCAGAATTCTATCACATTTGTTCAATTTACGTCGCTCCTATTTCAGATAGCTTATTGGGCTAAGCGACATCTCAAAGCGCATGAAATTACGAGTGAAATGCACTATTAAACTTCGATGATAGGGCAAACAGAGACCCGATTAGGTCATTTTATATTTTGGTTAATACAAGAATTCAGAGAAATTCTATCACATTTGTTCCATTTACGCCGCTCCTGCTTGAGATAGCGTACTGGACTAGGCGGCAACATAAAGCGCGTGGAATGGCGAGTAAAATGCAGTACTAAACTTCTATGATAGGGCAATCGGAGACCCGATTAGATCATTTTATATTTTGTTTAATATAAGATTTCAGGGAAATTCTATCACATTTGTTCAATTTACGTCGCTCCTATTTCAGATAGCGTACTGGGCTAAGCGGCATCTCAAAGCGCATGAAATGACGAGTGAAGTGCACTATTAAACTTCTAGGGTAAGGGAAAGAGAGACCCGATTAGATCATTTTATATTACGGTTAATATAAGAATTAAGTGTAATTCTATCACATTTGTTCAATTTACGTCACTCCTATTTCAGATAGCCTACTGGGCTAGCCGGCATCTTAAAGCGCGTGGAATAGCGAGTAAACTGCACTATTAGCTTTCTATGATAGGGCAATCAGAGACCCGATTAGATCATTTTATATTTTGGTTAATATAAGAATTCAGCAAAATTCTATCACATTTGTTCAATTTACGTCGTTCCTATTTCAGATAGCGTACTGGGCTAGGCGGCATCTCAAAGCGCAAGAAATGGCGAGTAAAATGCACTATTAAACTTCTAGGCTAGGGCGAACAGAGACACGATTAGATCATTTTAAATTATGGTTAATAAAAGAATTCAGCGAAATTCTATCACATTTGTTCAATTTACGTCGCTCCTATTCCAGATAGCGTATTGGGCTAAGCGGCATCTCTATGCGCATGAAATGGCGAGTAAGATGCACTATTAAACTTCTAGGGTAATGCAAAGAGAGACCCGATTAGATCATTTTGTATTTTGATTAATATAAGATTTCAGGGAAATTCTATCACATTTGTTCAATTTACGTCGCTCCTATTTCAGATAGCGTATTGGGCTAAGCGGCATCTCAAAGCGCATGAAATGGCGAATAAAATGCACAATTAAACTTCTAGGGTAGGGCAAACGGAGACCCGATTATATCATTTTATATTATGGTTAATTTAAGAATTCAGCGAAGTTCTATCACATTTGTTCAATTTACGTCGCTCCTATTTCAGATAGCGTATTTGGCTAAGCAGCATTTCAAAGCGCATGAAATGGCGAGTAAAATGCACGATTAAACTTCTAGGATAAGCCAAACAGAGACCGGATTAGATCATTTTATATTACGGTTAATATAAGAATGCAGCGTAATTCTATCACATTGGTTCAACTTACGTCGCTCCTATTTCAGATAGCATACTGGGCTAGGCGGCATCTTAAAGCGCGTGGAATGGCGAGTAAAATTCACTACTAAACTTCTATGATAGGGCAATCAGAGACCCGATTAGATGATTTTATATTTTGTTTAATATAAGATTTCAAGGAAATTCTATCACATTTGTTCAATTTACGTCGCTCCTATTTCAGTTAGCGTATTGGGCTAAGCGGCATCTCAAAGCGCATGAAATGACGAGTAAAATACACCATTAAACTTCTAGGGTAGGGCAAATAGAGACCCGATTAGATAATTTTATATTATAGTTAATTTACGAATTCAGCGAAATTCTATCAGATTTGTACAACTTACGTCGCTCCTATTTCAGATAGCGTATTGGGCTAAGCAGCATCTCAAAGCGCATGAAATGGCGAGTAAAATGCAGTATTAAACTTCTATGATAGGGCAATCAGAGACCCGATTAGATCATTTTATATGTTGGTTAATATAAGAATTCAGCGAAATTCTATCACATTTGTTCAATTTACGTCGCTCCCATTTCAGATAGCGTATTGGGCTAAGCGGCATCTCAAAGCGTATGAAATGGCGAATAAAATGCACTATTAAAGTTCTAGGCTAGGGCGAACAGAGACCCGATTAGATCATTTTACATTATGCTTAATAAAAGAATTCAGCGAAATTCTATCACATTCGTTCAATTTACGTCGCTCCTATTTCAGATAGCGTATTGGGCAAAGCGGCATCTCAAAGCGCATGAAATGGCGAGTAAAATGCAATAATAAACTTCTAGGGTAGGGCAAGCAGAGACCCGATAAGATCATTTTACATTATGGTTAATAAAAGAATTCAGCGAAATACTATCACATTCGATCAATTTACGTCGCTCCTATTTCAGATAGCGTATTGGGCAAAGCGGCATCTCAAAGCGCATGAAATGGCGAGTAAAATGCACTAATAAACTTCTAGGATAGGGCAAATAGAGACCCGATTAGATAATTTTATATTATAGTTAATTTACGAATTCAGCGAAATTCTATCACATTTGTTCAATTTACGTCGCTCCTATTTCAGATAGCGTACTGGGCTGGACGGCATCTTGGAGCACGTTGAATGGCGAGTAAAATGCACCACTAAACTTCTATGATAGGGCAATCAGAGACCCGATTAGATCATTTTATATTTTGTTGAATATAAGATTTCAAGGAAATTCTATCACATTTGTTCAATTTACGTCGCTCCTATTTCAGATAGCGTATTGGGCTAAGCGGCATTTCAAAGCGCATGAAATGGCGAGTAAAATGCACCATTAGACTTCTAGGGTAGGGCGAACAGAGACCCGATTAGATCATTTTACATTAAGGTTAATATAAGAATTCACGGAAATTTTGTCACATTTGTTCAATTTACGTCGCTCCTATTTCAGATAGCGTATTGTGCTATGCGGCCTCTCAAAGCGCATGAAATGGCGAGTAAAATGCACTATTAAACTTCTATGGTAGGGCAAACAGAGACCTGATGAGATCATTTTATATTATGGTTAATTTAAGAATTCAGCGAAATTCTATCACATTTGTTCAATTTACGTCGCTCCTATTTCAGACAGCGTGTTTGGCTAAGCAGCATTTCAAAGTGCATGAAATGGCGAGTAAAATGCACTATTAAACTTCTAGGATAAGCCAAACAGTGACCCGATTAGATCATTTTATATTACGGTTAATATAAGAATTCAGCGTAATTCTATCACATTTGTTCAACTTACGTCGCTCCCATTTCAGATAGCGTATTGGGCTAAGCGGCATCTCAAAGCGTATGAAATGGCGAATAAAATGCACTATTAAAGTTCTAGGCTAGGGCGAACAGAGACCCGATTAGATCATTTTACATTATGGTTAATAAAAGAATTCAGCGAAATTCTATCACATTTGTTCAATTTACATCGCTCCTATTTCAGATAGCGTATTGGGCTAAGCGGCATCTCAAAGCGCATGAAATGACGAGTGAAATGCAATATTAAACTTCTAGGGTAAGGCGAACAGAGACCCGATTAGATCATTTTACATTATGGTTAATAAAAGAATTCAGCGAAATTCTATCACATTTGTTCAATTTACATCGCTCCTATTTCAGATAACGTATTGGGCTAAGCGGCATCTCAAATCGAATGAAATGACGAGTGAAATGCACTATTAAACTTCTAGTGTAGGGCGAACAGAGACTCGACTAGATCATTTTGCATTAATGTTAATATGAGAATTCAGCGAAATTCTATCACATTTGTTCAACTTACGTCGCTCCTATTTCAGATAGCGTACTGGGCTAGACGGCATCTTAAAGCGCGTGGAGGGGCGAGTAAAATTCACTACTAAACTTCTATGATAGGGCATTCAGAGACCCGATTAGATGATTTTATATTTTGTTTAATATAAGATTTCAAGGAAATTCTATCACATTTGTTCAATTTACGTCGCTCCTATTTCAGTTAGCGGATTGGGCTAAGCGGCATCTCAAAGCGCATGAAATGACGAGTGAAATGCAATATTAAACTTCTAGGGTAGGGCGAACAGAGACCCGATTAGATCATTTTATATTATGGTTAATTTAAGAATTCAGCGAAATTCTATCACATTTGTTCAATTTACGTCGCTCCTATTTCAGACAGCGTGTTTGGCTAAGCAGCATTTCAAAGTGCATGAAATGGCGAGTAAAATGCACTATTAAACTTCTAGGATAAGCCAAACAGTGACCCGATTAGATCATTTTATATTACGGTTAATATAAGAATTCAGCGTAATTCTATCACATTTGTTCAACTTACGTCGCTCCCATTTCAGATAGCGTATTGGGCTAAGCGGCATCTCAAAGCGTATGAAATGGCGAATAAAATGCACTATTAAAGTTCTAGGCTAGGGCGAACAGAGACCCGATTAGATCATTTTACATTATGGTTAATAAAAGAATTCAGCGAAATTCTATCACATTTGTTCAATTTACATCGCTCCTATTTCAGATAGCGTATTGGGCTAAGCGGCATCTCAAAGCGCATGAAATGACGAGTGAAATGCAATATTAAACTTCTAGGGTAGGGCGAACAGAGACCCGATTAGATCATTTTACATTATGGTTAATAAAAGAATTCAGCGAAATTCTATCACATTTGTTCAATTTACATCGCTCCTATTTCAGATAACGTATTGGGCTAAGCGGCATCTCAAATCGAATGAAATGACGAGTGAAATGCACTATTAAACTTCTAGTGTAGGGCGAACAGAGACTCGACTAGATCATTTTGCATTAATGTTAATATGAGAATTCAGCGAAATTCTATCACATTTGTTCAACTTACGTCGCTCCTATTTCAGATAGCGTACTGGGCTAGACGGCATCTTAAAGCGCGTGGAGGTGCGAGTAAAATTCACTACTAAACTTCTATGATAGGGCATTCAGAGACCCGATTAGATGATTTTATATTTTGTTTAATATAAGATTTCAAGGAAATTCTATCACATTTGTTCAATTTACGTCGCTCCTATTTCAGTTAGCGTATTGGGCTAAGCGGCATCTCAAAGCGCATGAAATGACGAGTGAAATGCAATATTAAACTTCTAGGGTAGGGCGAACAGAGACCCGATTAGATCATTTTACATTATGGTTAATAAAAGAATTCAGCGAAATTCTATCACATTTGTTCAATTTACATCGCTCCTATTTCAGATAACGTATTGGGCTAAGCGGCATCTCAAATCGAATGAAATGACGAGTGAAATGCACTATTAAACTTCTAGTATAGGGCGAACAGAGACTCGACTAGATCATTTTGCATTAATGTTAATATGAGAATTCAGCGAAATTCTATCACATTTGTTCAACTTACGTCGCTCCTATTTCAGATAGCGTACTGGGCTAGACGGCATCTTAAAGCGCGTGGAGGGGCGACTAAAATTCACTACTAAACTTCTATGATAGGGCATTCAGAGACCCGATTAGATGATTTTATATTTTGTTTAATATAAGATTTCAAGGAAATTCTATCACATTTGTTCAATTTACGTCGCTCCTATTTCAGTTAGCGTATTGGGCTAAGCGGCATCTCAAAGCGCATGAAATGACGAGTAAAATGCACTATTAAACTTCTAGGGTAGGGCAAATAGAGACACGATTAGATAATTTTATATTATAGTTAATTTACGAATTCAGCGAAATTCTATCACATTTGTTCAACTTACGTCGCTCCTATTTCAGATAGCGTATTGGGCTAAGCAGCATCTCAAAGCGCATGAAATGGCGAGTAAAACGCAGTATTAAACTTCTATGATAGGGCAATCAGAGACCCGATTAGATCATTTTATATGTTGGTTAATATAAGAATTCAGCGAAATTCTATCACATTTGTTCAATTTACGTCGCTCCCATTTCAGATAGCGTATTGGGCTAAGCGGCATCTCAAAGCGTATGAAATGGCGAATAAAATGCACTATTAAAGTTCTAGGGTAGGGCAAGCAGAGACCCGATTAGATCATTTTACATTATGCTTAATAAAAGAATTCAGCGAAATTCTATCACATTCGTTCAATTTACGTCGCTCCTATTTCAGATAGCGTATTGGGCAAAGCGGCATCTCAAAGCGCATGAAATGGCGAGTAAAATGCAATAATAAACTTCTAGGGTAGGGCAAGCAGAGACCCGATTAGATCATTTTACATTATGGTTAATAAAAGAATTCAGCGAAATACTATCACATTCGTTCAATTTACGTCGCTCCTATTTCAGATAGCGCATTGGGCAAAGCGGCATCTCAAAGCGCATGAAATGGCGAGTAAAATGCACTAATAAACTTCTAGGATAGGGCAAATAGAGACCCGATTAGATAATTTTATATTATAGTTAATTTACGAATTCAGCGAAATTCTATCACATTTGTTCAATTTACGTCGCTCCTATTTCAGATAGCGTACTGGGCTGGACGGCATCTTGAAGCGCGTTGAATGGCGAGTAAAATGCACCACTAAACTTCTATGATAGGGCAATCTGAGACCCGATTAGATCATTTTATATTTTGTTTAATATAAGATTTCAAGGAAATTCTATCACATTTGTTCAATTTACGTCGCTCCTACTTCAGATAGCGTATTGGGCTAAGCGGCATTTCAAAGCGCATGAAATGGCGAGTAAAATGCACCATTAGACTTCTAGGGTAGGGCGAACAGAGACCCGATTAGATCATTTTACATTAAGGTTAATATAAGAATTCACGGAAATTTTGTCACATTTGTTCAATTTACGTCGCTCCTATTTCAGATAGAGTATTGTGCTATGCGGCCTCTCAAAGCGCATGAAATGGCGAGTAAAATGCACTATTAAACTCCTATGGTAGGGCAAACAGAGACCCGATGAGATCATTTTATATTATGGTTAATTTAAGAATTCAGCGAAATTCTATCACATTTGTTCAATTTACGTCGCTCCTATTTCAGACAGCGTGTTTGGCTAAGCAGCATTTCAAAGTGCATGAAATGGCGAGTAAAATGCACTATTAAACTTCTACGATACGCCAAACAGTGACCCGATTAGATCATTTTATATTACGGTTAATATAAGAATTCAGCGTAATTCTATCACATTTGTTCAACTTACGTCGCTCCCATTTCAGATAGCGTATTGGGCTAAGCGCCATCTCAAAGCGTATGAAATGGCGAATAAAATGCACTATTAAAGTTCTAGGCTAGGGCGAACAGAGACCCGATTAGAACATTTTACATTATGGTTAATAAAAGAATTCAGCGAAATACTATCACATTCGTTCAATTTACGTCGGTCCTATTTCAGATAGCGTATTGGGCAAAGCGGCATCTCAAAGCGCATGAAATGGCGAGTAAAATGCACTAATAAACTTCTAGGGTAGGGCAAGCAGAGACCCGATTAGATCATTTTATATTATGGTTAATAAAAGAATTCAGCGAAATTCTATCACATTTGTTCAATTTACATCGCTCCTATTTCAGATAGCGTATTGGGCTAAGCGGCATCTCAAAGCGCATGAAATGACGAGTGAAATGCAATATTAAACTTCTAGGGTAGGGAGAACAGAGACCCGATTAGATCATTTTACATTATGGTTAATAAAAGAATTCAGCGAAATTCTATCACATTTGTTCAATTTACATCGCTCCTATTTCAGATAACGTATTGGGCTAAGCGGCATCTCAAATCGCATGAAATGACGAGTGAAATGCACTATTAAACTTCTAGTGTAGGGCGAACAGAGACTCGACTAGATCATTTTG
Source organism: Macropis europaea (assembly GCA_916610135.2). Classification (NCBI taxonomy): domain Eukaryota; kingdom Metazoa; phylum Arthropoda; class Insecta; order Hymenoptera; family Melittidae; genus Macropis; species Macropis europaea. The sequence goes on from CAKAJE020002008.1 coordinate 472,192, forward strand.
CATTAATGTTAATATGAGAATTCAGCGAAATTCTATCACATTTGTTCAACTTACGTCGCTCCTATTTCAGATAGCGTATTGGGCTAAGCGGCATCTCAAAGCGCATGAAATGGCTAGTAAAATGCACTATTAAACTTCTAGGATAAGCCAAACAGAGACCCGATTAGATCATTTTATATTATGGTTAATATAAGAATTCAGCGAAATTCTATCACATTTGTTCAATTTACATCGCTCCTATTTCAGATAGCGTATTGGACTAAGCGGCATCTCAAAGCGCATGAAATGACGAGTAAAATGCACTATTAAACTTCTAGGGTAGGGCAAACAGAGACCCGATTAGATAATTTTATATTATAGTTAATTTAAGAATTCAGCGAAATTCCATCACATTTGTTCAATTTACGTCGCTCCTATTTCAGATAGCGTATTGGGCTAAGCGGCATCTCAAAGCACATGAAATGGCGAGTAAAATGCACTACTAAACTTCTAGGGTAAGGCAAACAGAGACCCGATTAGATCATTTTATATTATGGTTAATATAAGAATTCAGCGTAATTCTATCACATTTGTTCAACTTACGTCGCTCCTATTTCAGATAGCGTACTGGGCTAGACGGCATCTTGAAGCGCGTGGAATGGCGAGTAAAATGCACCACTAAACTTCTATGATAGGGCAATCAGAGACCCGATTAGATCATTTTATATTTTGTTTAATATAAGATTTCAAGGAAATTCTATCACATTTGTTCAATTTCCGTCTCTCCTATTTCAGATAGCGTATTGGGCTAAGCGGCATCTCAAAGCGCATGAAATGAGGAGTAAAATGCACTATTAAACTTCTAGGGTAGGGCAAATAGAGACACGATTAGATAATTTTATATTATAGTTAATTTACGAATTCAGCGAAATTCTATCACATTTGTTCAACTTACGTCGCTCCTATTTCAGATAGCGTATTGGGCTAAGCAGCATCTCAAAGCGCATGAAATGGCGAGTAAAACGCAGTATTAAACTTCTATGATAGGGCAATCAGAGACCCGATTAGATCATTTTATATGTTGGTTAATATAAGAATTCAGCGAAATTCTATCACATTTGTTCAATTTACGTCGCTCCCATTTCAGATAGCGTATTGGGCTAAGCGGCATCTCAAAGCGTATGAAATGGCGAATAAAATGCACTATTAAAGTTCTAGGCTAGGGCGAACAGAGACCCGATTAGATCATTTTACATTATGCTTAATAAAAGAATTCAGCGAAATTCTATCACATTCGTTCAATTTACGTCGCTCCTATTTCAGATAGCGTATTGGGCAAAGCGGCATCTCAAAGCGCATGAAATGGCGAGTAAAATGCAATAATAAACTTCTAGGGTAGGGCAAGCAGAGACCCGATTAGATCATTTTACATTATGGTTAATAAAAGAATTCAGCGAAATACAATCACATTCGTTCAATTTACGTCGCTCCTATTTCAGATAGCGCATTGGGCAAAGCGGCATCTCAAAGCGCATGAAATGGCGAGTAAAATGCACTAATAAACTTCTAGGATAGGGCAAATAGAGACCCGATTAGATAATTTTATATTATAGTTAATTTACGAATTCAGCGAAATTCTATCACATTTGTTCAATTTACGTCGCTCCTATTTCAGATAGCGTACTGGGCTGGACGGCATCTTGAAGCGCGTTGAATGGCGAGTAAAATGCACCACTAAACTTCTATGATAGGGCAATCAGAGACCCGATTAGATCATTTTATATTTTGTTTAATATAAGATTTCAAGGAAATTCTATCACATTTGTTCAATTTACATCGCTCCTATTTCAGATAGCGTATTGGGCAAAGCGGCATCTCAAATCGCATGAAATGGCGAGTGAAATGCACTATTAAACTTCTAGTGTAGGGCGAACAGAGACTCGACTAGATCATTTTGCATTAATGTTAATATGAGAATTCAGCGAAATTCTATCACATTTGTTCAACTTACGTCGCTCCTATTTCAGATAGCGTATTGGGCTAAGCGGCATCTCAAAGCGCATGAAATGGCGAGTAAAATGCACTATTAAACTTCTAGGATAAGCCAAACAGAGACCCGATTAGATCATTTTATATTATGGTTAATATAAGAATTCAGCGAAATTCTATCACATTTGTTCAATTTACATCGCTCCTATTTCAGATAGCGTATTGGACTAAGCGGCATCTCAAAGCGCATGAAATGACGAGTGAAATGCAATATTAAACTTCTAGGGTAGGGAGAACAGAGACCCGATTAGATCATTTTACATTATGGTTAATAAAAGAATTCAGCGAAATTCTATCACATTTGTTCAATTTACATCGCTCCTATTTCAGATAACGTATTGGGCTAAGCGGCATCTCAAATCGCATGAAATGGCGAGTGAAATGCACTATTAAACTTCTAGTGTAGGGCGAACAGAGACTCGACTAGATCATTTTGCATTAATGTTAATATGAGAATTCAGCGAAATTCTATCACATTTGTTCAACTTACGTCGCTCCTATTTCAGATAGCGTATTGGGCTAAGCGGCATCTCAAAGCGCATGAAATGGCGAGTAAAATGCACTATTAAACTTCTAGGATAAGCCAAACAGAGACCCGATTAGATCATTTTATATTATGGTTAATGTAAGAATTCAGCGAAATTCTATCACATTTGTTCAATTTACATCGCTCCTATTTCAGATAGCGTATTGGACTAAGCGGCATCTCAAAGCGCATGAAATGACGAGTAAAATGCACTATTAAACTTCTAGGGTAGGGCAAACAGAGACCCGATTAGATAATTTTATATTATAGTTAATTTAAGAATTCAGCGAAATTCCATCACATTTGTTCAATTTACGTCGCTCCTATTTCAGATAGTGTATTGGGCTAAGCGGCATCTCAAAGCACATGAAATGGCGAGTAAAATGCACTATTAAACTTCTAGGGTAAGGCAAACAGAGACCCGATTAGATCATTTTATATTATGGTTAATATAAGAATTCAGCGTAATTCTATCACATTTGTTCAACTTACGTCGCTCCTATTTCAGATAGCGTACTGGGCTAGACGGCATCTTGAAGCGCGTGGAATGGCGAGTAAAATGCACCACTAAACTTCTATGATAGGGCAATCAGAGACCCGATTAGATCATTTTATATTTTGTTTAATATAAGATTTCAAGGAAATTCTATCACATTTGTTCAATTTCCGTCTCTCCTATTTCAGATAGCGTATTGGGCTAAGCGGCATCTCAAAGCGCATGAAATGAGGAGTAAAATGCGCTATTAAATTTCTAGGGTACTGCAAGCAGAGACCCGCATAGATCATTTTATATTATGGTTAATTTAAGAATTCAGCAAAATTCTATCACATTTGTTCAATTTACGTCGCTCCTATTTCAGATACCGTACTGGACTAGGCGGCATCTTAAAGCGCGTGGAATATCGAGTAAAATGCACTACTAAACTTCTATGATAGGGCAATCAGAGACCCGATAAGATCATTTTATATTTTGGTTAATATAAGTATTCAGCGAAATTCTATCACATTTGTTCAATTTACGTCGCTCCTATTTCAGATAGCGTATTGGGCTAAGCGGCATCTCAAAGCGTACGAAATGGCGAATAAAATGCACTATTAAAGTTCTAGGTTAGGGCGAACAGAGACCCGATTAGATCATTTTACATTATGGTTAATAAAAGAATTCAGCGAAATTCTTTCACATTTGTTCAATTTATATCGCTCCTATCTCAGATAGCGTATTGGGCTAAGCGGCATCTCAAAGCGCATGAAATGACGAGTAAAATGCACTATTAAACTTCTAGGGTCGGGCGAACAGAGACCCGAACAGATCATTTTACATTAAGGTTAATGTAAGAATTCAGGGAAATACTATCACATTTGTTCAATTTACGTCGCTCCTATTTCAGATAGCGTACTGGGCTACGCGGCATCTCAAAGCGCATGAAATGGCGAGTAAAATGCACTATTAAACTTCAAGGGTAGGGCAAACAGAGACCCGATTAGATCATTTTATATTTAGGTTAATATAAGAATTCAGCGAAATTCTGTCACATTTGTTCAATTTACGTGGCTGCTATTTCAGATAGCTCATTGGGCTAAGCGGCATCTCAAAGCGCATGAAATGCCGAGTGAAATGCACTATTAAACTTCTAGGGTTTGGGCGAACAGAGACTCGATTAGATCATTTTACATTAATGTTAATATGAGAATTCAGCGAAATTCTATCCAATTGTTCAATTTTCGTCGCTCCTATTTCAGATAGCGTATTGGGCTAAGCGGCATCTCAAAGCGCAAGAAATGGCGAGTAAAACTCACTATTAATCTTCTAGGGTAGGGCAAACAGAGACCCGAATAGATCATTTTATATTATGGTTAATTAAGAATGCAGCGAAATTCTATCACATTTGTTCAATTTACGTCGCTCCTATTTCAGATAGCGTATTGGGCTAAGCGGCACCTCAAAGCGCATGGAATGGCGAGTAAAATGCACTCCTAAACTTCTATGATAGGGCAATCAGAGACCCGATTAGATCATTTTATATTTTGTTTAATATAAGATTTCAGGGAAATTCTATCACATTTGTTCAATTTACGTCGCTCCTATTTCAGATAGCGTATTGGGCTAAGCAGCATTTCAAAGCGCATGAAATGGCGAGTAAAATACACCATTAGACTTCTAGGGTAGGGCGAACAGAGACCCGATTAGATCATTTTACATTAAGGTTAATATAAGAATTCACGGAAATTTTGTCACATTTGTTCAATTTACGTCGCTCCTATTTCAGATAGCGTATTGGGCTATGCGGCATCTCAAAGCGCATGAAATGGCGAGTAAAATGCACTATTAAACTTCTATGGTAGGGCAAACAGTGACCGGATTAGATCATTTTATATTACTGTTAATATAAGAATTCAGCGTAATTCTATCACATTTGTTCAACTTACGTCGCTCCTATTTCAGATAGCGTACTGGGCTAGACGGCATCTTAAAGCGCGCGGAGGGGCGAGTAAAATTCACTGCTAAACTTCTATGATAGGGCATTCAGAGACCCGATTAGATGATTTTATATTTTGTTTAATATAAGATTTCAAGGAAATTCTATCACATTTGTTCAATTTACGTCGCTCCTATTTCACTTAGCGTATTGGGCTAAGCGGCATCTCAAAGCGCATGAAATGACGAGTAAAATGCACTATTAAACTTCTAGGGTAGGGCAAATAGAGACCCGATTAGATAATTTTATATTATAGTTAATTTACGAATTCAGCGAAATTCTATCACATTTGTTCAACTTACGTCGCTCCTATTTCAGATAGCGTATTGGGCTAAGCAGCATCTCAAAGCGCATGAAATGGCGAGTAAAATGCAGTATTAAACTTCTATGATAGGGCAATCAGAGACCCGATTAGATCATTTTATATGTTTGTTAATATAAGAATTCAGCGAAATTCTATCACATTTGTTCAATTTACGTCGCTCCCATTTCAGATAGCGTATTGGGCTAAGCGGCATCTCAAAGCGTATGAAATGGCGAATAATATGCACTATTAAAGTTCTAGGCTAGGGCGAACAGAGACCCGATTAGATCATTTTACATTATGCTTAATAAAAGAATTCAGCGAAATTCTATCACATTCGTTCAATTTACGTCGCTCCTATTTCAGATAGCGTATTGGGCAAAGCGGCATCTCAAAGCGCATGAAATGGCGAGTAAAATGCAATAATAAACTTCTAGGGTAGGGCAAGCAGAGACCCGATTAGATCATTTTACATTATGGTTAATAAAAGAATTCAGCGAAATTCTATCACATTTGTTCAACTTCGTCGCTTCCATTTCTGATAGCGTATTGGGCTGAGCGGCATCTCAAAGCGCATGAAGTGGCGAATAAAATGCACTGTTAAACTTCTAGGGTAGGGCAAACGGAGACCCGATTAGATCATTTTATGTTATGGTTAATTTAAGAATTCAGCAAAATTCTATCACATTTGTTCAATTTACGTCGCTCCTATTTCAGATAGCGTACTGGGCTACGCGGCATCTCAAAGCGCATGAAATTGCGAGTAAAATGCACTATTAAACTTCAAGGGTAGGGCAGACAGAGACCCGATTAGATCATTTTATATTTTGGTTAATATAAGAATTCAGCAAAATTCTGTCACATTTGTTCAATTTACGTGGCTCCTATTTCAGATAGCTCATTGGGCTAAGCGGCATCTCAAGGCGCATGAAATGCCGAGTGAAATGCACAATTAAACTTCTAGGGTAGGGCGAACAGAGACTCGATTAGATCATTTTACATTAATGTTAATATGAGAATTCAGCGAAATTCTATCACATTTGTTCAATTTACGTCGCTCCTATTTCAGATAGCGTATTGGGCTAAGCTGCATCTCAAAGCGCAAGAAATGGCGAGTAAAACTCACTATTAATCTCCTAGGGTAGGGCAAACAGAGACCCGAATAGATCATTTTATATTATGGTTAATTTAAGAATGCAGCGAAATTCTATCACATTTGTTCAATTTACGTCGCTCCTATTTCAGATAGCGTATTGGGCTAGGCGGCATCTCAAAGCGCATGAAATGGCGAGTAAAATTCACTATTAAACTTCTAGGGTAAGGCAAACAGAGACCCGATTAGATCATTTTATATTACGGTTAATATAAGAATTCAGCGTAATTCTATCACATTTGTTCAACTTACGTCGCTCCTATTTCAGATAGCGTACTGGGCTAGACGGCATCTTAAAGCGCGTGGAAGGGCGAGTAAAATGCACTGCTAAACTTCTATGATAGGGCAATCAGAGACCCGATTAGATCATTTTATATTTCGTTTAATATAAGATTTCAAGGAAATTCTATCACATTTGTTCAATTTACATCGCTCCTATTTCAGATAACGTATTGGGCTAAGCGGCATCTCAAAGCGCATGAAATGACGAGTGAAATGCACTATTAAACTTCTAGTGTAGGGCGAACAGAGACTCCACTAGATCATTTTACATTAATGTCAATATGAGGATTCAGCGAAATTCTATCACATTTGTTCAATTTACGTGGCTCCTATTTCAGATAGCGTACTGGGCCTGGCGCCATCTTAAAGCGCGTGGAATGGCCAGTAAAATGCACTATTAAACTTCTATGATAGGGCAATCAGAGACCTGATTAGATTATTTAATATTTTGGTTAATACAAGAATTCAGCGAAATTCTATCACATTTGTTCAATTTACGTCGCTCCTATTTCAGATAGCGTATTGGGCTAAGCGGCATCTCAGAGCGCATGAAATGGCGAATAAAATGTACTATTAAACTTCTAGGCTAGGGTGAACTGAGACCCGATTAGATCATTCTACATTATGGTTAATAAAAGAATTCAGCGAAATTCTATCACATTTGTTCAATTTACATCGCTCCTATTTCAGATAGCGTATTGGGCTAATCGGCATCTCAAAGCGCATGAAATGGCGAATATAATTCGCTATTAAACTTCTAGGGCAGGGCAATCAGAGTCCCGATTAGATCATTTTATATTTTGGCTAATATGAGAATTCAGCGAAATTCTATCACATTTGTTCAATTTACGTGGCTCCTATTTCAGATAGCGTACTGGGCTAGGTGGCACCTTAAAGCGCGTGGAATGGCGAGTCAAGTGCACTATTAACCTTCTATGATAGGGCAATCAGACACCCGACTAGATCATTTCATATTTTGGTTAATATAAGAATTCAGGGAAATTCTATCACATTTGTTCAATTTACGTCGCTCCTACTTCAGATAGCGTATTGGGCTACGCGGCATCTCAAAGCGCGTGGAAGGGCGAGTAAAATGCTCTAATAAACTTCCAGGGTAGGGCAAACAGAGACCCGATTAGATCATTTTATATTATGGTTAATTTAAGAATTCAGCAAAATTCTATCACATTTGTTCTATTTACGTCGCTCCTATTTCAGATAGCGTACTGGGCTAGGCGGCATCTTAAAGCGCGTGGAATGGCGAGTAAAATGCACTATTAAACGTCTAGGGTAGGGCAAACAGAGACCCGATTAGATCATTTTATATTATGGTTAATTTAAGAATACAGCAAAATTCTATCAGGTTTGTTCAATTTACGTCGCTCCTATTTCAGATAGCGTACTGGGCTAGGCGGAATCTTAAAGCGCGTGGATTGGCGAGTAAAATGGACTATTAAACTTCTAGGGTAAGGCAAACAGAGACCCGATTAGATCATTTTATATTACGGTTCATTTAAGAATTCAGCAAAATTCTATCACATTTGTCCAATTTACGTCGCTCCTATTTCAGATAGCGTATTGTGCTAAGCGGCAGCTCAAAGCGCATGAAATGGCGTGTAAAATGCACTATTAAACTTCTAGGGCAGGGCAAAGAGAGAACCGATCAGATCATTTTATATTATGGTTAATTTAAGAATTCAGCAAAATTCTATCACATTTGTTCAATTTACGTCGCTCCTATTTCAGATAGCGTAGTGGTCTAGGCGGCATCTTAAAGCGCGTGGAAGGGCGAGTAAAATGCTCTGATAAACTTCTAGGGTAGGGCAAACAGAGACCCGATTAGATCATTTTATATTATGGTTAAAATAAGAATTCAGCGTAATTCTTTCACATTTGTTCTATTTACGTCGCTCCTATTTCAGATAGCCTACTGGGCGAGGCGGCATCTTAAAGCGCGTGGAATGGCGAGTCAAGTGCACTATTAACCTTCTATGATAGGGCAATCAGAGACCCGACTAGATCATTTCATATATTGGTTAATATAAGAATTCAGCGAAATTCTATCACATTTTTTCAATTTACGTCGCTCCTATTTCAGATAGCGTGTTGGGTTAAGCGATATCTCAAAGCGCATGAAACGACGAGAGAAATGCACTATTAAACTTCTAGGGTAGGGCAAACAGAGACCCGATTAGATCATTTTATATTACGGTTAATATAAGAATTTAGCGTAATTCTATCACATTTGTTCAACTTACGTCGCTCCTATTTCAGATAGCGTACTGGGCTAGGAGGCATCTTAATGCGCGTGGAATGGCGAGTAAAATGTACTATTAAACTTCTATGGTAGGGTAATCGGAGACCCGATTGTATCATTTTATATTTTGTTTAATATAAGAATTCAGGGAAATTCTATCACATTTGTTCAATATACGTCGCTCCTATTTCAGATAGCGTATTGGGCTAAGCGGCATCCCAAAGCGCATGAAATGGCGAGTGAAATGCACTATTAAACTTCTAGGGTAGGTCTAACAGAGACCCAATTAGATCATTTTATTTTATGGATAATTTAAGAATTCAGCGAAATTCTGTCACATTTGTGCAATTTACGTCGCTCCTATTTCAGATAGCGTATTGGGCTAAGCGGCATCTCAAAGCGCATGAAATGACGAGTGAAATGCACAATCAAACTTCTCGGGTAGGGCGAACACAGACCCGATTAGATCATTTTACATTATGGTTAATATAAGAATTCAGCGAAATGCTATCACATTTGTTCAATTTACGTCGCTCCTATTTCAGATAGCGTATCGGGCTAAGCGGCATCTCAAAGCGCATGAAATGGCGAGTAAAATGCACAATTAAACTTCTAGGGTAGGGCGAACAGAGACCCGATTAGATCATTTTATATTATGGTTAATTTAAGAATTCAGCAAAATTCTGTCACGTTTGTTAAATTTACGTCGCTCCTATTTCAGATAGCGTACTGGGCTATGTGGCACCTTAAAGCGCGTGGAATGGCGAGTAAAATGCACTATTAAACTTCTAGGATAGGGCAAACAGAGACCAGATTATATCATTTTATTTTATGTTCAATTTTAGAATTCAGCAAGATTCTATCATATTTGTTCAATTTACGTCGCTCCTATTTCAGATAGCGTATTGGGCTAAGCGGCATCTCAAAGCGCATGAAATGACGAGTGAAATGCACTATTAAACTTGTAGGGTAGGGCGAACAAAGACCCGATTAGATCATTTTACATTAAGGTTAATATAAGAATTCAGCGAAATTCTATCACATTTGTTCAATTTACGTCGTTCCTATTTCAGATAGCCTATTGGGCTAAGCTGCATCTCAAAGCGCAAGAAATGGCGAGTAAAATGCACTATTAAAATTCTAGGGTAGGGCAAACAGAGACCCGATAAGATCATTTTATATTTTGGTTAATATAAGAATTCAGGGAAATTCTATCACATTTGTTCAATTTACGTCGCTCCTATTTCAGATAGCGTATTGGGCTAAGCGGCATCCCAAAGCGCATGAAATGGCGAGTGAAATGCACTATTAAACTTCTAGGGTAGGTCTAACAGAGACCCAATTAGATCATTTTATTTTATGGATAATTTAAGAATTCAGCGAAATTCTATCACATTTGTGCAATTTACGTCGCTCCTATTTCAGCTAGCGTATTGGGCTAAGCGGCATCTCAAAGCGCATGAAATGACGAGTGAAATGCACAATCAAACTTCTCGGGTAGGGCGAACACAGACCCGATTAGATCATTTTACATTATGGTTAATATAAGAATTCAGCGAAATGCTATCACATTTGTTCAATTTACGTCGCTCCTATTTCAGATAGCGTATCGGGCTAAGCGGCATCTCAATGCGCATGAAATGGCGAGTAAAATGCACTATTAAAATTCTAGGGTAGGGCAAACAGAGACCCGATAAGATCATTTTATATTTTGGTTAATATAAGAATTCAGGGAAATTCTATCACATTTGTTCAATATACGTCGCTCCTATTTCAGATAGCGTATTGGGCTAAGCGGCATCCCAAAGCGCATGAAATGGCGAGTGAAATGCACTATTAAACTTCTAGGGTAGGTCTAACAGAGACCCAATTAGATCATTTTATTTTATGGATAATTTAAGAATTCAGCGAAATTCTATCACATTTGTGCAATTTACGTCGCTCCTATTTCAGCTAGCGTATTGGGCTAAGCGGCATCTCAAAGCGCATGAAATGACGAGTGAAATGCACAATCAAACTTCTCGGGTAGGGCGAACACAGACCCGATTAGATCATTTTACATTATGGTTAATATAAGAATTCAGCGAAATGCTATCACATTTGTTCAATTTACGTCGCTCCTATTTCAGATAGCGTATCGGGCTAAGCGGCATCTCAAAGCGCATGAAATGGCGAGTAAAATGCACAATTAAACTTCTAGGGTAGAGCGAACAGAGACCCGATTAGATCATTTTATATTATGGTTAATTTAAGAATTCAGCAAAATTCTGTCACGTTTGTTAAATTTACGTCGCTCCTATTTCAGATAGCGTACTGGGCTAGGTGGCACCTTAAAGCGCGTGGAATGGCGAGTAAAATGCACTATTAAACTTCTAGGATAGGGCAAACAGAGACCAGATTATATCATTTTATTTTATGTTTAATTTTAGAATTCAGCAAGATTCTATCATATTTGTTCAATTTACGTCGCTCCTATTTCAGATAGCGTATTGGGCTAAGCGGCATCTCAAAGCGCAAGAAATGGCGAGTAAAATGCACTATTAAACTTCTAGGGTAGGGCAAACAGAGACCCGATAAGATCATTTTATATTTTGGTTAATATAAGAATTCAGCGAAATTCTATCACATTTGTTCAATTTACGTCGCTCCTATTTCAGATAGCGTATTGGGCAAAGCGGCATCTCAAAGCGCATGAAATGACGAGTGAAATGCACTAATAGACTTCTACGGTGGGGCGAACAGAGACCCGATTAGATCATTTTACATTAAGGTTAATATAAGAATTCAGGGAAATTCTATCACATTTGTTCTATTTACGTCGCTACTATTTCAGATAGCGTTTTGGGCTAAGCGGCATCTTAAAGCGCATGGAATGGTGAGCAAAATGCACTATTAAACTTCAATGATAGGGCAATCAGAGACCAGATTAGACCATTTTATATTTGGTTTAATATAAGATTTCAGGGAAATTCTATCACATCTGTTCAATTTACGTCGCTCCTACTTCAGATAGCGTATTGGGCTACGCGGCATCTCAAAGCGCGTGGATGGGCGAGTAAAATGCTCTAATAAACTTCTAGGGTAGGGCAAACAGAGACCCGATTAGATCATTTTATATTATGGTTAATTTAAGAAGTCAGCAAAATTCTATCACATTTGTTCTATTTACGTCGCTCCTATTTCAGATAGCGTACTGGGCTAGGCGGCATCTTAAAGCGCGTGGAATGGCGAGTAAAATGCACTATTAACCGTCTAGGGTAGGGCAAACAGAGACCCGATTAGAACATTTTATATTATGGTTAATTTAAGAATACAGCAAAATTCTATCACATTTGTTCAATTTACGTCGCTCCTATTTCAGATAGCGTACTGGGCTAGGCGGAATCTTAAAGCGCGTGGATTGGCGAGTAAAATGCACTATTAAACTTCTAGGGTAAGGCAAACAGAGACCCGATTAGATCATTTTATATTACGGTTAATTTAAGAATTCAGCAAAATTCTATCACATTTGTTCAATTTACGTCGCTCGTATTTCAGATAGCGTATTGAGCTAAGCGGCAGCTCAAAGCGCCTGAAATGGCGTGTAAAATGCACTATTAAACTTCTAGGGCAGGGCAAAGAGAGAACCGATCAGATCATTTTATATTATGGTTAATTTAAGAATTCAGCAAAATTCTATCACATTTGTTCAATTTACGTCGCTCCTATTTCAGATAGCGTAGTGGTCTAGGCGGCATCTTAAAGCGCGTGGAAGGGCGAGTAAAATGCTCTGATAAACTTCTAGGGTAGGGCAAACAGAGACCCGATTAGATCATTTTATATTATGGTTAAAATAAGAATTCAGCGTAATTCTTTCACATTTGTTCTATTTACGTCGCTCCTATTTCAGATAGCCTACTGGGCGAGGCGGCATCTTAAAGCGCGTGGAATGGCGAGTCAAGTGCACTATTAACCTTCTATGATAGGGCAATCAGAGACCCGACTAGATCATTTCATATATTGGTTAATATAAGAATTCAGCGAAATTCTATCACATTTTTTCAATTTACGTCGCTCCTATTTCAGATAGCGTGTTGGGTTAAGCGATATCTCAAAGCGCATGAAACGACGAGAGAAATGCACTATTAAACTTCTAGGGTAGGGCAAACAGAGACCCGATTAGATCATTTTATATTACGGTTAATATAAGAATTTAGCGTAATTCTATCACATTTGTTCAACTTACGTCGCTCCTATTTCAGATAGCGTACTGGGCTAGGAGGCATCTTAATGCGCGTGGAATGACGAGTAAAATGTACTATTAAACTTCTATGGTAGGGTAATCGGAGACCCGATTGTATCATTTTATATTTTGTTTAATATAAGAATTCAGGGAAATTCTATCACATTTGTTCAATATACGTCGCTCCTATTTCAGATAGCGTATTGGGCTAAGCGGCATCCCAAAGCGCATGAAATGGCGAGTGAAATGCACTATTAAACTTCTAGGGTAGGTCTAACAGAGACCCAATTAGATCATTTTATTTTATGGATAATTTAAGAATTCAGCGAAATTCTGTCACATTTGTGCAATTTACGTCGCTCCTATTTCAGATAGCGTATTGGGCTAAGCGGCATCTCAAAGCGCATGAAATGACGAGTGAAATGCACAATCAAACTTCTCGGGTAGGGCGAACACAGACCCGATTAGATCATTTTACATTATGGTTAATATAAGAATTCAGCGAAATGCTATCACATTTGTTCAATTTACGTCGCTCCTATTTCAGATAGCGTATCGGGCTAAGCGGCATCTCAAAGCGCATGAAATGGCGAGTAAAATGCACAATTAAACTTCTAGGGTAGGGCGAACAGAGACCCGATTAGATCATTTTATATTATGGTTAATTTAAGAATTCAGCAAAATTCTGTCACGTTTGTTAAATTTACGTCGCTCCTATTTCAGATAGCGTACTGGGCTATGTGGCACCTTAAAGCGCGTGGAATGGCGAGTAAAATGCACTATTAAACTTCTAGGATAGGGCAAACAGAGACCAGATTATATCATTTTATTTTATGTTCAATTTTAGAATTCAGCAAGATTCTATCATATTTGTTCAATTTACGTCGCTCCTATTTCAGATAGCGTATTGGGCTAAGCGGCATCTCAAAGCGCATGAAATGACGAGTGAAATGCACTATTAAACTTGTAGGGTAGGGCGAACAAAGACCCGATTAGATCATTTTACATTAAGGTTAATATAAGAATTCAGCGAAATTCTATCACATTTGTTCAATTTACGTCGTTCCTATTTCAGATAGCCTATTGGGCTAAGCTGCATCTCAAAGCGCAAGAAATGGCGAGTAAAATGCACTATTAAAATTCTAGGGTAGGGCAAACAGAGACCCGATAAGATCATTTTATATTTTGGTTAATATAAGAATTCAGGGAAATTCTATCACATTTGTTCAATATACGTCGCTCCTATTTCAGATAGCGTATTGGGCTAAGCGGCATCCCAAAGCGCATGAAATGGCGAGTGAAATGCACTATTAAACTTCTAGGGTAGGTCTAACAGAGACCCAATTAGATAATTTTATTTTATGGATAATTTAAGAATTCAGCGAAATTCTATCACATTTGTGCAATTTACGTCGCTCCTATTTCAGCTAGCGTATTGGGCTAAGCGGCATCTCAAAGCGCATGAAATGACGAGTGAAATGCACAATCAAACTTCTCGGGTAGGGCGAACACAGACCCGATTAGATCATTTTACATTATGGTTAATATAAGAATTCAGCGAAATGCTATCACATTTGTTCAATTTACGTCGCTCCTATTTCAGATAGCGTATCGGGCTAAGCGGCATCTCAATGCGCATGAAATGGCGAGTAAAATGCACTATTAAAATTCTAGGGTAGGGCAAACAGAGACCCGATAAGATCATTTTATATTTTGGTTAATATAAGAATTCAGGGAAATTCTATCACATTTGTTCAATATACGTCGCTCCTATTTCAGATAGCGTATTGGGCTAAGCGGCATCCCAAAGCGCATGAAATGGCGAGTGAAATGCACTATTAAACTTCTAGGGTAGGTCTAACAGAGACCCAATTAGATCATTTTATTTTATGGATAATTTAAGAATTCAGCGAAATTCTATCACATTTGTGCAATTTACGTCGCTCCTATTTCAGCTAGCGTATTGGGCTAAGCGGCATCTCAAAGCGCATGAAATGACGAGTGAAATGCACAATCAAACTTCTCGGGTAGGGCGAACACAGACCCGATTAGATCATTTTACATTATGGTTAATATAAGAATTCAGCGAAATGCTATCACATTTGTTCAATTTACGTCGCTCCTATTTCAGATAGCGTATCGGGCTAAGCGGCATCTCAAAGCGCATGAAATGGCGAGTAAAATGCACAATTAAACTTCTAGGGTAGAGCGAACAGAGACCCGATTAGATCATTTTATATTATGGTTAATTTAAGAATTCAGCAAAATTCTGTCACGTTTGTTAAATTTACGTCGCTCCTATTTCAGATAGCGTACTGGGCTAGGTGGCACCTTAAAGCGCGTGGAATGGCGAGTAAAATGCACTATTAAACTTCTAGGATAGGGCAAACAGAGACCAGATTATATCATTTTATTTTATGTTTAATTTTAGAATTCAGCAAGATTCTATCATATTTGTTCAATTTACGTCGCTCCTATTTCAGATAGCGTATTGGGCTAAGCGGCATCTCAAAGCGCAAGAAATGGCGAGTAAAATGCACTATTAAACTTCTAGGGTAGGGCAAACAGAGACCCGATAAGATCATTTTATATTTTGGTTAATATAAGAATTCAGCGAAATTCTATCACATTTGTTCAATTTACGTCGCTCCTATTTCAGATAGCGTATTGGGCAAAGCGGCATCTCAAAGCGCATGAAATGACGAGTGAAATGCACTAATAGACTTCTACGGTGGGGCGAACAGAGACCCGATTAGATCATTTTACATTAAGGTTAATATAAGAATTCAGGGAAATTCTATCACATTTGTTCTATTTACGTCGCTACTATTTCAGATAGCGTTTTGGGCTAAGCGGCATCTTAAAGCGCATGGAATGGTGAGCAAAATGCACTATTAAACTTCAATGATAGGGCAATCAGAGACCAGATTAGACCATTTTATATTTGGTTTAATATAAGATTTCAGGGAAATTCTATCACATCTGTTCAATTTACGTCGCTCCTACTTCAGATAGCGTATTGGGCTACGCGGCATCTCAAAGCGCGTGGATGGGCGAGTAAAATGCTCTAATAAACTTCTAGGGTAGGGCAAACAGAGACCCGATTAGATCATTTTATATTATGGTTAATTTAAGAAGTCAGCAAAATTCTATCACATTTGTTCTATTTACGTCGCTCCTATTTCAGATAGCGTACTGGGCTAGGCGGCATCTTAAAGCGCGTGGAATGGCGAGTAAAATGCACTATTAACCGTCTAGGGTAGGGCAAACAGAGACCCGATTAGAACATTTTATATTATGGTTAATTTAAGAATACAGCAAAATTCTATCACATTTGTTCAATTTACGTCGCTCCTATTTCAGATAGCGTACTGGGCTAGGCGGAATCTTAAAGCGCGTGGATTGGCGAGTAAAATGCACTATTAAACTTCTAGGGTAAGGCAAACAGAGACCCGATTAGATCATTTTATATTACGGTTAATTTAAGAATTCAGCAAAATTCTATCACATTTGTTCAATTTACGTCGCTCGTATTTCAGATAGCGTATTGAGCTAAGCGGCAGCTCGAAGCGCCTGAAATGGCGTGTAAAATGCACTATTAAACTTCTAGGGCAGGGCAAAGAGAGACCCGATCAGATCATTTTATATTATGGTTACTTTAAGAATTCAGCAGAATTCTATCACATTTGTTCTATTTACGTCGTTCCTATTTCAGATAGCGTAATGGGCTAGGCGGCATCTTAGTGCGCGTGGAATGGCGAGTAAAATGCTCCACTAAACTTCTATGATAGGGCAATCAGAGACCCGACTAGATCATTTTATATTTTGGTTAATATAAGAATTCAGGGAAATTCTATCACATTTGTTCAATTTACGTCGCTCCTATTTCAGATAGCGTATTTGACTAAGAGGCATCTTAAAGCGCGTGGAATGGCGATTGAAATGCACTATTAAACTTCTATGATAGGGTAATCAGAGACCCGATTAGATCATTTTACATTAAGGTTAATATAAGAATTCAGGGAAATTCTATCACATTTGTTCACTTTTCGTCGCTCCTATTCCAGATAGCGTATTGGGCTAAGCGGCATCTCTATGCGCATGAAATGGCGAGTAAGATGCACTATTAAACTTCTAGGGTAATCCAAAGAGAGACCCGATTAGATCATTTTGTATTTTGATTAATATAAGATTTCAGGGAAATTCTATCACATTTGTTCAATTTACGTCGCTCCTATTTCAGATAGCGTATTTGGCTAAGCAGCATTTCAAAGCGCATGAAATGGCGAGTAAAATGCACTATTAAACTTCTAGGATAAGCCAAACAGAGACCCGATTAGATCATTTTATATTACGGTTAATATAAGAATTCAGCGTAATTCTATCACATTGGTTCAACTTACGTCGCTCCTATTTCAGATAGCATACTGGGCTAGGCGGCATCTTAAAGCGCGTGGAACGGCGAGTAAAATGCACTACTAATCTTCTATGATAGGGCAATCAGAGACCCGATTAGATCATTTTATATTTTGATTAATATAAGATTTCAGGGAAATTCTATCACATTTGTTCAATTTACGTCGCTCCTATTTCAGATAGCGTATTGGGCTAAGCGGCATCTCAAAGCGCATGAAATGGCGAATAAAATGCACAATTAAAGTTCTAGGGTAGGGCAAACGGAGACCCGATTATATCATTTTATATTATGGTTAATTTAAGAATGCAGCGAAGTTCTATCACATTTGTTCAATTTACGTCGCTCCCATTTCAGATAGCGTATTGGGCTAAGCGGCATCTCAAAGCGCATGAAATGGCGAATAAAATGCACAATTAAACTTCTAGGGTAGGGCAAACAGAGACCCGATTAGATCATTTTATATTATGGTTAATTTAAGAATTCAGCAAAATTCTATCACATTTGTTCTATTTACGTCGCTCCTATTTCAGATAGCGTACTGGGCTAGGCGGCATCTTAAAGCGCGTGGAATGGCGAGTAAAATGCACTATTAACCGTCTAGGGTAGGGCAAACAGAGACCCGATTAGAACATTTTATATTATGGTTAATTTAAGAATTCAGCAGAATTCTATCACATTTGTGCAATTTACGTCGTTCCTATTTCAGATAGCGTAATGGGCTAGGAGGCATCTTAATGCGCGTGGAATGGCGAGTAAAATGCTCCACTAAACTTCTATGATAGGGCAATCAGAGACCCGACTAGATCATTTTATATTTTGGTTAATATAAGAATTCAGGGAAATTCTATCACATTTGTTCAATTTACGTCGCTCCTATTTCAGATAGCGTATTGGACTAAGAGGCATCTTAAAGCGCGTGGAATGGCGATTGAAATGCACTATTAAACTTCTATGATAGGGTAATCAGAGACCCGATTAGATCATTTTACATTAAGGTTAATATAAGAATTCAGGGAAATTCTATCACATTTGTTCACTTTTCGTCGCTCCTATTTCAGATAGCATATTGGGCTAAGCGGCATCATAAAGCGCATGGAATGGGGAGCAAAATGCACTATTAAACTTCAATGATAGGGCAATCAGAGACCAGATTAGACCATTTTATATTTGGTTTAATATAAGATTTCAGGGTAATTCTATCACATTTGTGCAATTTACGTCGCTCCTACTTCAGATAGCGTATTGGGCTACGCGGCATCTCAAAGCGCGTGGAAGGGCGAGTAAAATGCTCTAATAAACTTCTAGGGTAGGGCAAACAGAGACCCGATTAGATCATTTTATATTATGGTTAATTTAAGAATTCAGCAAAATTCTATCACATTTGTTCTATTTACGTCGCTCCTATTTCAGATAGCGTACTGGGCTAGGCGGCATCTTAAAGCGCGTGGAATGGCGAGTAAAATGCACTATTAACCGTCTAGGGTAGGGCAAACAGAGACCCGATTAGATCATTTTATATTATGGTTAATTTAAGAATACAGCAAAATTCTATCACATTTGTTCAATTTACGTCGCCCCTATTTCAGATACCGTACTGGGCTTGGCGGAATCTTAAAGTGCGTGGATTGGCGAGTAAAATGCACTATTAAACTTCTAGGGTAAGGCAAACAGAGACCCGATTAGATCATTTTATATTGCGGTTAATTTAAGAATTCAGCAAAATTCTATCACATTTGTTCAATTTACGTCGCTCCTATTTCAGATAGCGTATTGAGCTATGCGGCAGCTCAAAGCGCATGAAATGGCGTGTAAAATGCACTATTAAACTTCTAGGGCAGGGCAAAGAGAGACCCGATCAGATCATTTTATATTATGGTTAATTTAAGAATTCAGCAGAATTCTATCACATTTGTGCAATTTACGTCGTTCCTATATCAGATAGCGTAATGGGCTAGGCGGCATCTTAATGCGCGTGGAATGGCGAGTAAAATGCTCCACTAAACTTCTTTGATAGGGCAATCAGAGACCCGACTAGATCATTTTATATTTTGGTTAATATAAGAATTCAGGGAAATTCTATCACATTTGTTCAATTTACGTCGCTCCTATTTCAGATAGCTTATTGGGCTAAGCGGCATCTCAAAGCGCATGAAATTACGAGTGAAATGCACTATTAAACTTCGATGATAGGGCAAACAGAGACCCGATTAGGTCATTTTATATTTTGGTTAATACAAGAATTCAGAGAAATTCTATCACATTTGTTCCATTTACGCCGCTCCTGCTTGAGATAGCGTACTGGACTAGGCGGCAACATAAAGCGCGTGGAATGGCGAGTAAAATGCAGTACTAAACTTCTATGATAGGGCAATCGGAGACCCGATTAGATCATTTTATATTTTG